>JANIVZ010000016.1:0-208556 GCA_030578175.1 Dujonia santamariae
GGGGAGAGAGTGGGCGTTAAGGGTATCGGCTAAAACAGAAGGTTGATATGAAAAAGAAAGTGGAATTGCCGAGAAAAGTAAGGCTTTTTAATATGATTTCCTACTTGAAAGTAGTCGATGGTTGGATAGATCAAGGGTGTAGTAGAGAGAGTGATGGTGTATGCTATCGAATACTACCACCACAGTCATATGTCTCCTGTTTTCTGGATAATTTTTCACGGTATTAAAGTTCCGCCGCTCATCCGAGGCCCTTAAAATTATGTCGCGAAAACCTGGAGCAATGGATCAACGGAAGTTGAAGTTGGACATTGAAAAATCTGGGGTAGTATAAATAGGGCCCAAGTTCCCAGGCTAAAGAGTTAAAAAAAAAAATCAAGAAGTTATTATTAATATAATTAACACAATTAGTAAGTATAGAAAGAGAAGAAAGAAAGTTAAAAGATGAAGGAAGAATGAATGAATGAAGCACTTAGAGTAGTATTATGCAAAGCAATAGAATATAGTACTCTTGTGTTTGCCCAGACTAACAATTGGTGGTAAAATCTTGTGTTTTACTAATATTTCAACTGACTTGTTATGACTTGGGCTAGTTTGAAATTTCCTTGGATACTCCTATCTGAAATGACTCAAAGTAGATAGAGTGATTTTCATATTTTCTTGGATTTGCTATACCGCGGCAGGAACTATTTTGTGGGGTGCTTAAATTTTTCAAGTAATATTTATTTTTTGCACTATAATATTTTCTGGGGTAAAGTTTAGTCGTTTTTTTTTTTTTTTTACTAACCATTTGTTTTTTTAGTTTATTAAATTTTATAATGCCTTACACTAAAGTTGACATCGACGCTGAAGACAAGTTCTTCCAAGACCAAGTTAAAGAAATTGAACAATGGTGGTCTGAACCAAGATGGTCTAAGACCAAGAGAATTTACAGAGCTGAAGACATCGCTAAGAAGAGAGGTACTTTAAAGATTGACTACCCATCAAACAACCAAGCTAAGAAGTTATTTAAGTTATTAGGCGAACATGATGCTAACAAGTCTGTATCATTCACTTTTGGTGCTTTAGATCCAATCCATGTTTCTCAAATGGCCAAGTACTTGGATTCTATCTACGTTTCCGGATGGCAATGTTCTTCAACTGCTTCAACCTCAAATGAACCATCTCCAGATTTAGCTGATTACCCAATGGATACTGTTCCAAACAAGGTTGAACACTTGTGGTTTGCTCAATTATTCCACGACAGAAAGCAAAGAGAAGAAAGATTAGGTTTAACCAAGGAACAAAGAGCTAAGACTCCATACATTGACTTTTTAAGACCTATTGTTGCTGATGCCGATACTGGTCACGGTGGTATTACCGCTATCATCAAGTTAACCAAGATGTTTGTTGAAAGAGGTGCCGCTGGTATTCATATTGAAGATCAAGCTCCAGGTACCAAGAAGTGTGGTCACATGGCTGGTAAGGTTCTTGTCCCAGTTCAAGAACATATCAATAGATTAGTTGCCATTAGAGCTTCTGCTGATATTTTAGGTTCAGATTTACTTTGTGTTGCTAGAACTGATTCTGAAGCTGCTACTTTACTTACTTCTACTATCGATCACAGAGATCATTACTTCGTAATTGGTGCCACCAACCCAGATGCTGGTGATTTATCATCATTAATGGCTGAAGCTGAATCCAAGGGTATCTATGGTGACCAATTATCCGCCATTGAAACTGAATGGACCAAAAAGGCTGGTTTAAAGTTATTCCATGAAGCAGTTATTGATGAAATTAAGGCTGGTTCTTACTCAAACAAGGATCAATTAATTAAGAAGTTCACAGATAAGGTAAACCCATTATCTCAAACTTCAAACAAGGAAGCTAGAAAGCTCGCCAAGGAATTATTAGGAAAGGAAGTTTACTTTGATTGGGAAGTTTCCAGAGCTAGAGAAGGTTACTACAGATACCAAGGTGGTACTCAATGTGCCGTTATGAGAGGTAGAGCCTTTTCACCATACTGTGATTTAGTTTGGATGGAATCTGCTTTACCAGATTTCAACCAAGCTAAGGAATTCGCAGAAGGTGTTAAGGGTGCTTACCCAGACCAATGGTTAGCTTATAACTTATCTCCATCATTCAACTGGAACAAAGCTATGCCAGCTGATGAACAAGAAACTTACATTAAGAGATTAGGTAAGTTAGGTTACGTCTGGCAATTTATCACTTTAGCTGGTTTACATACCACTGCTTTAGCCGTTGATAACTTCTCAAGAAACTATGCTGAAATTGGTATGAAGGCATACGGTCAATCTATTCAAGATGCTGAAATTGAACAAGGTGTTGAAGTTGTCAAGCATCAAAAATGGTCTGGTGCCGAATATATTGATGGTTTATTAAAGATGGTTACCGGTGGTGTTTCATCTACTGCTGCTATGGGTGCTGGTGTCACTGAAGATCAATTCCAAGACAAATAAATAAGTCTTTAACAATTATTTTCAAAAACAAATTACAAAGAGTGATGGTTTCCTTTCTGGAAAGAGATAACTATCTTTGAATGACTGAAATTTATTTATATAAACATTTAAGAAAATGAAATAAAAAAATATCGTATTAAGTTCTAACTAAGTATTTGTAGTTTGTATAAATATTACGGGTACAAGGGAGATTTGTTTGTGCCACGTGATGCTGCATTATTTGTATAGGTACATTAATATTGCAAGGATCAAGACGAAAATATATAAATATATATATGATTCAACCAACAGTTTAGACCGAAGATCATATGAATAATGGGATTTATTCAAACCGGTCGACAGTCAGGGCGACCCACTAAGCGTTTGAAACTAGCTCCTAAGAAATCACAGAAAATGAGTGGGATAGATTCTAGGTCATCGACTAGCTCATCTCAGAACTCATCGGGGGTAACACAATCAAGGTATTCAATTCTTGAAAGATTCCCTCCAGAGATTATGATGAGAGTGTTTATAGATGTTGGGGTTACGGATAATGAAATTCCTTTTCTAAACAAATACTTTCATTCGCTTTTCAAATTCGATGCTTCTGGTAGAGAAGGTGGGATAGGCTTTATTGAAGCAATTGTCAAAAGACATTTCACTTTTAATTTAAACGAAAATTTAAACGTAGATGCAGTGATAAGGTATATTACACGTTATAGAGATATATATCTTACTTCGAATTCTCCAGCTGCAGTGTCTTCATTGTTCCAAGAAATTGAATTGACTTTAAATTTTTTTAAAGAATCTCAAACAGTTATAAGTACAGAATTGTTTAATCGGAAATTTGTTTCTGAAAGTTTCTTAGAAATGACAAATATAAAATATATGAAGGTATTACCAACTGAAATGATACTGAAAGAGATGATTCTGAGACCATTGTATATACGACAAGAGTTGAAGTCGTTAATTGAGAAACTTAAAGCTCAACCAGAGACTGAGGAAGAGGCAATGGCTTTGACTGCCCAGGAGCTGTTTGAAGGTACTTCATCAACCAGTTCAGATAGAAATATCAATACTATAGAAGGCTTGAAAAATTATTCGCCTACCAATATATCAGAAGAACCAGACTTCCCTGAACGATTTTATACGTGGAGCTTCAAACCTGAAAACGTTCAAATGATAAGAAGTTTGAGTCAGTATTTTAGATTTAGATTTTATGATTTAAATAAAATACTCGTAAGTTGTATACAAAGGTACAATTCACCAAATCTGTGCTTACTTGACACGATTAGAGAGATTTACTCTATGGTAGTTGGAGATCCAACCTTGCATATACAACCTATTATAGAAGCTTTTATATTACTAGATGAATCTAAAAATATCCCAGAAGCAAGAGAGAAATACCGAAGTATTCATAAATCTCTTGAATACTTGCTTACGAAATATTATTCAGTTGAGGAATCTCTTAGGCTTGATGATGATCTATGGATTTATCTTGGACAAGGAAAAGATATATCTAATCTAGAGTTAGTTAGCCAATATGCGGGAACTCCAGGGGCACACGCTATGAAGTTGTTGGGAATATAATGAGACATGACATGCATTTTGATAATTGTAGCCTCTCTATTTGGTGGAAGAAGTATGAATGACTTCATCCAAGTATCTTTATATAATCTCTAAGAAACGTGTTTTTATTTACAATTATTTCAAAAACAAAGAAAAAAATTGATTTTGTTCGTTAATGTTTATTATTTAAGAAATAACATAGTATGTAAGGAAGAATAGAAGTCGATGGTTAATTATTGGTGGTGGTGAGGTTGTTGTTGTTGTTGCTGGTGGAGTTGCTGTTGTTGGAGGTGCTGTTGCTGATATGGATCACTGATATGTTGTAATAAAGGATTTGGATTGGAAATTTCATGAAACCATGGATGTTGTAAAGCTTGTCTGGCTGTGATTCTTGCATCTGGTCTCATTTGCAATAAACTGGTTAATAAATTCATCCCCATAGAATCTAAATTTGGAATTAAGCTTCTTAAATCTTGTGGGATAAAAATCTGCCAATTATTCTTAAAGTTTGGATATTGAGAAATTCCTGGCCAAGTTCTTTCATTTGGAGTCCCCATTAATCTAAAGATCTTAATCAACTGATCGTCGTTGGCTGTACCAGGGAATAATGGTTTACCAGTACACATTTCTGCAAAGATACAACCTGCAGACCAAATATCAATAGATGTAGTATAAGACTTAGAACCTAATAATACATCAGGTGCACGGTACCATAAAGTGACAACTTCATTTGAAAAAGTGTTAAATGGGATACCGAAAGCTCTTGCCAAACCGAAATCACCTAACTTTAATTCTCCTTTAGCATTTATCAATAAATTCTGTGGTTTTAAATCACGATGTAAGACTCTATTATCATGACAAAACATTATCCCTTTTAATAATTGAAACATAAACGATTTCACAACTTTTAAATCCAATGCACCCTGTTGACCATGAGTTTCCATATATTTCTTTAAATCTTTATCCATGAATTCAAAAACAAGAGTCAACTTGTTTTCCGTGTGAATGACGTCGTATAAGGTAACAATATTTTCATTGTCCAATTCTTTCATAAGAGAAATTTCACGAATGGCTGTAGATGGAGTACCTTCCTCAGAATCTAAATTAATTTCTTTGAGAGCTACAAGTGTACCTGTAGTACGATTTCGTCCCTTATACACAGTGGCATAAGTACCTTCACCTAATTTTTCAAGTTGTTGGAATCTATAAGCAATGTTAGTAAAGAAGAATGAATTCCTTATATCAAGCATATCTCTCCATGAAGTAGCGAAGCGCGCGTTGCCCTTGCGTCGGATTTCCCCAGAATGTGAAATGCACTGGTAATTATGTAGCCAAAGTGGTAAGTCATTGCAAGAGTTCACAATCAGGGGAGTTGATTAGGGTATTTAGATCACCAGGAACACTGTGGATATTTCCAATGGTGCTGAATTATCACTGCTGAAAAAAGCAAGTAAGCTATCGCTCACCTCAACACGTCTCGTGTCCACTGAGCTCTATGCTTCTTCACAAGAAATCAGAACTTCAATATGAAGGGAGGTATACTAATGGGCCAAATACTTCATACATACTGAGACGATGATCCTGTCATTATCAATAGCTTGCTATATTATTGATGATACAGTTGAAATAATACGTCGGTTTTTTTAGTGGCTTATACCTAATAAATTAATTCTTGAGGAAGTATGGAAAATGGGCTTGAGCTTGATGTGGTGGTATATGCAGGTTGGTTTGAAATGTGAAATATGTTGAGTTGAATCCCATAACCATAGAAGTTATGTGAAAGTAGAAAATAATAAGAATTCTTATTTTGAGTTTTATTTGGTGTATTTAATGGTTATTATAGTGTGCTATCATTTGTTAGACTAATAAAACGGGATGTAAAATTATGTTGGGGGTAATTTATCTCTAACTGCGAAAGATACATTTAAATATATATGTTCAAATACTTACATATATCTACACAAATACCACAGATTTACATGCAGATCAATAAGAACTTACTCCATATTGCATAATACAGATTTTAAATACCATTAAATTAGATTATCTTCATACATTCTTTGTCAAACCCTAAATAGCTGGTATTTTAAGGTAGCTTCCCTTCTCTTAGATTTGTATCGCTCCAAATGGTCTTGATTTGATGTACGGGTGTAAATCAATTTATATAAAGTAAAGATATGTCTCTTAAGAAATGTAGCTCTACCATCGAAGTCCAAGGTACTTTCTTCTTGCAAAGGCCTAGAAAAGTATATCAAGGATCGTTAGTTTTTCTTATTTTTTTTGTTAACTTACTGAGGACACCCTTCCTTCATACGCACTAGTCTCTTAACTCTCTACACTCTCATAATTCATTATATTTACATTTACACTACTTACATCATATATATTACACCCCACATGACATGAACAAACAACCCACTCTCGGTCTAATGGTTTCTAGGTGATTTTTTCATAAGGGCCATGGTATTTTCAACCCAACCTTCAGCTCCACCTTCCATTGCAATAATATCTAAAACCCTTGTATTCATAGACTCTTCTGATTCATTGTTATATTCTGGTTGCTTTTCAATACCGATTATTGCAGCATTTCTTGTACTTGGAATACGAAGCATTTCCTTCTCGACCTTCCAACCCATTTGGAGTGAAAGTTTCTCAACATGATCCACCAAACATCCATAAGTAGAGTTTCCTTCAGATTTATTGGCATTGGCAGTACTAACTGCTGCAGGAGCTACCTTTACCTTAGGATATCTATGCTTAGCTCCCAGAAGTGAGTGTGAACAACATGGGATAACTACAAATGGGAACCCCAATAATGGAATCCAACAGGTGAGCTCATCTGAGTGATTCCCAATTATAAATGTAACCTTGTTCTTTGGGAATTCTTCTGTTGTACAAACTTGAGTAGATGCCAATAAATTAGCTGAGGAGTAGTAGCTCACCAAAGGGATCTTTGGGGCAGTTGCAGTAGATGTTTGCTCCAGTACCAGGAATAGTCTACCATTATCTCTTTGATGAGGTGCTAACTTTGCTACAGAAGGATGAGGCTTCAAAAGAACACTTGGAATAATGACTTGTTCTAATAAATTTGCTTGTACGTCAGAAGGGTAAGTTGACCAAGATTTTCTTGCTCTTGCATCAATACCAATCCCTTTGTAGCCTTCCATGTTCAATATGTAAACTAATAACCCATTACCACAACCCAAATCTCTGAATTCAAAATTGTCTCCTAATCCTTTGTAATGAATTTCCCACAATTCTATGAGAAATGCAGCAATTGCTAAATCTTCAAATACATGTTTCTTTGGGTCGGTCAGTTCACACCACAGGTTAACTAATTGTGAAGAATACTTCTTCTTCAAACTTATATATCTATTTTGAAACAGTTCTTTGGCGACGACCAAGTCATGGTTTACTCTTTTTTCATACCCATCTTTAACTCCTTGGGAATGCTTAGTTGAAGTTTGTAAGAGCCTTAATGCGATTCTAATTGGTCTTGCAGCCGCATCCAAAGAACGAAGGGCCAAGTCAGCTTCTTCAGTACCCGGTTGAAAAGGGAGATAATGAATAGAAATCTTAGATTCGTGTAATAGGATTCCAATACCGTACATTGGTGGTAAATAAAAGGGAGTCTCATCAGTTGTCTTGATGTGTGGAACATAGACTACAAGAATGGAATCCCCTTCTACACTCTCTAGAACCAAGCAAGTTTGGTTAATTATGTGGTCTTTAAATGGGTTTCTTGGAATGATACGTCTAACGATCTCTGTCTTAGGAATAAGTTTAATTTGACTGTTTTCCAAGGAAATAGTTCTTAATTGGACATCTTCTAAGTATCTATGCAATACTTCACCATTAGACATCGGGAACTCTGGAACTTTTTCAACATCATCACATATGAAATCTACTTTGTTTTCACCTACGGTATGTTCACTCAATATATCAGCTCTCATGATGACTGTAGAGTTAATATTAGGTTGTCTAATTAAATTTGTCATTGCCATATGGAAATGATTTGCTTTGAAATCTACCTCAGTTTCGTAGATAGGAACCCATGGATCACCCAATACAGATTTTTGCAGACATAAGAGCTCCTGGTCTACCGACTTAGAATGCTTCATCACCAGTTACTCTACAATATGATAGGGATTAATTCGATTTATGGTTATTCAATTAGATGTGAAAAATATTTAACTAGCGTGAGGAGATCGCATGCAGTGCTGCGATGCACCAAAAAAATATAAATATAAATATATATGGCTAGCACATGAAGATGATTGTTTCTGGTAGACCCGACTGACTTAGAAAAATAGGAAGAAACGACCTGTTCTATTCAGCACATCTTAATAGTATATATATATGAACCTTATTGCGATGTATTCATCGGCTCTTCTCTATAATGAATTTATAAATCGATAAAATAAGCATCTGTCACTTCAGTAATCTTATGCTTCTTATAACAGTAGTGACATTTAAATAATTCTGTACCATTTTTAGAAAGTTGTAAAATACTATCTCTGAGAGCCAAATGTTGACAATATTTCAAAACTACAACCTGATTGGAACGATCCAGCACTGTAATTTGCAGGAGACCGTCAAGTAATGTAGGGTTTCTACTGATAACGATCCTACTGTTATTTGTGATAGTAGAGTTACCATTGGTAGTATGTATTGTTGTTGTTGCTGGAACCATGGCAGCCGACACAGCTGTACTGGGGAAACTTCTTTTCCTTTTTCTCTCAATCATAGTTTCCTCGCTTATCGTTAATGGGATAAGTTGTTCTTTAGATACCGGGCATATAAATATTGGATGGAAAGTGAAAAGGTTTGTACTCGAATCAGGAAGTTGGAATGGGAGCTCGAAAGTAAAAGGGGCGATATACGAAGAAAAGGAGGCCGAGTTAGCAGGTAAATGATTAGTGCCAGCGCTAACATCACCAGAATCAAGATATTCTCGCTCATCACCGGAATAATCTTCAACATCATCGTACCTCCGTATAAAAGAGGGTTTCATGTCCGAAACTAAAGAGTTATCAACTTTCCTCAACTTCTGTTGAATCTGATGATATTTATGAAAATTTGGTAAATTGTAGAAACCGGCTAGTATACTTTGAAAGAGAGATGAATCATTCAGAAGATTCAAATCTTTACAATATTCAGAAATGAACTCATTAGCAAGAGAAGCATAAAGTGATTGATCTTCATGAATCGATTTGAACAGAACAAGAACCTTTTCAAAGTAGAGCGAGAATGATTTATTTGGTTTCAATTTTGAGGTAGGGATTTTCGATTTACGTCTTCTTTCTCTATCACCGATTGATTTTTTCATCATTTTGAAGAGATCATCAAGTTGAGGTTCCTCCGATCTTTCAGTACTGTTACTTGGTACATTAGAAAAGCAAAGGAGTAGCATTAAGGTTTGGAAATCTTCCAAATATGTATCAAAATTTGAAAAATGTTCCTTTGTGTATTGATATGCCTGAAGAGCAGATTCCTCAGTAAACGATTCAACCTCATGGTTCCCGTTAAGAATTAGGACATATTGAAGGATATGAAATTTGAATTCCAATTCGGAGTTCCTTGACCCCTGAAGCTTATGCAAATGAGGAACCAGTGACTTAGTGGACAACCACTTTATTGCTCTCGATAATTTATGCTCCACAATTATATCATCAATAATTTCCTTTAATGCAACAAATTTTTCCAAAATGCCATCCTTCAAGAAATCCACCAGCAATTCAGAAAGAAGCTGCTGCACAACCTCTGTGGACTGACATGTCTTAAGGAGATGTATAATAATTGCCTTGTGTAGTTCTTGGCTGCTACCAGATGGTAATACAACGCTGTTATGCGATGATATCCCCGTCGGATCTACCTTAGTAGGGGGGGAAGTGGTACTCAATAGCAATGGATAGGTGTAGGCGTCGTCCAAATTTATGTTAAGTTTCGGATTGTTCAATATATTTTTTTGAAATTTATTTATCAGGGAGTTATAAGTCTTTATGGAGGAAATCGATTGTTTATACCAAATACCAGCTTTTTTCTCTATGGAAGTGAAGTCAAGTTTGTTGCTTCCTTCGTCTTGTAATTCTTGCTCAAGTTCTGATTCTAACTTTCTTAATTCAGATAAAAAATCATCTGATTCTCGTTTCAAGTCCAACAAAGAATTATTTCCAGCATTGGTGAACGTATCAACCTCAGATGCTAAGGTGGTTAACAAAGACATGTCAATTAATATGTAGGGAAAGACAATGTGTAGTATATTCTGTGGGGAGGGGGCCAAATACTCTTGATGATCCTTATCAATAAATATATGCAGGATTTTGATGATTTAATATGTATGTAAAGTTGAATCCTTTTGGATATAAAGGAAATACCAGAAATATGGTTTCAATTGGCCAATTATTATTATAAATATAAATGTATATAATATTAAATATATGGTTAATATCCAGAAAGCAAATTATTTAAAATTTTTCAAAGTCAGCTACCATAATTTTATAATAAATAAGTTAGTTTATAAGTTTGTTAATATCTACACAGTAGATTGAATTAAAATTTGACCTAGAGCATATTTGTGTTAGCCTTTCAGTTTATCTTAGCAGCTCTTCAATTATTACTGATTGTATCAAACTTTTGACGATGTTGTTTTAGGTCCTCGTAGCAACAGTCACTGCCAAAGAGGAGGTAGGCTCAATCATTAACAGAATATGGATGAACTTCTTGAAACTAAATAGGTAAGGACAAAAGCAGAGCAATACATATTAAAACGAACTAACATACCTGAGATTGCACAAGAAAAAGAAGATTCTGGCTATCCCCTTTCAGTGATTTCAGCACTATTTTGGACCATGATTCACCATTAGAAGAATCTTTCCAAGGAATCTCCAAGAAATGTGCTAGCAACCATAGCTAAGGGATGCCATAACTTTTTATCTCTGACAAAAATGCAAGAATCCTTTGGTCTCAATCCAGGGAAGACAGTTAATTTTAAAAAGAAATTGCTTCGGTCATCCTTACTGGCGTTTATATGTAGCTGCAAGTACTAGGAACATCCTTGTTAGATGCTAAAATGAACAAAAAGACAAAATAATCCGGAGTTAAGACTCTCTGTCTCTATATATCCAAGAAATCTGCTTTGACCAATAATTCAAGCGCTAAATGAGTTGGGATGTTAAACTCTGGGATATTTCCATTTACAGCATCATCCTTATATTTATAGTGGTAGTAAAGATAATCAACAATACACTCTAAGATGTCACCATCCATATCAAGATTAATTCTACCAGTTTTACCTTCCTCGAAACCTTGGGTGTTTCTCAAGACGGAGGAAATCAGGGCGACATCCTTGAGAATAACAAATTTATGGTTATCAGCGGAAACCAAGGTAACATAATTAGACATGATTTAGGAATAGTTGGCTGTTAAAATAAAAGGTTTATGTAAAGGAAGAATGTTGGTTCCGTGGTTTCTTCTTATTGCTTGTCAATTTTTTAGGCAAAATGTGCACGACCGGTATATAGCACGATTATGATAATGTGCTTTATATCTAAAATACAAAAATTGTATTACTCCTATTACATCTTTTCTGCTTTTGTATCACATCTGCTCTGGAAATGTCAAACCTTAGCCTTGGTTGGCAGAAACTCCAAGACGTTTACTACTACCTTCGTCCTTGCTACGAGGAATTGAATTGGCCTGGTTCCAAGAATCTATATGGTAGTTTTAAAGTTGAAATCTCCACACAAAGCACTTTGCTCGCTCTCTCGAGTAAGTATGTTCCCTTTCCGTCGGTTATCGACGTTTACAGTATGTCTGGACGGAAGGTGACATCGGTTATATACAACAACCAAGCCGCCGATCACATCGTTGACTATACCTTTAGAGATGAAGACTTGATTGTTGTGCTAAACAGCCGTAAATTCAGGTACTACAAAGATTTGAAGGGGAATTTTAATGAATACGATTTCACCAGTGACTTAGTGTTGCTCAGTGGAGTAGGAGACGAATCCCCGTCCATATCGGGGTCAGGAAGTAGCAACAACGGTAGTGCTGCTGGTACTGGTGCTACTGAGATATTGGATATAGAGAACAATGCAGTGGAGACGGTATATGACGTTTTAGAGGCAAAGGTTTGGAATAAATACTTAGTGCTTAGGCTAAGATCTTCATTTATTATCACGGACTTAGATACTTTTACGAATTATTCAATTCTGTTAAAAGAAAACTTCTCTAAGTTACACTACTACAACATCTTGCCATCATTGGATGCTGACGAAGGTATTACCTTACTAGTTGGATATGATATTTCTGTGCTCACGATTAAAATTGATTTACATTTGCAGGAGTTTGAAGTAACAGACGAAGGCTTAACAGAGGGTCCATTTACAGAGATTTCTACTTCTCCCAACGGAATGCTTGTATCTTTATATAACTCGAAAGATTCAAAAATCTTTGTCATAAATAGAAAATTTGATCAAGTACTTCTTGAATACGATACATCCAACGAGATTTATAAGCCATATCAAGTGGCATGGTGCGGGAACGATGCAATTGTTTTGGCCCTTAGAGATGAATTGAAACTTATTGGTCCTAGTCAAAACTCTATATCGTTCTACTACGATCTAGAGGAAGTAGAGGACGACGCTGGTGATGAATTTGATGATGGAATGGAGCGCACAGCGATTATCCCAATTTTAAAGACTGAAAGTGATGGATTGAAGGTGATCACGCCAACAAAAATAGAATTTTTATCGAGAGTCCCCGAAACAAGTATCAATTTGTACCAAATTGGTTCTTCTTCACCTTCGGCTATTCTCTTGGACTGCATTGAGAAACTTGCTCAACATTCGCCTAAGGCAGATACAAACATTTCTTTATTAAAAACTGACAACTCACTCGAAATAGCAATGAATGAATGCCTCCAGGCTTCACTTGAAGAATTTCAACCAGTTTTGCAAAAGAAACTTCTTAGAGTTGTTTCATTCGGTAAAGTATATTGCGAACCAGGGAGTTACGATGCTGATGAATATACACAAACAGTAGGTACATTAAAAGTACTTAATCAAATAAGATATTCTGATATCGGTATATTTGTAACCTACAAGGAATTACTTCAAATTGGATGGGAAAAAATAATTGATATGCTCCTTAAAAGAGATTTACATTACCTTGCCCTTCAAATAATAGCAATAATCAAGGAGGAACGATATGTCGATAAAGTTTATATCCACTGGTGTTGTTGTAAAATCACAAAGGAAATGAATATGACTGATTTTGAACTTTTTAAAGTAATTGTCGAGAAGTTGAAAAATTACTCCACTTCCACAAGCGGCAAATCTAAATCACATACCTTGAAGAATTTCATCTCTGTGGATGAAATTTCCGAAGTCTCTTACCAAGAGGGTAGAATAGATCTTTGTAAATTACTTATTAACTTAGAACCTTCCATATTGAAAAAAATCAATAGTTTTATAAACTTGGGAGATTTGGAGTTGGCATTATTAAAATCTTTTCAAAGCGGAGATTATGATGTTTGCAAGTTGATCTTACTTCAATTACAAGAGAAACTCACCCCAGCTCAGTTTTTCAAGATTTTAAATCAGAATGAACAAAAGTCCACATTAGTTGATACGTCTTTAAATGAGATTGATTCCGAACTTAAAGATTTCCTTCATCTTTCTGATGACAATAAATTGTTTATCCACGGTGATTTGATAAGCAATTTTTGGCTAAAATCAATTGGGAAGTTCAATCCATCATTATTAAATGAATATTTTAGAATGGAAGAGAAGCAACCGGAATTGAAGGTAATTATACAAGAAACCACAAAAACCGCCAACGAAGCCCCCTATTATGAAGAGTATAAAGCAAAGCTTATTAAAGTCATTAATTCACGTTCTACCCAGAGGAAAGACGTCAAAGCTTTTGAATCCGAACTTCAACTTTTAGAAGCACAGCGAAAGCTTTCTCAAACGTACCAAACGGATGTATTCTTTCAAGACAAATCACCAATAGCCTTACTTATTAGATTAATTAATTTGAACCAATTCAAGCAAGCGAATACCATTTTGAAAGATTTCAAAATATCCAAAGAAAAGTATTGGTACTTAGTGCTTGATACGCTAACCAAAACCGGAGAATTTGATAAATTGTACCACTTTATACTTTCACAGAATAATATCACAACACCATCTAGTACATCTACAACGGATTTGAGATCACCGATTGGATTTAAGTATATTATTGATAGATGTCTTGCTTTTAAAGCTCCACAGGCCCATATTTCAATATTCATAAACAATTGCACAAACATTCATTATACAGAAAAAATTGACTTATTTATTAAGAATAAAGATTTAAATCTGGCATCATTAGAGGCGTACAGGTTCAAAGATATCGAATTTTTACATGCTATTAAGGATAAAGCCAACAGGGAAAGTAATTCACAAGTGGTCAGTAGTATAAATACGTATATAAACAGATTAGGATACTAATACATATAGAAGCGGTTGATACTAATTTACTGCAAGTCTTCCATTTTTAACCATTCCACCATTTGCCCCTTCTTCACCAGTAAGCCAACCTGGGACCTCCTCTGGGTTTAATATCATTTTGTCCTTTTCAATGAATTGAACGGATAGTTCATGGAGACCTGCAAAAATATCAGAACCTGATAGTTTCATCACAATACCAGATTTTTCTTCAATTTCTTCAAATTTATTTCCTTCCTCGGATATTTTATCAGCTAAGATAAACTCAAGGGATTGCACTGGTGCAATCGAGGAATACTCACTTTTTTCCAAATACTTATCCTCGTCATCACCGTCATCATTATCATCATCTCCATCCATTTTATTAAATGAGACAGCGGTTGCCCTTTTTCTACGCTTCTTTGCTGGTGGATTAACATCATAATAAAGTCTATCAGATTTCAATTTCCCATCTATATTTCCTTTAAATCTCAAATTGGCAATTTTTTTAAGCTCAGCCAACTCATCTCTTGAAGATTGTATTGTTGATTCTTCTTCTTTCAACTTTTCAATCAATGTATGATCCTCTACCGATGCAAAAGGTAAATTATCTACATTTCCATCAGCATATGAAGTCCAGATCCCTAAACTACTGCCAAACCTTGAATTACCCTTCAATATATGCATTGACTCAAGAGATCTTACTGGTTTCTGAGTTTTAGAAGTCTCTAATTTTAATATATTTGATGGATCTTTCAGTAATGTTCTTTCTATTGCTTGTAGGATAATCTTCGAGATCATGTCTTCACCAGGTGAATGAATTATATGAGGAGAATTCATCGGAATAGCTAAGAAATAGGGTCTATAAGACAGGATATGAGGTCTTCCAAGGGACTGCGACGATTTTCTAGGTTGTAAATCAAATACTTGAATCCGTATTATTACTAAGGGATATGTTGGATGTCTGCAAATGTAAATGTAAGTCATGTATAATGTGTTTAAATCTAGTGCGAGTTGATTCAAGAATGCCTGTGGATCCACCAGAATGGAAACTTCTTGACCAAATCCACCTTTATCCTTCACAGTGGACAGAATCCATTGGTAAGAATTGGATCTGTCTACGATAAGCTGACAATCAACTTGTGATATTTGAAGTAAATTTAATCCCTTTGACCAATACTCATATAAAATCTTATCTATTAGTTTCCGCTTAGGAGGGATCTTCCTTACAATACCATCAGAAGAGGCATATGTGTCCCTTATTTCATTTAAAATCCGTTTGTTCAAGGACTTCTGACTTATGTTTTCAACTTCGCTGCTGTTAGGTATAAGATGTGGTTGAGTATGTACCAATCTTGGCCAAAGTAATGACAATTGGATTAATGAATTCACTGGGAGACGCACTAAGATATTTGCAAGTATTTTTTTCAGTAAAACTGGTATGTAAGTATTAGGAAGTACATTCTTCCGTATATTATTATCGCTAGCAATCTTCATGGCTTGCATAAACAGATAGCAGCTTGTGTGTTATGTAAAGTTTTTAGATCTAAAGCTTTTGTTTACTTTTCATTTGATTCATCTCTGCACATAACACCCTGCGGCTGTCCCCATACATACAAAGCTTTCTATTAACAGTAGTGAGATTATATACCCATCCTTTTAGAAACAACACCCCACTAAACCACGTCTTCTAAGGATATATTAAAACGTATGCAAAAAAATCCTACTTCCCAAAACTAAATATATAGCGAGATAAGGTGATATGAAGTAATATAAAATGATATTTTATGTTAATTTACCATGGCAACGTATTGCTTATGGTGGTTGACTCCTAATCCGGGTAACAATCTTTTCGGAATACACTGCGTCCTGCATATAAACTTTCTCTATAAATCTTTTTTGCGTATATAGAGATGAGAGCGATGAGATACATCGAGGTATATTTAAATTTGGAACTTTAGTAATAAACAGTAAACGGTTCTTTTTTTTTTGCAAGCAAATTATTTATAAAAATGTCCGTGGAGGAAACCAACCAAGCACCAGCTGAAGTTACTACTGCTGCTTCTGCTTCTACAAGTACCGCTGATGATGGTCTTGATCGTAAGACTTTGTTCGTTAGATCTATTCCATTTGAAGCATCTGCAGAAGATTTATCAGAATATTTTTCACAGTTTGTACCAGTTAAACATGCCGTTATAGTGAATGATGAAGAACAAAAATCAAGAGGTTTTGGGTTTGTTTCTTTCACTATGGATGAAGATACATTATTAGCACTTACTGAAGCTAAGAAGAGTAAGTTCAAAGGTCGTTATTTAAGAGTTGATATGGCTAAAAGAAGAGAAAGAAAGGACAATTCTTCTTCTTCTTCATCTTCTAAACCCAAATTTGAGAGAGCTGAAGTTGTGGAAAAGAGAAGATCTCGTTTAATTATTCGTAATTTACCATGGTCATGTAAGAAGCCTGATGTATTAAAGAAGTTATTTTCCAAGTACGGTGCAGTATTTGATGCTTATATTCCAAAGAAGAAGGGTGGACAAATGTGCGGGTTTGCATTTGTTACCATGAAGAAGGATGCTGCTGCTAAGAGAGCCGTCGAAGAATCTAAGGGTTTAAAGATTGACGGTAGAGAAGTTGCCGTTGATTTAGCTATTGAAAAGTCCAAGTGGGAAGAAACAAAGGAAGAAGATGAAGAAGAAGAAGAGGAAGAAGAAGAAGAAGAAGAAGAAGAAGAGGAAGAAGAAGAAGATAATGAAGAAGAAAAGGATGAAGAAGAAAAGGCAGCTGAAGAAAAGGAAGCTGGTGATTTTGATAACTTAAACGAAATCAATTCTGATGAAGAAGTTGATGACGACATTGAATTAAAGATCGATGAAGAATCTGAAGCTGAAGAAGAAGAAGAACAAATTGAAAGACCAAAGGCTAATCGTCAAGAAGCTTACTCAATTTTTGTTAGAAACATACCGTACGATGCTACTGCAGAAACTCTTCAAGAACATTTTGAAAAATTCGGTCCTGTTAAGTACGCCTTACCAGTTATTGATAGAGAATCTGGTTTAGCTAAGGGATCTGCATTCGTTGCATTCAAAGACGAAAGCACATTTGTATCTTGTATTGATAATGCCCCAACTACTGCTGCCACCTCAGTACTTATTGCTGATGATGTTTCACCACTTTACGTCTATGAAGGTCGTATTCTTTCTATAACTGCTACTGTTGACAGAACATCTGCTCTGATCTTAGCAGAAAAAAATTCTGAAAAGAGAAAAGAAGCCTTAGGTAAAGCACCCGGTGAAAGAGATAAGCGTAATTTATTCCTTTTAAATGAAGGTCGTATTACTGAAAATTCCAAATTAGCTCAAGTTATTTCAAAGACTGATTTAGAGTTAAGAGAAAAATCTTACAAGTTAAGAGTTCAACAATTAAACAAGAATCCAACTTTACATTTATCATTAACCAGATTGGCTATTAGAAATCTTCCAAGAGCCATGAATGAAAAGGCTTTAAAGGCACTTGGACGTAAGGCTATCGTTCAATTCGCTACTGAAGTTAAGGAAGAAAAGAGACTGTCATTATCTAAGGAAGAAATAACTCGTTCTGTTAAGCACAAACATGATACCGGTGAATTTCAAAAGGCTGATGATAAGGAAAAGAAGAGAAAGACCAAGCAATCTGGTGTTGTTAAGCAAGCCAAGGTTATTATGGAAGTTAAGGGATCTGGTGAAATTGGTCGTAGTAGAGGTTATGGGTTTATTGAATTCAGAGATCATAAGTGTGCCCTTATGGGTTTAAGATGGCTTAATGCTCATGAAGTTACTATACTGGAAATCTTAGAAGGTTTAACTGATGATGAAAAGAAGATTGCTGAGTTTGAAGGTTTATCAAAGAGAAAATTAATTGCAGAATTTGCCATTGAAAATGCACAAGTTATGAAGAGAAGAAGAGATAAGGTTTTCCAATCTAGAAATGATAACAATAGAGGCGAATCTGGTGATTCAAGGGACTCCAGAGATAACAAGAGAGGTGATAGAAGAGATAGAAAGAGAAACAGAGACGATGAATCTGCAGGTAACGATAAGAAGAAGGCTAGAAAGGGAAGTGCTAAGAAGGGAAATATGAATAAGGGTGGTGCCGCAGCAGCACCAAAGGAAACAAACCCATCTGGTATGACCGATGAAATGAAGAAACTTATTGGTATTAAGCGTAAGAGAAGAAAGGGAAAGAATTAGATCAAATTAGGTAACACCATAGCATAAGCATTTAAAATAAATATAACTCTGTATAATGAACCGTTGTAGATATTGTTGAAGATAGAGAGAGAGAGAGAGAGAGAGAGAGAGAGAGAGAGAGAGAGAGTGTGTGTGTGTGAATCAATACTCAAAAGGAGTACTTCGTATGCTCCTACTGTTTTATTTTTTGCAGCAATTTCGCATACAAAAAAAGGCTGCAAAATTATTAGTATGGCAAAGAAAATTACTGGTGAATAATTTGTTTTACCCAACCCATACAATATATATATCTATTTAATACAACATTCATCTCTTTTTCTTCGACTCTTTTTATATTTTCATAATAATTATGCTACTTAACGTCTTATTACTATTTTACAACCTTGTAACAATCATTGCGATTCTAACATTTGATCAGTTTCTTAATTCTGGTCAAAATTGGTCAAATTTTTATTCAGTCAATAATACTGGGTATGACTCCTTGAATAAAGACCAAGTTGTTCAATTAATCTTTAACACTGAAGCTGAATTGTTTGAATCTAAAGTTTGGAAAGATTTACGGGTAAGGAAGAATCCTTTTATAAGTGGCAGAGCTTTCATATTAATTAAAGATGTTAAAGCATTATACTTCTTTCGGGATTCAGAATTAAACTCCGTAGCCGCTTCATCGTTCTTAAATATTCCAAGTTGGTTCAAACCAAGCAGGGAAATCAAATTATGGCAATTAAGTGTTGGGGAGGCAAGCAAGTTAGACTTTACGGATATACCAATTACCCCATGTATACTGGCAAAGATGTCTGGTGCTGGAGCAAGTTTTGATTTAACCAAGCAATATGATTTCACATTTTCATATACAATGTCACCAATGTTAAAGATTGCAGTACCAATTGTTGGGATATCTGCAACTGCTGAGATAGGTTCGATTGATATAACATTCAGTTATTTTCGAACTTTGACATGCGCTGCACCATCAGGGTCTAGACTACAAATAGTTAGCTCATTTCTGTATATTTACTTCCCCAACGCTTACATGAGAAATATTGTATATAGGGGAAATGGACTTGAAGTTGATTTCGAAGAAGAAGCCAGAGGAGACGGAGAAGTTCATGAAGATGGTTGGGTTAGTGTTCATAACGGAGACCCAAGATACTCCAAGTATGGGTTAGTTTTTTATGACCAGACTGCTCCATTACATACATGTATTGGCACAGAGGAAAAGCTTCAATGTGAAACTGGATTCTACGATATTAAGAACTTAAATCCTATCGAGGGTTTGCAATGGGCAGAAAACTTCCCAGAGAAGACACATATTTCCCAAATTGGAAGAAACGAGTAAATGGTGAAGAATTCTTAACTTTTAGATTTATATTTAGTGAATTGTCCTCACCAAAATATATATGATAATACAAATTAACAAAAACAATATAAGACGTAAACACAACATGACTATAAGCACGACCGAGGGGAACAAAGCTCGATGCAATCATCCTTGCCGGATAGTCGCCAGCGGAGCGTCTTGCTATCTACAATGATGGATTGCTGTAAATATATTGGATACAGACAAGGATGAACTATTACAATGGTTTACATTACTTTATGCATTAATTAAAGAATACTTTACCTTATATGTTTATAAAAGAACAAAATCATAATCATTATTGTCTGAATTAAAAGGGCTCAAAAAGCCCTTGATTGAATGGATGAGTCGTAAATATTGAGCGAAGTGAGCCAAGCAAAGCCAAGCTCAATGCAATCGCCCTCCCTGGACATCTTGCGCTGCGCCCAAGGATCACTCACTTTCTTCAAAACTATATCATAGATGATGGAAGAAAGTTGAGGAGAAAGAAGTTAGATTACAAAAAGTAATCACTTCTTTGTTGCTTTGTTGCGTTGTTCTTGGCAGCAATGTCACCATCTTGAACAGCACTAAAGATTTTAAAATGTGGATCTAAATCTTCACCAACTTGCATAACACTCGCTACGTTACCACATCTGTAGCAGTAATTTGGAGCGGACCAAACGGTAACCACATCTTTATCTTTGAAATGGTATCTGAAACCTTCCATTACCAATTGATGCGCTCTGGCAATTAACTCCAAATTATTTATGTGATTGAATTCTCTACTGACTTTAGAACCAAATAACCAACCAGCACCACGAGGCAGGACTGCCCAGGTATCGACGTTATCAGGATCCAGCCATACCAAATCACAGAACCCACCTTCATGTGGAACTTCTTGCGCTCTACTTAATACTCTAATTTGATCAAGCATTCTAATCTCTGGTGACAATCCACCGTGTACACACAAGATTTTCCCATCTATTATGGCAGCTAATGTTAAAAAATCGAAAACTTGACAACAATACTTCCAAACTGTGGTTGAACCATATTTGGTCAAACATTCTTCGTAGAACCCATACACTTGGGTAATCTGTCTAGACTCATGGTTACCTCTAACCAAGGTAATTCTATGCGGATACTTGACTTTAAGAACCATGAGTAAAGTGAACGTTTCCAATGAAAAGTAACCTCTGTCAACATAGTCCCCTAAGAAAATATAATTCGTGTTGTTGTCATCGGATGGCAATCCACCAGATATGCGGAACAATTCCAAAAGATCATGGAACTGTCCATGGATATCACCACAGACAGAAACAGGTGACTGAACGGGCTGAATGTTTGACTCCTCCATTAATAATTCCTTCACCAATTCACAAAGTTGCTTCATATCCGATTCAGATAATGCAATACACTTCTTGATTTGCTCAAGCCATTGGTCTGGTCCTCTTTCCCCCATTATTAATTATTTATAATTGATCTATATTAGCTAAAGGCAAAAGGCAAAAGGCAGCAGGCAAGAAGAAAAGGTAAGATAAGTTTACGTAGTGTCTTAGGAGTCTTCAATTAAGTAAAAGTCCAACTACTGCTACTACTACTACTACTAACAAATGTTTTTGATGAATGCTGTTCAGTTTTGTTGGCTCGAGTTTTTCGATTACCTCACGCAAGCCTTCTTTCACTTTTTTTTTTTTCCTCTCTTTTTCCGTTTCTTTTTGTTCGTCCGTTTATATGCCCTACTTTGACAAGGAGGTGGCAGCAGCTTAATTGGAAATAACCAATAATTTACAATTATATGCTCTTACACAGGAATCTAAATCTCCTCCTCCTCAATCCTTCTATTAATTTTTATTCTTCCAATTTTACTACTTCTCTTTCCCGTAATAATTTGGGGATTTCAATCTAATTCAATTCAGTTCATTTTTTTTTTTTTTATTTTGACCGCCCAAACCTTTTTTAACTTACCCTACGGCTCCACCAGTTGTAGACTGAATTCTTTATATAATTCAAGGCGTTCATATGCAGGTTTACATACCTATATATAAAACGGCTGCAAATGATTCAACAAGTATATGAATAAATGAATGAATGAATGAATATACTTTTTCCGACATCAAAAAGTAAAGTTGAAATTTTTTATTGGATTATTTTACCCTAACGGAGCGGTATATTTATTTACTTCAAGTGGTACCGCTCCGCTAAGGCCCCTATCCGGGGAGGACGATTGCATCGAGCTTTTCTCCCTTCGGTCGTTTCTTCTGGCCCTACTGGGAGTAAGCATGTCTCCTCGAAGAGGAGCGAAGCTCGATGCAATCGTTCTCGCCGGATAGGCGCCAGCGGAGCGTCTTACGTTAAGTGATTAATTTTACTTCAAGTGGTACCGCTCCGCTAGGGCCCCTATCCGGGGAGGACGATTGCATCGAGCTCATCTCCCTTCGGTCGTTTCTTCTGGCCCTACTGGGAGTAAGATTATATCTCCTCGAAGAGGAGTAAAGCTCGATGCAATCGTCCTCGCCGGATAGGCGCCAGCGGAGCGTCTTATTTGAAGTTAGTTCATTGCATTTTTTTTTTGGTGGAAATGCTTCATTAGAGTATATATATACACATATATATATATATTTATCACTCATAAAGGTTAACTAAACTAAATTTTAGTATCTATAATCAACTTTTTTTTTCGAAAGCGTAAAGTTAGATTTAGGTAAATTTACATTTTATATTCTATTTCACTTTTATTAATTTGTATATATATATATTATTTTTGTCATTAAAGGGGGATGGGGATGGGAGTGGGGAACGAGAAGATTGTATCATTATAAGGATAATTTTTCACCCTTTTCTCTGGCGGATTCACCAAACTTCTTAATTCTGATGGATTGCACAGCAATGAAACCAGAAGTATCTTCTGGAGAAAATCCAGTTAATTCATCCATTGATGATTCAGTTTCATCATAAAGCTTTTCAGTTTCAGAAGATCTACCTAAGATAGTAAGAGAACCCTTGTAAGCAGCAGCACGAACAACACCGTTAACAGTCTTTTGAGATGGAGCAATCATAGATCTAACATATTCACATTCTGGAGTAAAGTACATACCGTTGTATAATAATTTAGAGTAAGTAGTGGTAACAAATTGATCTCTGATAGCTCTAACTTCACGATCTAAAGTTAAACCTTCTAAATCAATGTGAGTTGATCTTAAGACGGTCAAACCTGGAGTTTCGTAACAACCTCTTGACTTAATACCAATAAATCTGTTTTCAACGATATCAATTCTACCAACACCGTTTCTTCTAGCTAAAGCATTAGCTTCGATGAAAAGTTCAACTGGGTCAGTAACAACCTTCTTACCACCGTCCAAGATCAACTTGACTGGTAAACCCTTTTCAAAATAAACTGAGAATTGTTCTGGTACTTCTGGAGCATCAGTTGGATCAACAGTTAACTTCCACATATCCTTTGGAGGAGTGGTATCTGGGTCTTCCAAGATACCAGCTTCGAAAGAGATGTGAGCCATGTTTTCATCAGTAGACCATGGCTTAGCCTTAGTTTGAGTAACTTCAATATTCTTTTCAGCAGCGTAATCTAAAAGATCCTTTCTACCAGCAAATCTGTTGAAGAAAACTGGGTCTCTCCATGGTGCAATAACCTTAACGTCTGGCTTTAAAGCATAGAAAGATAATTCAAATCTAACTTGATCGTTACCCTTACCAGTACAACCGTGAGAAACAGCAAAACAACCATATTCTTCAGCAACCTTAATTTGAGCTTGAGCAATAACTGGTCTAGCTAAAGAAGTACCTAAAAGATAAACGTTTTCATAAATAGCGTTAGTTTGAATGGCTGGGAAACAAACTTGTTCAACAAATTCCTTTCTAACGTCAGCGACAACAAACTTGGTAGCACCAATAGCGTAAGCCTTCTTTTCAGCAGCTTCGAAATCTTCTTCTTGACCAATGTTAGCTAAAAAGGCGATGACTTCATAACCTTCTTCTAATAACCAAGCTAAGATGACTGAGGTATCTAAACCACCAGAGTAGGCTAAACAAACTTTTCCCTTTGACATTTTTATAAATTCTTTATTTAATTAATAAAATATAAACTTTTTATTTAATAAAAGAAGAAGAAGAAAAAGAAAAAAATGAAAAAAAGAGAGAAATAGGTGAAAAATTGTCCTCTTTATAGCCCACTGGCGGGGGAAATGTGGAACCCGACAAAATAGATAGAGAACCGCGCTTAATTTCGGTTGCCTCATTGGGCATGACTCATGGATCACGTGCACATCTGAAAATTTTTCTTCTTCCTCCTATTCCTTAATTTTTCAGTTACTCACCCAAAAGTTCCCAAAACGATTTCCCTGGGAACAAATGGAGAATGGTGGTGATTAGAGTGATATGCAGTCTTATCAAACTATATTGTATACATCGAAGTGTTTAAAGCTATGGTAAAATTGAGAATGGTCACATGAAAAAGATAATTTGTACTTCCCTTTTTCTTCTAATTCTTTCTTCTAAATTAACTATTTTAGTCCCTTGGTACCAACTCAAATTCACGTATGTGGCTCAAAGTTGCAAAAAAAACTTCAACTCTTAGAAAAAATTATGAATCATAGTTGATGCTAAAGCAATGGTAGTGCCGTGTATATGAAACATAAACACTTCGGAATATGAGAATAATTCACATAACAATGTCATAAATATTTCCAATATCAAGCCTCTACACCCATCAAACGATGCAAAGATCCCTTCCTTTGTCCCTTCTTTGAGACCTAAAATATTTGTACTGCGGTGTATTAAATGGTGATGATAAATTCTACTACAAACAAAAACAAATCTCTAATCAAGGAATATCTCCTCCTAGGGGAACAAAAGGGATGGGTGCTTGCCCAGCGTCTCACTTAAGGTGGTCAATTTTATTTCAAGTGGTACCGCTCCGCTGCCCTATCCGGGGAGGACACCTAACTGCATTGAGCTTTTCTCCCTTCGGTCATACTTCTGACCCTATTGGGAGTCAACATGTCTCTTCGAAGAGGAGCAAAGCTCGATGCAATCGTCCTCGCCGGATAGGCGCCAGCGGAGCGTTTACCTTAGGTGATTAATTTTATTTTTAAGTTGTACCGCTCCGCTAGGGCCGCTATCCGGGGAGGACACCTAACTGCGTTGAGCCCATCTCCCTTCGGTCGTTCTTCTGGCCCTTTTGGTAGTAAATACTTCGTTCGCATTGCTCAAGTTGAAACATCTGTAAAACGAAATGGAATCACTATATCATCTTGTGAAAAATGAACTTAAATTTTACGTGCGAATGGAAATTAGGTTTGAATAATTCAGAATCGATGTAAATATTAATACCCTCAGTCTTACTCTCTAATATAGTCCAACTATCCTCTACCTTTGTATAGTCTTATTATTTAGTAGCTAGTCGGTAATTTTCGCAGCTATTCTATGTCTTGTAAAACAATTGAGTTTTACACGCACTTTTAAAGCTGACTCGTGATTGAAAAAACATAAAAGTTTTGATTCGTAGTCATCCAAAAAAAAAAAAGAATCATGAGTCAAACAGAGTCGCCTTAAAAGGATACAATAAAAAAAAAAAAGCGTAAACTAACAAGCAAACACAAAAAGATCACCTTGCAAGCAAACTAATTTATTCATGTCAGATAGTAAGGGATTGGGAATAACGTATCAAATACGGAGTAAGCTAAATTTTCTTGATGAAAGACTGTGGAAGAGATTTTCAGCGCGAAGACTCGAGCTTATTGATACAATGGATTTGAGCTCGAAGAAGGCATCAGAGCAAGAAGATGATATAAGGAATGTTGCTGAGGCGTTAAGAACAGAATTCAAGTATCTGCCAGAGTACTACAATGACTTTGATAGACTTGTAAGGGCTGCTATTCAGAGTGTACGAAGAAACCGTAAGCGTTCGTACAGGACAAAGAAGAGTCTGAAGTTTGAAAGTCACGGCCACGAGCACAGTCTGGGCAAGAGTATAAGTGAGAGTCCAGAGCTTCCTTCTAAGAGGCAAAAGATTGATACGTCTGTGTCGCCCACCAATGACTTGGTAAACAGTACAAGCACCATGTCTTTGGGCATAAATAATGTAAGTGGTGCCACGGGTGGTAGCAGTGGTGTATCGTCATCTGTCGAGTCCCATCTTGGACTAAGACAACGCGGTCCAATGTTTGAGGACACGGATATAAGTGACTCCCTGAAGAATAAGTTTATATCTGAGATATTAAGACTTAATTCAGATTCTCAAGAGGAGGGCTTGAATCGGAGCTATTCAAGGTCGAAGAATATAACTACCTTTGACAAATCGCGTCTTGCCATAGACTCTATGACCAAGCCAAGGCTTGGTCATCACCTTGCCGAATTACCGATGCTACCTCCCATTGGTTCAACATTTAGTGGTATAACTTCACAACCTAGACCTATCACGCATTCCTCGGAAAGAGGGATGAGTATTGTAGGAACTGAAACTGGAACCACTTCTTCCAGTGCAAAAGTAACGTTACTCAATTTTATAGAGAGATCCAAGGCTTGCTCCGAATCAAGAACGAACCAAAATACCGAAAATCTCGAAATTCTTGGAAAAGGAATAGTAAGTTGTTGCGTCTCTTTCCTTTTCGAGAAATCATTCAACAAACTTAATCCAACCTCCATTGAGTATTTGAGAAATAAGTTACAACTGGATGGATCACTTGCTAGAATTTTTAGAGACCTAGATCCGTTAGCAGTTTCTAATATAAATGACGATACTGCAGTAATTTCTCTTTACACATTACTTGGTGGTTGCGTTAAAGATTTTGGATTTGATGATATTATATTTCCATTATGTGAAATCTTCTTTTCTTATATTGTGAAGGATTATCCGTTAATATCTAAAAATGCATCTCCATTCAAGCGAGACATTATAAAAGGACTTCACGCTTCACCACCTACTCCAATACCTGCTGTTGCCACTGGTACAACTGTCGCCAACAACAACAATAATAACAAGGATAATAATAATAATAATAATAATAATAATAATAATAATAATAATAATAATGCGGTAATTGATGATGGACTCTATCAATTAAATTCACTCGCTACAATTGCAACTGACATACAAACTCACGAACTACAGATTAAAAAGGAATCCCATGACCCTTCAAAGAAAAAGGTCACATTGAAATTCTTAACCTCAATACTAGAGTTTACTTACCCTTCTGCAAATTCAGCTGTTCCAAGGTTAGTTGAACTTATTGAGAACGGAAAACTTGCGTTTAAATTACCATTGCATAACGATTCACTTATGTTTTCTTTGAAAAATGTTAAAGATGGTCTGTCTATAGATTCAGATATGGACTTGGAAAAAATCTTTAAGACTGGTGAATCCATAGAATTGGAAATGTACGTTTGTAGAGCCAAAGATATCCCGATCAATGAATTAACTTCGACAGTTATTCAATCGGAAGGTCCACCAAAGATTTTATTTCCACCAACATTTGGATCAAGACTGTCACTTCAAGGAAGAATTGGTCTCCCACTTCTAGGGCCACATCCAAGTACAGCGTCTTCTGGTGTAGGGTTCAGATTTTTATCAAATCTTGAAGATACTCCCCCACCTCCTCCAATTTTACCTAAATTCCAACCTCTCTTATAGATTAATAAAATATAACCTAATATTTTTACTTACTGACAAAGAATTATTTAACATATATTAACAAAGCTTGCACCACATAACTATACATCCTACGATGATAAACCTAGAGATTTGAAAGAATTTACAAGTTCTCTTGCTTTTAAATCATCATCAACTTCCACACACTCGTCATCAATTTTGTTCAATTCTACTGGCCTATTTCTTCTATTGGACTTCTCCACAACTATACTAGCAGTTATCGGAGATGGAATTTCCAATTCTGTTGTAGGGGAGACTGTTCCACTTGGAGGTACTTCAATACGAGATCCATAATACGGTACATGGTTTAAGGGAGATTCATTAAGTGAAGGAATTTGAGTTTGATTCTCAGTTTGGTACTGATTATGAGGTTGTTGAGGTTGATGAGGTTGAGGATGGAC
The DNA here is from genome assembly GCA_030578175.1 of Dujonia santamariae. NCBI lineage: Eukaryota > Fungi > Ascomycota > Pichiomycetes > Serinales > Debaryomycetaceae > Dujonia > Dujonia santamariae. Next base: position 28,106 of record JANIVZ010000016.1, read on the forward strand.
TATTGGATGACTCATGATATTGTTATAATAAAGAGCAGTATTGTACATCATTGGCATTTGAAGGTGAGGTGAAATCATAGCACCACCGCCATAATAATACTTTTGTTGGAACAGATTTCTTTCAAATGCCAAATTACTCAAGACAAGATTCTTTGACATCCCATTGGGCCCATTGTATGGGTTATTCATTGGAGCATTTAAAATACCATTTGATTTGTTGTAATTTAACAGTTGCAATAAATAATTATTATAGTCAGGGAACTTGTCAAATCTAACAGTTAACTTTCTACCTTCAAACTCAACATCATCAAAATATTCAATCAATTTTTCTGACGATTCTTGATTCCCAGTTGTAACTATTGCAAAACCTCTCAGCATTCCTCTCAGTGGGATGGGTTCCAAATCTGGTTGTCTTTGCTTATCGTAAATTGAAGATTGTGGTTGCATAGGTATCTCAACTCTTAGGATTTCAATATTATTATTTGGTTCAATTTCATTAGATTTTAATAAGAGGAAATTTTTCAAGGTTGGCCAAGTTGAAGTGAATGGAATATTTCCAACAAAGAGCCTCTTTGGGTTAACCTTTATTGAGTGACCTTCTTCATCTACTATAACAATAGCCTCATTTCTACTTGGCAGTGGCAGAGGCAGTGACAGCAGTTGAATAACCAGGACCAGTTGCTGCAACAGTGGCATCAGGTTCAGATACGACTCACCTGATTCAGATTCATCTCTTTCATCTGATCTGTTCACCAAGTTCATTATCACAGGTGGTAATCCAGCAGACGAAGCGGTTGATGATAATGACGATGATCTTTGAATTTTTTTACTATCAATTGATCTAGTCGAAGGTCTTCTACTCATATAGTTTCTAGGGGAGGCGTTATACGAATAATCATTCCATCCAGGGTGTTGCTGATAATCGAACTGGCCTGGATGTGGAGGACCAGGTAGAGGTGGAGGAGGGTGACTCAAATGATGTGGTGGAGGTGGTAGTGGGTGCATTGTTGAATTATAATAATTTTGAGGGTAGTACGAGTAATACTGGCCACCGCTAGAACTACCATGTCTTGAATTACGACTAATACTTCCATTTTCACCCGGATACTCGTGAGTCGGGCCACTTGAAATAATTTTAGCCTCGAGACTTCTACCCAGCCATTCATACCCATGAAGTGCTTCAATGAGTTTACATGCTAGTGACCAATTGGCTTGAATTAATGCAAAATTTTCAAGATCATCATCATCATCGTCATCATCATAATCATAACCATCATTACCATCATGTTCAGCAGTGTATTCTTGACCCGCAAGAATATTAGCATCATTATATTTATCATTTTCCTTATTAGGTTTATCTGCTTTAAGGTCCTTTCCTACTTCTTTCTCTTCGCACACATACTCTATTAGTTCAAACTCATTTGAAAAACTTTCAGGAAATGTTGCAACAATCGAATCCAATAACTTCTGAAATGTATCCTTCTTTGTCTTTGTAAAGTTGGTGACTCTCACGAGACACAATAAGGTCGGACTAGGATAAACATGTTGATCGGTTGGATACAAATTAAGATCATACCCAAACGATGACGGGTAAAAGGGGGTAGCCTGAGGATTATATTCGCTAAGACTTCCTGATCTAGGGAGAGAATGGGGTTTTAAAGCCATTGAGCCCGAAAAAAACAAACACAATTGAATATAAAATTCAAGTCTATTGAATTGGTAATGAAAGAAATTTAGGACAGTAACTGTTTATGTATGTTAATCAAAGGAGAGAAGATTTACATATTAGTGGCATTCATCGATGGGCAAAAAAAGATTCAGGATGGACAGAGAGAAAAAAAGAAACCATGCACCACACACGCCATTAACAGTAGGTTTCCCATACAAAAAAGCTTTTCTCAAACGCTGAAACCTTAAGATAAGGGAGGGTTTGGGTTAGGGGGGGTGGTGGTGGTAGAGGATGGTGTAGGGAGCTTAGATTTTTTTTTGGTGCGGTAAGTATCTGACCACCTAAAGTTGGGGACACCCCAGCTGGCAGTCCATTTAGCCTTAGCCAGGGTGCACTGCCAGTCTTATGCTCTACTTATATATCTGCGAAGGTAGCTCAGTTTTCGGATTGTAGCGTTCACATCCCGTTTTGTCCGCTCGTTACTACGGGGTCACAACCCCCCATACCTCGCGTAAGTTAACTATGATGACACAGTGAGAAGGCCCGCAGAGATAAGGGAGAAGCGAAAAATAAGAAAATAAGTAAAAAAAAAAAAAAAATAAAAATAAAAATAAAAATAAGGACAAGGTATATTTTGAAATTGACATGGTGTTTCTCCAGGGTGGCGCCTACTTGACGATGCGAGATACTCGAAAATGAAGATGGAAGGTTCGGTTGTCGAATCAAGTGCATACCTTGTATTCAGTGGGGCTAGCCAGCTGGGCGGCCACATTATACTGCACTGACATTTGGCCGATGGATGGAGATGGAGATGGAGATGGAGAGGCTGAACATTTGCACGGACTTAGTTTATCCCGCACTTGACATAACCTTGCATAATGGCTGCAACAAAGAAGCAGCCAAAAGTTGCAGCCATTTGTACTCTACCAATAACACAAAAGTCAACAACAAATACCAACGAACATTTATAAAAAAAAAAAAAAAACAAATACTCACAATCAAACAAATCTATGACCTTTTCTTTTCCTTTTTTTGTCTTTACCTTTATCTTTGGCTTAAAAATAAAAAAAAATTATTCTCTTAAAAAATGAATATAAAACCACTAAGACCTCACCCTTCACTCACATTCTTTAGCCCGGAACCGGTTGAAGAACCAGAGATTGAACCCAAATCTGAAAATCAGTCTGAAAATAAAACCTCGAAAAACGATACACTTGTTAACTTACTTCAATGCTTCGTCATCTCCCTTACTGGGTTCCCGCTTGGCTGGGACGTTGGAACGATGGGACATCTAGCATTGTTGAATTCCTTCAAGAATACATTTGGCTCAAACTCAATCTCAAACCCTTTAATTTTAGGGACAATTGTGTCTGTTCTTAACTTAGGATGCTTGTTAGGCGCTGCAATTTTAGGTAGAAAATCGCACATATATGGATTTAAACGTTGTATTTGGATTGGAATGGGCTTTTACCTTCTTGGCACTTGTATGGAAATCATTTCCATCAATGTAAAACCAACCCATTGGTGTTTGTTTGCCTTCGGAAGATTACTCTGTGGGGTTTGCATCGGTATCATGGGGGTCGTTGGCCCCGTTTACGTTGGATTCATTGTTAAACAGGCAAGTATGAAAAAGATGGCGATCTCATGGCACCAAAATTGTTGCTGTGTTGGAATTTTACTAGGGAATGTGATTATCATTTTGTTTCAGGATAATAGAAACATAGCAAACTTGGTCTGTTGTGCTAAAGTGATTATTTTTTCACTAATTGCAGCTCTTATAACATTTGTCCCAGAATTTGTTCAACAACTGCATTCCCGTCATAGTTCTCCGAACACAGAGTTGAAAACTTCAATACAAAAAAAGTCTAATCCTTTTTTCCCATTTGAAATCTTCAATGAATCTTTTTATGTTAAAGCTGAATGTTGTTTGGTAATGGCCCTTCAGCAACTCACTGGGATCAACTTTTTCTTTTACTATAGTAGTATCATATTCACAGGCGTATCTCCATTTGTTGCCAGTGCCATTCTAAGCAGTGTTAATTGTGGTGGCTCGTTATTTGCGGGATTCGTTCTTGAAAAACTTGGAACCAGGAGAAGCTTACTTATTGGTTCAATTGGGATGTTTGTTTGTATGATTTTATTTGCAGAAATTGGTGATTTCAGAGAAAAATTTAAAAGTGCAAATGGTGAAGCCATAACTATAATTATAATTTCTATATATATTGTTTTATTTGCACTTAGTTGGGGCCCAGGGTCAAGCATATTAGTTAATGAGATTAGCAGTTCGAGTGAGTCTATGGCTGCTGCTGTATGTGCTAATTGGTTTGCTAATTTCATCGTGTCAATTTGCACACCGATCTTAAGTAATTTGATGGGATACAATTTGGGATTTGTCTTTGCCTTCTTTTTAATTTTAAGTGCAATATTCATAAGATGTTGTAAAAGCTAAGCACATACACACAATACACACACACATATATATATATATATATACAGATATATCTACAAATAATTCTTATTAAAACGTAAAATTTATCTATAAACAGTTTACTTTTATTTTGGATTTTAATATCTCTTCTTTGCATATGGCTAACTTTATTTGGAAGCCTTTTCAATTTCCTTTTGAGCAATTGCTAATCCTGCTTCATCACCAACTAAGTATACAACTTGACCATCATCAGTTACCTTTGGAACGTTAATAAAACAATTAGAAACCTTTCTAATTCTATTAAGAGTAGATCCTCTTGCACCGATAATCTTAGATACAGATGTTGGATTAACAAAGTAGTACCAACCAGTGGAAGTGGCAGCTTCAGCAGCCTTTAAACGAGATTCGATATACTTGGCTGCCTTGGCAGTGTCAGCCTTTTCACCCTTTAATCTCCAAACTATGACAGTCTCAGATTCGGTCATGTAATCAACACCTTCAACAATGGTAAACTTGTTGGAGCCTTCACCCTGGGAAGCTTCTTGTGGAGGTTGTGGGACCTTCGACTTTGATAATTTATTAGCAAGGTTTTGAGTAGAACCATGTTGGACTTCGACGGAAAAGTTATTCTTTAAGTTACCAAAGATAGCACCTCTTTCACTAACCAAAGCGTGATACTTAGCTGGAACATCGATGGATTCATTCCAGTTATCTTTAGTAATTTCTTCCAATTCAACCTTTAATTTTTCGATATCTTCCGGTAAACCTTCTAAAGTGATCAGAACTTGTTCAGATGTTGGTTTTGGAACATTGATGTTAACGTTATATTTCTCTTGTAATGATTGACGGACTGAACCACCAGTACCAACAACTAATCTATGCTTTTCCTTGGCTAATTCATATTCCTCAACAACAGCTCTTTCCTTAAGACCAATAATTTCCTTGACTTGTTCAACAATCTTGTCAACGATTGACTTGTCACCCTTTGAGACAACTTCATTGGAACCAGAACCAGCATCTGGGATAATTAACAAGCTGTGGAACTTCTTTCTGTCAATGTCTTCACCACCTGCCTTAGAGATGATTTCTCTCATGACTGAACCACCTTGACCAATTAAGTATTTGTGGAATTTAGGATCAACTTCTAAAGAAACAGAAACAAAATTTTCGATCTCTTCAATAATTTCGTTGATCTTAGCAATGGCATTCTTTAAGGCAGCCTTGGAACCAGTTAACTCTAAATCGATGTAACCCAATTCCTTTTCATCCTTATCTCTATTGAACTTGTATTCAACACCAGTACCATCAGCAATATCGTTAATGGTTTCACCTGCTTTACCAATAACTCTAGCAATAGCCTTTGAAGGAATTTGGATTAGTTGCTTAAAACCATTTTCCTTTTCAAATTGATATAAGTCCTTCAATTCTTCTTCAGCCTTTGCGACACCACGGGATGGACCCTTAATGGTGACTTCATCTTTATGCTTTGGAGCATCAGCAAATGAAGAAGGGGTTCCGTCAGACAGAGGGAATCTAATCTTAACATTATACTTATCTTGTAATCTGTTGATGTAAACACCAGCTGCACCAATGATCTTTCTGTGATATTGTTCTTCAACTCTAACTCTTACTAAAGTTTCATCAGCCCATCTCTTACCGAAATCGATAATCTTAACCTTACAAGCTTCTGAGTTCTTCTTAAGACCAGTGACAGTAATGTGAGTCTTGGCAGACTTATCTTCAGCATCATTACTGGCAGCAGAATCCTTGTTGTCAACATCAATCTTAACGTAGAATTCATCTTGGAATGAGTTCAAGTTGGAACCATTCTTACCAATGAATCTTGATAAGATAAAAGTTGGGAATTCAAGAGAAGTTGTGTAAGAAGCACCACCATCCTTTAAGACTTGTTCAATTTCCTTGACAACAGTGGCAACTTCAGCCTTAGTACCTTGAACGAAAACTTCGTCTTCGGAGGTACCTTCACCGTTGGAGTGTAACGTAACAGAGACAGAGTTGACTGGAACTTCTCTTAAGATAGACTTAAGAGTAGTACCCTTTGGGCCATTAATAGTTTCTTGTTCAGCAGACTTAACGGAGAGGACTTTACGTTCTAATGAAGCTGCCAATTCTCTTAAAGAATTTAAAGCTTCATCAACCTTGTTAAGGGATTCTAAAGATTTTGAATCATCTACAAAATCTTCAAAATCGTCTTCAGCAGCAGCAGCAGCAGCAGGTTCTTCATTAGAAAACAAAGTAATTCTGTTGTTTAAGATTATGTAATCAACATTTAATTGTTTAGAAATGGCATCAATAGTTTCTGGAACTCTCTTGATGAAGAATTCATCAATGTCTTCAACAACCTTGGTAACATCAGGTGAAATTTTGTTAACAACACTAACAATAGCCTTCTTGGCATTTTTGGTGTTTTCTGATTGATCATCCTTAGAGATGATTTCGATAGGGATACTACGTTGTTCAGCTGATTGTAAAGAGGAGGCAGTTGGAGCATTGATGACAACTTCATTTTCCTTACCAATAGACTTGAACTTACCGATCTTAGTTAAGAAAAGTGCAACAGCCTTAACATGGGAAATGTTACCCTTGTGAGCCTTTGACATGTCTAAAACTTCAACCTTGTACTGAGAAGTAGTCTTTCTGGATTCTTCTTGAGCGTCCTTAATGTTTTTCTTTGAACCGATGAATTTGACGTTGGTTTCTCCTTCTTCAGGTAATTTGATTAAAACTTGGAACTTATTTAATATTTCCTTAATTGGTAAGAATTGTTGTTTTAACTTTGGAATTGGGACAGATTCAGTAGTCAATTTTTTAGAAAATGCATCTAATTCTTGATCAAATTTGGATTTGATTTCTAAAACCAAGTTTCTATCACCCGAAAGTAAGATAGAATTGGAACTAGAGTTGTATTCTGGGATTGAGACGTCAACGTCTTGTCCAGAGTACTGTTGAACAATATGTTCCAAAGCCTTAGAAGCAAATGGCTTGACATTTTGGTCAAGGGAAATCTTGGTGGTCAAGTTCTTAGTGGCTTCTCTCACAACTGCGAGGATTTGTGCCTTGGCGTGCTTACAACCTTCAACGTCACCTTCAATAGTGATAACAACGGTCTGAGAGAGCTCATCGTCGGCATCGGCATCGGCATTGACTTCGGCAACATCGTTGTCGTCGTTATTTGATTCGGTTTCCGGGGTGGCTTCAACTTCACCAATATCAACTCTAACTTCATTAGCTTGAATAATTGGCTTCAAGACCTTACCTTGAGGACCAATGACTCTGGATCTGATCTTGGCCGGTATGGTGAAAGAGATCTTAACTGGTCTTGTCAACTTCTTGATAACAAGTCTCTTGGCCAAGTTAACATCTTGTGGCTTACCGGTAATCAAGAAAGTTCTCTTCTTAGTGTGTTGAGAAGTAGTACATTCAATGTTAGTCTTGGTATCAGTCTTAATGGAAGTCAAGATCTTGATAAATTCTGGTCTGGTAACATTCAACTGATCTTCAACATCCAAGGAGAAGGCATCTTGAATGGTAGAGCTCTTGAATAACGGCTTGGAAGATCCACCGTTAGCGTGTCCACCATTAGATGAAGACGAAGAAAGCTTTGGGGTATCAAAAGAAGCTGGAGAAGCAGCGGTAGAAGCAGAAGCAGTAGCAGCAGCTGAACCTGGTTTGACCCAAGTTGGAGTTGAAATAACACCAGATCCACCACCTAAAGTTGGGAAAGATGATTCATCTGCAAGTGATGGAGTAGTTACCTTTGTCTTCTTTCCAAGTTGTTGCTGAACTGGTTCAACATTTTCATCATCTTCAACGACAGGAAGAGAAACTGGCTGTTCCTCAGGCTCAGCTGAGTAACGAGCTGCAATTATTTCGGCTGGAGTTGGCATTTACTATAATACAATCGTAAAGACACAGACGAACACAATGAAACGAAAAGAAAGTAAAAGATCGAAAAGAAAGAAAAATCTGTAAACACAGCGACTGGAAATTTTTCGATCTCCAAGGTGTTCTTTTTACGAGCGGGTCCAAAACTGGGCGACCAGACTCCCAAACACCAAAATGTGGCCCCGTTAGCCGCAGAGCAGCTAGTGGGCGGCAGGTATTACCTATGTTAATGTATATAAAAGCGTACGCCCTCTCCCCACCCACCCTCTCATTGGCCGAAAGCCCAGTTTTTCACCTTCCAGTTTGATCAAACTACTGCCACACTAACTCCCCTGAATTTCACGAGATCTAGTTGCCTTCTCCTGTTGGCTCGAACTCTCTCCAATCCATCAAAAATGGTAAAAAATAAATCCGATCTGCCACGTCGCCTATGCCCCCAAAAAAAATTATCACGTGGATCGCTCTACACTAAGTGAAAACCATCACCAACACCAATAGATAATCCATAATATAACTAGGTTGTTAGGTAACAGGAATGTAAGAACAGCATATTGTAGGAAAAAACAAAAAAAAAAAAAAAAAAACAACAACTTGCTGTTACTTTATGGTAAAAGGGCGGTTCAAAGGTATAATCATGGACTATTACGCTTGTTTTAGGCATATTTCTTTTGGCTGCGAAAATTTTACGACGGAATGTCATGGTTCTAAGATTTCTATGTATTTCAGCTGTTAATGAAAATATCGCTCCGCTAGGGCCCCTACCTGGGGAGGGCGATTGCATCGAGCTTTGCTCCCCTTTGGGGAGGTTTGGTGGTTGACCTGGAGGGAACCAATTGTCTGACCCTTTGATTTTACCTATTACTTACTCCAGTTAGTAAATCTTTAGTACACTTATTTGTATATATTTATGGAACGATTAGTCAGAGATAGCACTAGGTATCTTCAATTTCGCTCTTCTGTCCTATCTGCCATTATATCGTCCGCCCCGCCCACCCCCCATTGATTTTCGTCTTACTTACTCTATACTTCCCCATTACATATCTTAACTCCTTCTTGGTACAAAAAATACTTCTACCTCAAAACATTAATTATTAATATCAACTTCTACATTTTTTTCACGTTCTTTTTACTTGGCTCAAGCTTTTAATTAAACTATAAGGTTTCGTAAAGAATCTCTCTAACTCTATACTCTTCATTTGCATCTTCTATATCTTGGAAATTACCAATAAAATCATCACCTCTAACTACCCCTGGAAGAAGTTTACCATTAGAATATCTTCTCCAGATCTTTTTAGCTTCTTCATCAGTTCCTAAATCTCTATATGTATATTTCACTTGATTCCCATTTAAAATTGTACTTAGTCTATTAGTTCTACTCATAATTTGCATACCTCCTGCAAGTGATGTAAAGATATAAACTGGTTGAGATTCTAAGTGTTTACGAATCTCTTCAGGACTTATATCAAGATCTTCAAGATCATCATCAACAACAACTGGTGCTGCTTTAGTAGAACTAGTCGATTCAGTAACAACTTCCTTTTCTGGATCCAATTCTTTAGACTTAGATTCAGATTCAACATCTTCAACTGGAACTACTTCCTTTTTAGAATCTGTTTTTTCAATAGTTTCTGTATTATCCTCCACTGGACCAGTGGACTTTAATTCAACTTCAGAATCTTCCGTTTCTTCTTTTTTCTTAGATTTTTCCTCTGATACTACTTTTTTGGAATCTTTAGCTTCAGTTTTTTCGATTTCATCTTTCTTAGATTCATCTTCTTTAGATTCAAGTTTCTTCTCTTCTTTTAATTCAATTTCCTTCTCTATTTCCTTTGGTTCTACTTCCTCTAATTCAACTTCCTTTGATTCAACTTCTTTTTCTTCGTCCTTTTCTTCTTCTTCCTTGTCTCCTTCCTTTGGTGCTTCTTTCGATTCCACTTCCTCTGGTTCTTCTTCCTTCAACTTCTCTTCTTTTTCAACTACTTCTTCGTCCTTCGGTATTACATCATCCTTCTTAATCTCTTCAATCGGAGTTTCCTTTTTCTTCTCTAATGCATCTAAACCTTTAATTTCATCATCAACTTGATCTATTTCTTTAATTTCAATTTCTTCTTTATCTATTTTATTATTTGACGTTTTTTTTTGGCTTAATTCTTCAATTGGAGTTTTTTTTTGGTCTAATTCTTCAATTGGAGTTTTTTTTTTGCCAGATTCTTCAATTGGAGTTTTTTTTTCACCATCTTTCAAATGTAAAACTTCTTCAACCATTGCATCTAATCCATCAATTCTTGGATATCCATCATCATTTAAAAGAGCCCCTTCAGAAGATAATTCATCAGTGTTGGCATCATTCTTTTCATTAAGTAAACTATGACCTCTGGCTGGTTTAGATCCCTTTTCACCAGGCTGTCTTGATCTTGATCTTGAAATTGATCTTAAATAATTAGTTGAAGAAATTGATCTAGTTGTAAAATTATCATTACCTTGTTGTTGCGATTCTGGTGCATCAACATCAAAGTTAGTATAATCACCAGTGGTAACTAAAGATCTTCTAGCAGTTGATGAAGAATCCCTTTCTTGATTTTCAATAGCTGCAAGAGAATCACCCAAAGTTGGCTTAGACATTCTTGATCTTCTACCACCTTCTTCTTCTTCCTTTTCTGTTTCACCTTCTTCCTCTTCTTTAATTGGTTCTTCTTCATCTAATTTTGTTGGAAGTTCATAACTTGATGGATCAGAATCATGGGTACTCTTATAAGAGTCACCACGAGCTAAATGAGGTCTAACAGAAGATCTAGAACGAGATCTTGAACGATCATTTGAACGTTCTGCAACTCTTGATCTTGATGATGATCTACCATCTCTATCAGTTTGAAAGTATGGTGCATGAATTGCATCTTTTACTGGGAGTGAAACATCAGAATCATAATCTTCAGCAATTAAGGAAGGAGTTGAAAATGAAGCAGTCTTCTTAGCCTTTGGTCTTTCTTCAGCTCCAGATTTTAAATAATCTAAACGTGTTGGAAGACGATGTGGATCATGAGATTGAACGGAGCTTAATAAATCTTTATGATCAGTGATTTGATTTTCAAGTTGATATTCTGAAAGATTTGGAGTTGAGTAACCAAATCCGGAACCAGAACTTGAAGCAGTAGCAGCAGCGGCGCCAGTGGACGAAGTTTCTGAAACTTCTTTCTTTTTTGGCTTTGGAGTAGCATCAATTTCTGGTTCTTCTTCTTCTTCTTCTTCTTCTTCTACTTCAGCAGAAGCAGAAGCAGAAGCGACAGTAGTAGAAGGAACTGCTTCAGACTTTGATTCAGTAGTTGATTCTGGAGTTTCCTTACTAAGAGGATGAGATCTCTTATCCTCAGTGTAACTAACTCTTTCAGCCTTAACATTTCCTGATTCATCAAGATAACTATCAAAATCCTCTTCAGAACCTAAAAGAGCACCTTCACTAATCAAATCATCCAATGAAGCACCAAGAGTAGAGTTAAGAATAGAATTCTTCTTCTTAGATGGTGACTTCTTAGTTGATCCCTTATACTTTTCAGGATGAATATAATTATTATGTTGAGAATCATCAGCAGATCTTAACGATGATCCAACAAGGGAAGGAGAAGATAACTTCTCAGCTTTTTCTAATTGTTCTTCAAAATCCATACTGAACTTACAATGACAGTGGTTGACTCAATTGAGGAGATTAAAAGGAAGGAATATAAGAAAAAGTCTTATATATAAAAGAAAAGAAGTTGAAAGGAGTTCAAAAAAAAAGTTACGGGCGATCCGCCGCCCAGGAGCGACAAAGTGGAGGTTTCAAGCGCACACTCACTATCAGCGAAAATTATTCATGAACAACGCGTGACTAACAAGACAACGACAGAAAGAGAGAATACAAACTACAACAACGACATACCCAAGAGAGAAAGAGAAAGAGAAAGAGAGAAAAACAGAAGGATGAAGTTGGGCCCGTTCCCAACCTGGTCACCTCAAACAGACAAATATTTTGTTTTTTTATATCTATTTCTCTCTCTCTCTCACTGCCCTCGTTCAATATATGGGGAAGCAATTGAATACGACAACCATCGGACTTGCAGCTAAATTATTTCCCAGTGCTCAATAACCAGCTAGCTCCCCTTCACCTCATTTCACTTCATCTCTTCTCTCCCACCACTACATTTTCTTCTTTTCTAACCCCTTTTTTCGCATGCGTCACCTTACCTCTCTGTCTCTTCTCTTTCTCTTCTCTCTCTCTTCTCTCTTCTCTCTCTTTTGCTCTTATCTCTCATTCGCTTATTCACTCAATATTGATTGGTTGATAAGACCATATGTCAAAATAGGGAAAATTAATTATATACTGCATACAAACATTCTGAAAAATAGATTTATATATCGAGGCATTTAATTGCATATAAACAATAATATTAGAATCATACATTTTTTCATTTCCTCCCCACAACTTCCTAATTCAGTCACCCTATAAAGTGTATACATACATAAATCCAAAAAGCAAAAAAAAAAAACAAAACATAAGTACGAAGATCTCAATATGATGATTAAAATAAATAAATTAAATTACAATTCTTTTCTTGAGAGTTTGGTAAGCTACTTTGTTTTTTATGGCTTTGTTTTGATTTGAAAGGAAATGATTGTTAAGTTGAATAATGAATATTCATAAAAGATGATGCTCCGCTGGCGCCTATCCGGCGAGGACGATTGCATCGAGCTTTGCTCCCCTAACGGGGAGAGTGTCCCTTTTTTCAGCAGTGAATAAATAAAGAAAGAGAGAGAGAGAGAGAGAGAGACAGAAAGATAGGGAGAAAGATCCAAGGTTTGGTACTCTTGAATGGTTAAATATACATTAAATTAGTAGAGTTTAATTGCAAGACACTCTACTGGCACGAGGACGATTTCATCGAGCTTTTACTCCCCTTCATGGAGATCTCCTACCTTCGTTATCTCAGCAGTAATAGCTCAACTGACAAAGAAATATGCTATCGTTTTGAATTCTCAAGATACTGTCTAGTACTTGAATATCTACTGAAGAAGTTTAATCAAAATGACCCTCCTACTCCCTCCCTCCTCCTGCTCCTCCTCCTCCTGCTCCTCCTCCTCCCCCCTAAAAGATACCATACGAGAATGATTATTTCCTTCCTTTGGTAGTATTTTAAACTATACTTGTAATCCATGGAGTCTACCCGAAGGGTAGCAAAGCTCGATGCAATCGTCCTCGCCGGATAGGCGCCCTAGCGGAGCGGTAGTCAATAAATACATATCGAAACGAAGTACGCTCCGCTGGCGCCTATCCGGCGAGGACGATTGCATTGAGCTCTTCTCCCTCTGGTGGCCTACGGGCCACTCTTGTGGAGTGATAACCGGTTGAAATCTGTAATGTTTTCAAATTTAATTGATCCTAGTATATCTTCTCTGATTACTTATTCAGTAAGAAAAGATATGAGATGATATTCCTTTACTCATATTGCAAATATTGTAAAAAAGAAAAATTTAGGGAATTCGAAAATAGATAGATAGACAAATGATAGGCTAGGAATGATAAGGTTCGAAGAAAATAATTATGAAGGTTGTTTTTGATGAGTCTTATTTAAGAAAGAAGGAAATTGTATTGTATCACATGATAAGATAGAATGATTAATTAATTCTTTCTTTTTCGTAACATTAGAAAATATACGGCGTAAATGGAAGGTTGCTCGTCTCGTACCAACGACAGAAAGAAAAGCGAGTGAGTAGTCCTTTGGAGGCCAACCTTACATGGGATCACGTAAGAGGAGTGGAGGGAGAGAGAGAGAGGAAGAGAAGAAGAAGATGTAGATTCAGTGGTTAGTTGATTTGATGGATGATTTGATGTATTATGTTGCAAAATTTCCTTCATATAAACAACGGCGGGTAGTCGTCGCTGTGTCTCGTTTTTGTATTTCTTTTTTTCTCCCTCATTCCTTTGTTTGTCCCCTTTTTTTCTCCCCTACGTTTCGGTAAGATTTCTTTAGAGCCACCATCATCTTCACAAAGCAACCACCACAAAAGTATTTATAAGGAGCTTGATTCCCAGTGTTGAAAGACCTCCCAGATTATTTTTTTGAAGTTTCCCGTTTTCAGTTTCCATTTTGCAGTCAAGAGGTGCAACAGTTATAGATATATACCCCATCAGAAGAATCTAGTATAATCAGCATACGCATAAGCTAGCATTTCAGATTACAAATCGCCCACGACAAGATAGCATAAACACCCTTTAAAAAAAAAAAATTAATTACCCTTTTATTTCATTTACTTCTTTGATACAGTAGGACTTATTATTATTTGATCATGTCTTCCAAGTCAGCAGCAGCTATCCTTCAGCGACAATTTAAAGACCTTACCGATCCTAAGAAGGGAATCCCATCGTTTAACATAGAGTTAGATAATGATAACATATTTCTATGGAATATCGGTATCATGGTTCTCAACGAAACATCGATGTACCATGGGGGTTACTTTAAGGGACAAATGAGATTCCCGCCTGAGTTCCCGTTCTCACCTCCAACTTTTAGATTTACTCCTGCCATCTACCACCCTAACGTGTATCGTGACGGCAGATTGTGCATTTCGATTTTACACCAGGGTGGTGACCCAACCCTGGAAGAACCAGATAGTGAGACCTGGTCTCCAGCACAAACGGTGGAGCTGGTTTTGATCTCGATCATTTCTCTTTTAGAAGATCCTAACGTTTCATCACCTGCCAATATTGATGCTTCGGTTGAGTTAAGAAAGAACCCTGACGCATATAAGAAGAGAGTTCTTCAAGAAGTTGAAAGATCCAAGCAAGACATCCCTGATGACTTTGTGATGCCAGAGTCTGAGCATTTAGCATACGGAAACGGATCGTCGTTGAGCCATGAAGTTGAACAAGAACCTGTTGATGAAGATTTTTGGTATGACAGTGAAGAAGAGAGCTTTGATGAAGAAAGCTTAATGGATGACATTGATGACAACGAAGATGAAGAAGACGAAGAAGAAGAAGAAGAAGATGTTGACATGAAATAATCACCAACCCTTTTTTCGCTCATTTGCTCATTTGATTGGTCGTTTTTGTTGTGTTTCTTCCATTTTTGCTACAAATTTTTTTTTTCCCTTTAGGTTGGAACTAACAATGAACCAAGTCATCGTCATTTAAATTAATAGCTTACCTATTCTAATGCATAATGTTTAATAATAATAAAATTAAAGTCGTAAGCTTTTCTTTATAGATATTTTGGGATGAAGAGATTGATAGATACAAGTTGTATATTGAATATAGTTTGTGAATAAAAGTTACAATATCTTACCACTCCGGTAAAGCTTCTAAACTAGGAGTGTGTTTGCTAGAACGGTGTGATGTATTTTAAAGAATACAACAAGATCTTAATGTTAGGCTTTCATCATCATATTGTCGGTGAGTAAATATTTCAATTTGGTTGAGGTATAGTGGAAGACAAATCTCTCCAACGGGGAGAAAAGCTCGTTATAATTTCCCATACCAGGTATTGGCACTGGTGGGATCGGCATCTTAGCTAAGTTTTATCTATCAAACTGATATTCTGAGATCCCAAGTGACTCAGGCACCAATTGGGGTATAGGGACTAAAATATGGATTTCAAGAGGAAAAGATAGAAAAGTATAATAAAATAGAATGAGATAAAGTGAAAGAATCGTTTAGAAGGTAGTTGGTATATATTAATCTATATAATAAAATGAAATGAAGATTATTCTAGCTAATTTGTAATTCAATGTAAGTAAACAATGATGATGTAATTGCTTGTGACCTTAATCAAGCTTTTGTTTCAAGTTCTAAACAATTTCAGAAGCTGCTAAGATAGAAAACCAAAAAGATGATGATTTTGTAGTCCCGTAAGATGAAGATATCCATGTGGATGTATATTAGGTACTCCTTGCGTCAATAGGACTGAAAGGATGTGGAGTATCCAAGTGTCTGGAAAATAGGTAGGTAGATAGGGGAAGATATAAATAAAATTATTCTCTTGTATAGCCCTTTAATCCTTGCTGTAAAGCAGTATTTATGTTATCAATTTTCAACTTTGCAATGGCGTCCAGGAAATTTGTGCTGTAAAATATGACGACATAAAGTGCCGACTCTTGATCTTTGGATTCAGAGTAATGAACTTGTTCAATGATAGCCTTAACATCGGCCTCAAATTCTAAAAGGGACCAATCTTTGACTTTCAGCTGTTGAAAGTTACTGACAGCTAAGAGACTGTAGATCTTTAAGTTGTCGCTTGCAAGAGTTTCTTCTGAATTGATAGATGTAACTGTTGTAAGTGGGAGACCGGCAGACGAAAGGAGTGAGATTGCCAATGGGACTGCATTGTTGGTGGTGGATACCGGGTTCAACCCCTGTGAAAGGACCTTTGAAATTTGTTTCAGTTGAAGCATGCTAGTAATAAAGAAATAAAGAACAGGAAGAGACTGATTTGATTCTTTTGAATAACGTCATATAATTTATGTGTATATACATAAATATATTCGGTATCGCTTTGTTTAGATATCAACCGTATGCAGGTCATTAAATTTGGGTAGATTAAGGCTAGCCCGAAAGGGTCCAAAAATGATATAAATGGGAGTAAAAGTATATGAAAGTAGTTTGGGGAACATTGAATAAAGGTTGGTGTAAGGTTTGTAAGAATTGATTAATTTCTGATGTAGTTATCTGATTGTATATTATAGTACATTCAGGTTGGTTATGTGCAAACCTAATTTTGCAGCCTTTTGAAGTTGCATATTAAGGTAGATGTTTAAATGAAAAGAATGAAGGGAAACCAAATAAAAATTGAAGACATTAAATGAAATAACTTGCCTGGATTACATAAAACAGGGAAATCTTATAAAATTTCGTGTGATAATCTTCCAAATGTGAGTATGTAATACTGTGTTCATATTAAAAATCTCGAGACGCACCACTGGCACCTTTCCTCAAGGGCTAGAATATCGAGGTCTTGTCATTTGCTCTAGTATGGAAACTCTTACTTTCCCTCTATAGCTAATAGCTCACGTAGATACTTTCCTTTTTGTTTTACTTACTTGAATTCTGATAATAATTCATCTTTTTCATCAGGTATGGCATAAGCATCTGCTTCAGTCAAGTGTCCATCTGGGCTACTTACTCTGGTTAACTGCTTTCCCTGTCTGAATACAAGTTGAAACCCATGCTCTTGTTCCTATTTACAGCGACAAACAATTTAAACATAAATGTCTTTATCTCTTCTGCTTCTTCTTGATAAATAAATTTCAGTAGGCTGAATAAAGCCCCAAATTTCTTTCGGATCTTTAATTTGTTTTAAATCTTCATCTGTCTCATCATAGCCTACAGCTTCTAGAAAATCTGTACAATTTTTATAAGCAAGATCAGAAATCAAATATCTATCATCTTTTGTAAGTTTTAAAAAATTAGTCAACGCTTGATCTGCTTCTCTAATAAAAGTGGTATCATCTTTAGGTTCAAAATCCGTAAATGTGAATGTCAACTTTCGATTGCCAAAGAGCGGAATTTCAACTTCACTACTTTTCCACCAGTCAGAGAAACTATAGTCCTGTTCAAGTTGTCCCAATATATTTGAAGTGATTATTTCACTCGTCATCTGTCAATATTTTTAGTTGGATTATTCTGAAGAAGAAGCCATTATTAATTTTTATTGGATCCATGTACGAAGTATCTGTAAGAAACTCTCCCCAGATTTTGTTACATAGATGCAGGCTATTAATTTTGAAAAATTTCCATTATTGGGTAGTTTTTGCATAAACTTAAACTAAAACACAATTTTTTTTACTTGTAAACAAACTCTCTACAAACTAGATCATTGTATTCACTTCGAGAATGCTTTATATTATCCGTTGATTTGATTCTTCAACTAACACACCTTGCGTACTTCCCTCCTTCCGTTAGCGCGCCTTTCATGTGAGGACAATTGCATCAAGCACTTCTCCCTTAGGTTGCTTTTTCTAACCCAACTGGGGATTGGATTAGATCTACCCGAAGGGTAGCAAAGCTCGATGCAATCGCCCTCCCCGGGTAGGGACCCTGGCGGAGCGGTATTCACAAAAGAAAGAATTACATAGAACCCTAGCATAATCAGCTGGCCCCATCAGGCAAAAACAGCTGCATTGAACTTAGCACCTTTCAGTCGGTTTCACTTTTGTAAATGAAATGAAATATACAATAAAAGGATATATTTGGTAATTATAAAAGTTCATACTGTAGATTATTTTAGAGAGTATGGGGGCCAGGTATATTTTGCAGCCATATATATATTGCTGCAAGCGTGCATATAATCGAAACGCGCTCAGTTGTTTTGTTTGTACGTGAAGCGCAAAAAAAAGCCAGCCAGAAAAAGAGTGAGAGAAAATCATCACAGTGAATAAACGAAAGACAAAGCAAAAGAATAACTAAAGATCGATTGAAAAATTTATTGGAAAAGTTGTCTTAAGTGAACGATTGGAGAATAGGATGGATTTGCCCAGGAAAAGAAACGTGATGGTCTCCGCGGGTAGTGCTAGGTTGCCATTGAAGGAGACCAATGGGAACATTCCTACCCACAGGGGTAAGACTTTTAAACAACCAAACATGACAACAACTGTATCAGCAGCAACTTCAGCAGCAGCGACGACAGCGACGACAGCAACAGGTGGTGCAGCAGCAGGAGCATCAGGAACAGCTGTATTGGCTGGATCTAGGTCTCGTACAACTACACTTGTTGGTGCTGAACTTCTTGAATGGCAAACTTCATGGAGAAGAATCATGAAGGAACTGACAGCATATTTTGATACTCAAGGTTGTGATTTAAATAATAGTTCGCAAACAGTGGAACAGAAACGAGCACATAGGGCATTGAAGATGGTCGGCTGTACTATATCACCGTTCTTTGAGAGAGAAGTTACCATCATTATTAGTAGAAGACCATTTAACGCGGCTAAGGAGTATCCAACAAGTGATATATTTCATGATGCTGTAAACCAGAGAATAAAAGTTTGGAATTATGATAAAGTTTTCAGATTCTTAAAGAATATTGGTGCCTTCGATAATAATACAGGTGCTAACGGAGGGGCTGGTGGAGCTGGTGGTAATGGAGAATTATATAATCTTTTGAAAGAAGAAAAAATTTTTGGTAACAATGATCGAGATCCAAATGCAAGAAGAGATGATCTTCATTATTTTGATAAGAATTACCTTTATTCATATGATTTAACTCAAACTATAAGACCCATTGCTATTAGGGAATGGCAAGATAAGTCATACCCTAATTTAACCTTAACCCTTGATGGGAAATGTCCATTTATAGCTGATCATACTCCATTAAGCGAGCAAAACCTGGAAAGAAGAAAGATTAGAAGGATACAAAAATTTGAAGCTACTAAGGGCTATAGAGATTTATTGAAGGAGGCAACGAGGAGGATAATATGTGAGACTACCAAGGGGGAGCATAGTTTCATGGTTAGTACAAGTACCGATAGAGATCATGATGAGGATGAAGTAGAATCCGAAGCAGAAGAACTGGATGTTGAAGAAGCACAAGTTGAAGAAGAATATCAAGAAGTTGTTGCTCCAGTTACATTGAATACAAATACACTTTCAGTGACTGAGGCAGCCGTTTCAGAAGCAGCAGGTGACAATTCCGGTCAAGTTCCAACTGGTGTTACTAAATATCTTTTCAAAGCTCCACCAGCACCATTACTTCGACAATCATCGGTTATGCAACCTAACGATTCAAATTCTAGATATTATGAAGTAGCTGCATCTGGTTTCAATGGAGCATCCAATGCAGCACAATGCTCTATGGATTCGTCACTAAACAGCAACAATAATAATAATAACAATACTAATAATACCAATAATATGGCGGGCAATGGGTTGGGCCCAAGTTTCTCACAAGTACCATCAAAGAATATAAATAATTTGAAGAGAAGAATATTTATGAAGAAACAAAAGGAAAAGAAACTGCTGAATGGTCATCAGCACGATAATTCGAAAGATAAAGAATTAAAACCTGGTTATTGTGAAAATTGTAGAGTGAAATATGATCATTTTGATGATCATATCAAGAGCAATAGACATAGAACCTTTGCATGCGATGATCTGAACTTTAAAGATATTGATGATTTAATTTCAACATTAAATGAAACAAAATCATTAGGATATATAACTTCAAATGGAGAATATTCAAAATAAAAAAGAAAAAAACAAGAAAATCACGCAAACCACTCATCACACTCCATCTCATTTTAATAGAATGTAAATAATCATTTACATAAATAGCATACTAATTATATAAAAATATCTATGTAGTAGAAGAGAAAGAGGAAGAGGAGGATGCTGAATAGTGTATGGAGGACAAAATTTTGCAGCCATTGAATGG
Source organism: Dujonia santamariae (assembly GCA_030578175.1). Lineage (NCBI taxonomy): Eukaryota > Fungi > Ascomycota > Pichiomycetes > Serinales > Debaryomycetaceae > Dujonia > Dujonia santamariae. The sequence goes on from JANIVZ010000016.1 coordinate 48,504, forward strand.
GAGGAGCCGCACATTGTGAAAAAGTATTCGCATCGAAGAAAGTAGTAACATAAAAAAAATATGAGTTCATTAATTAGTTTTATGAACTACTAATTATATAAGAAGAAACCGCAGGGAGAATGTTTGGGAGAAGCTTACAGTATACATCCAGGAGACAGTATTCAGATTTCTTGAGGGATCTTCCGAGGGTTGGAATTTCCAGGTTTGGCCAGAAGAAGAAGCCATCTGCGCCGGTGCCACCGAGTCCAGTCACCAGAGCTCCACCACCAAAAGTAGCCTATGTTGATCCTTCTAACAAGAACAACAGTGGTATTGGTGGTGGTGGTGCTGTGAAGAGTGGTAATAGATTTGCTGATAAGTATAATAAACCCAGGGGTGCCAACACGTTTACTCCTAGAAGATCTGACAAACCAGTTGACCAAGTCAGTGCTTACAATAAGGCAAAGGATGCTTTGAAACAGGCGGAGAAGAGAATGCAGCCAAAACAGAATCAAAAACAGAAGAATAATCACAATAACAATAATAAAAAGAAGTCTGCTGCAAAGAAAGATGCTCCAAAGATTCATATTCAAATTCCAACGTTCGTTACAGTGTCTAACTTGGCTACTATTATGGGGGTTTATCTCAACGATTTATTAAAGAAGTTGAACGAGTTGGGGTTTGAGGATATGAAGTACAACTTTATCTTGGACAAGGAAACGGCTTCGTTGATTGCTGATGAGTACGGGTTCGCGGTGACTATGAATGATGACTTGGGTGCTGATTTGTTCCCAAGTCCAGTGGTGGAGTCCAAATTGAAACCAAGAGCTCCGATCGTTACTATCATGGGACACGTTGATCACGGTAAGACTACTATTTTGGATCACTTGAGAAAGTCGTCGGTAGTTGATCAAGAACATGGTGGTATCACTCAACATATCGGTGCATTTTCTGTCGTTACACCGATTTCGAAGAAGAAGATTACCTTCTTGGATACTCCAGGGCACGCTGCATTTTTAAAAATGCGTGAAAGAGGTGCTAATATAACTGATATTGTTATCTTGGTAGTAGCAGCAGATGATTCTGTTATGCCACAGACTATTGAAGCTATAAAGCATGCAAAGAAATCGGGTGTCCCAATAATTGTAGCCATTAATAAATGTGATAAGCCAACTGCAAACCCAGACAAAGTTATTGCTGATGTTTCTAGTCATGGAATTGAAGTGGAAGACTACGGTGGAGATACTCAAACAGTCCAAGTTTCTGGGAAAACTGGTTTGAATATGGATAAATTAGAAGAAGCAGTTATTACATTGAGTGAAATGATTGATTTCCAAAGTGAGCAACAGGGTGTTCCTGCTGAAGGTTGGGTTATAGAATCTGAAATGAAAAAGGGTCTTGGTAACGTTGCTACTGTCTTGGTTAAAAGAGGTACTATGAAAGCCGGTAGTATTATAGTCGCCGGGAACACATATTGTAAGATTCGTGGTATGAGAGATGAACTGGGAAAGCAGGTAAAATTAGCTGGACCTTCGACTCCAGTTGAAATTTGGGGCTGGAAAGAATTGCCTGGTGCAGGTGATGAAGTAATTGAAGCCAAAACAGAACAAATTGGTAAAAAGGTTTGTGACAACAGAATTGCGAGAGAAAAGCAAATTCAAGCATCCAGGGACATTGAAACTATCAATGCCAAGAGGAAGAATGAAGTCAGGGAATTAGCTAAGCAAGAAAAGTTAAACGAATTGAAATTGGCAGGTTTATCTATTGAAGATTTGAGTGAAGAAGATATAAATGCAATGGGTGTTTCAGGGGAAGGCGAAACTAAGGATAAATGTGAAAAAGTTAATTTTATTATCAAATCTGATGTTTTTGGATCAGCTGAGGCTATTAAGGAAAGTATCAATGGATTAGGTAACGAAGAGGTTCAAGCTGTGGTCATCTTTGAAGAAGCAGGACATCCAACTGAACTGGATTTAGACAGAGCTGAAGCAGCTAACGCACAAATTCTTTGTTTCAACATAAAGGTAAATAAAGATATTCAATCCAAGGCCAGTAAAAAGAACGTCGAAATTAAAGAGCATAACGTTATTTATCATTTAATTGAAGACGTAACCAAATGTCTTACCGATAAGTTAACTCCAAGGATTGAACATAAAACTTTGGCTGAAGTTGATGTCAGAGATGTTTTCACCATTACCGGGAAGAATAAGAGCAAATATAAGATTGCAGGTTGTAAAGTATCTACTGGTATTATTAAGAGAACTTCACAAGTTTTGGTAGAAAGAAATGGTGTAGAAGTATTCAAGGGGAAGCTTTCCTCTCTTAAACACGTTAAAGATGATGTTAATGAAGTTAAAAAAGGTACTGAATGTGGTATCGCATTTGAAGGCTGGGATGAATTCAAAGCAGGTGATATAATTAAGGTATACGAAGAGATCGTTCATCCAAGATACTTATAATAATATTGACAGAAATGAACTGTTGGAGGCTCTAGTTAGTTGAACTGAATTGGGTGCAAATTTCCTGTATATAAACTGTATATAAATTTTTAGATATATATTCATTTTTTTTTTGACTTCAAGATGAGGAAACAGTCTAATTACCTAAGGATAGTAGTAGTGGAGAGAACATGAGTAGTATCAACGAATCTTACTCTTCTGATGCTGAAGAAGAAATTGAAGTAAACCAAAAATCAGATGTTTTACTTGGGTTTATAGACGTTGAGATCAACCAAGAAGAAATTGAAGCAGGTGAAGGCGATGAGCCAACTATTGAAGATACATTTATTGGTGGCCAACCAGTATGGCTTCATCCAAAATCTAGACCAAACGATGAATTAATTTCATGTGGTAACTGTGGTGCTAAGATGGCATTACTTCTTCAAGCTTTTTCACCTTTTGAGGATGAACTCTACGACAGAGTGATTTACATATTTGGTTGTCAAGATACCCAGAAATGTTCCAAGAAGAAAGGTAGTATAAAGGTTATCAGAGGTGTTTGTAAAGATCCAAAGAAGATGGCTGAACTTGAAGAGGAAGAAGCTGTGAGGTTGAAGGAGAGCTTGGATGAAAAGTTAAAGTTAGAAGAAAAGAAGAAATTACAATTCGAAGTTACCAAGGATTTATTCGGTAAGAGTGATAATAATGCTAATCCATTTGGTGCTGATTCCAATCCATTTGGGGCAGCCTCTAATCCATTTGGAGCCGCTTCCAATCCATTTGAAAAGAAAGAGCCTGTTCTGGTACCAGCCGCTCCTGTTTCTTCTACCAAGTCATTTGCAGAAGTTGCCGCCAAAAACAAATCAGACACGAAACCTATTAAGGTCACATCTTCAACACTGGTAGATCTCCCATCATATGGAGCATACTTTTTATACGTTAAGGATGAAAAATTCAAGAAAATTTCTGACCCAGTTCTTGAAAAATACAAGAATATGACAGAAATGGATGCCCTTGATCCAGAAGGGGCTTCTGAGTTTACATCTTCATCAGGTGCCACTCATCTTGATCCAGGTGCTGCTAAGATCTCAAATATGCTTGATGATTCATTTTTTGAAGCATTTATGAATAAAGTTAAGCACAACCCATCACAAGTGCTTCGTTACGAGCTTGGTGGTAAGCCATTACTTTACACTGGAAGAGATTCAGTTGCTGCCAAATTTTTAGGTAAAGAAATAACCATTCCAAACCCTGGATACAATCCATCTTCTACTAGACAATTTGAACTTCAACTTATGCCAAAGGTAATTATGGACTTAGAAAGAGGGATCATTAAGAAAGATATCTTAGAAGGTATGGAATGGGGGACCATTATTGCATGTACAGATTCAGAAGATTATATGCCAGAATTAGATGAAAATCATGTTGGATATATTGAAGAATGGTGTGGTGTTCAATGGGAAGAATCAGTTTAATTGATGGGAGGATAGATGTACGATATATATATATATATAAGATTAATAGAATAAATAAATCATAAGCTATTGAATATAGCAGATATAGAGAAAAATAGTCATAAAGAGTGAAATCAGAATCAATAATCAAAATTGTTATATGAAAAAATGAAAACAAAAAACATTAATAAGATAAAACGAAGTCCGGAGATTTTTCATTTTCTCCATGAGACATCTAAAATTATTCTCTACATAGTGCATATCTGGAAGAGAAAATACTTCAAGGATGTAATTCCCGGTAAAAGTAGAAGAAATACAAAAGAGACAAAAGTTCGTTGCAATCGTCCTCCCCAAATTTCTATGCGGAGCGGTACCACCTGAAATGAAGTGAACCACCAACACCACCACCACCACCTAAGCAAAACGCTCCGCTGGCGCCTATCCGGCGAGGACGATTGCATCGAGCTTTGCTCCTCTTCGAGGAGATATGGTCTTTTTTTCCTAGGGCTAGAAAACGACCGAAGGGAGAAAAGCTCAACGCAGTTGTCCTCCCCGGAGAGGGGCCCTAGCGGAGCGGAATACCAACTAATTGAGTATGAATTTTATAGCGATGGTAGAATATACTTCACGGAATTATACTTGTATTCAAGATGAATTAAATATAATAATTTCAGATGAGGATGTGTGGTTGGTTTGTAGAGTAGTTCTTAGCAACCTCTTTTTAAATAAGGAGCCTTCGGAGATTTTATGGTTTGGTGCTCTGCAGGAGAATAAAAATGGTGTTTGATTTGATATTGATGGTCTCTTGCATATGACGCGAAAAATTTAAATCATTACGCATCTATGACGTCGAGGAACCATGATAATTTAATGTTCCAGCTTTGGAGCGGTACACATTCCATTTACAAAGTTGTGAAGCAACGTTAACAATCGCGTTTGTATATGACAATGTTGGCTGGGTGTGCTATGCTCCATTTGTATCTGTAACGTGTATGTTTTCTGAGGCCGAGGAGAATTGACAGTGTGGGTGGTTTTGCTACCTTTGGTGCTATTTTATAGAAAATGTTTAAGGTTGCTGATTAGGCTATGAGCGGCGCGCAGGGCTCAGAATGTAATGGTGCATGAGGCACCCTGATGAATTTTTCCTTGTTCTCTTGTCTCCTTTCTTTCTGAGTATCTTGGATATAAATATTAATACATATATATATAAGCTTTGGTTGATCTTGTTATTCTTTATAGTTGGTTCCGAGTAGTAAAGACTGGACATATACTTTAGTTATTATTATTAGAAAGAGATGTCTCAAGGTGGAGAATATTCGTCATCTGATGACGAGACTTCAAATTTCCATTCGAATATTCAAATACCTGCCTTTGATGTATCGAGACAGAAGAAGCCGCCAAATTCCGGTAGGAATAGAAACTTTGCTAAAGCTCAAAAGAAGTTGAAATCAGGAGGGAAGTCTGTTAGATTTCCAGATCTGTCGTCCGTTGAGACAAACCGTCGACACTCGATGTTGAGTGCTTCCTCAACGAGAAACTCATCTGATTCGGATCTCCTGATGCAAGAGATCAACGCTCCGATTGATCCCAACTTACCAAGTTTTGTAAACATGCAAGCGTTGAATAAAGGTACAAATCTTTCATTGGGTGGAAACAGTAGCGATGATGATGATGATGATGATGATGATGAAGTTCCTGCTTCAGTAGTTCATAATTCTCAGTTTTATGAAACTGATAGTTCCCAAGAAGAAGAGGAGGTGGAAGAAGAAGAAGAAGAAGCAGCAGAGGCAAGAGGAGGTAATCGTAACAATAATATACACCAAGAAGAGCTTCGTCGTTCTTCAACATCGTCTTCAAAACATAGTAACCAGAGACTGTCTCAAACTGGTGTTCCAACACGTCGTTCATCATTGAATTTCATGAACCGTATGCATTCTCAGGGTACAGATATCACTGATCAACGTGACGAGAATCGCTCACAAAATTCTGAAGAAAGATCTTCAGCTGGTGGAGGTCTTAAGGGTATTTTGCGTAAGATGAGTTTAGCTCCAAGTCTTAGTGATGATGAAAGGGATGACACCTTCCCTGCTGGTGAAATTCCTTCAGCATCGGAAACTTTTCTTGGTAGAGTCCTTTCGATTCAAAATAGTGGAGGTTTAGGTCTTAGTGGTGGTGGATTAGCACCAGGAGCAAGTAGAAGAGAAAACAAACTTCGTAATATAGATGAAGAATCTGAGTTTGGTGCAGAAGATGATGAAGGGATTGAACTAAAGAAAATGGATTTTGCAAAATTGAGTGCTGAAGCCCATAATTTAATCTCAGTTCATGTACCTGAAGCCCACAACATGTTGAAACAATTTCATTCGAGAAGCTCCAATGAAATGGACGAAAAAGATGCAGATATGGAACATGAGGACAAGTCACATTCAAACGAAATTTCTCCTTCAACAGAAAGCGAAGGGAGTGAGCATAGAGAAGTTAGAGATAGCTTTTTTAGCCCTAACCCAGATTACTTTATTAGGGGAGAAGCTCAGGGACATGACAGTGATGATTATATGCTTTTAGACGAAGAAGGTGGTGATGGATATATCGCACCACCAAAGAAAGTCCAAGCAGGGGTATTGTCATCATTACTTAAATTATATCAAAATCCTCAAGAAACAAGGTCTTCTAGTACATTCACCAACACCACATTGGCTGAAGAACAAGATTATACTAGCGAAGCAAACTCTTTATATCCACCCGTTACTACTACACACTCATCCGCAGCTTCTAAATTAAAATCTGGCTTCCGTAAAGGTCAACATAAAATGGAGAATACATTTCATCAGATGCCGGGTGTTAAAAGGAAAAATAATAGAGAAACTTCAAATAGTTCAAACGAAATTGGTGACGTTTCAGTGAACCAAGATGACGATGACGATGATGATGATGCTGATGATTATGGAGACCAACAAATGGAAGGGGAAGGTGGAAAGCTTCCCTCATTTCAAAATGCAAAGCCCAAAAATCCTAGGAAACCAACCAACGTTAAGGTACCCAAATTCCATAAAAAGACAAAGAAGAATAAATTGGCTCAGCAACTTCGTATTACAGTCCATATTGCTGATTTCTTACAAAGGCAAAGATTTATTTTAAGAATGTGTAAAGCACTTATGCTTTACGGTGCACCAACACATAGATTGGAAGAATATATGACTATGACCAGTAGAGTATTAGAAATAGATGGTCAATTCATGTATTTTCCAGGTTGTATGATTGTTGCTTTTGGTGATGCAACAACTAGAACGTCCGAAGTTCATTTAATTAGGTGTGCTCAAGGTTTAAATTTATCTAAGTTATCTGATACTCACAAGATTTATAAAGATGTTATTCATGACATGGCAGGTGTTGAAGAAGCAGCTGTGAAGTTGGAAGAGTTATTAAAGAGGAAAAACTTGTACAATCCATGGATTTGTGTTTTCTTATATGGGTTAGGTTCTTCGATGGTTGCCCCATTCGCCTTTGGAGCAGGTTGGTATGATATTCCAATTTGCTTTCTTGTCGGGCTTTGTGTTGGTTATTTGCAGTATTTTGTCTCTTCAAAATCAAATTTATACTCTTCTGTTTTCGAAGTATCTGCTTCCATTGTCGTTAGTTTTATTGCCAGAGGGTTGGGTAGTATTGCTGGAGGTAGTGGTAATTTATTTTGCTTTGGTGCAATAGCTCAGGGTTCGTTGGCATTGATTTTACCAGGTTATATTATTCTTTGTGGATCCTTAGAATTACAATCTAGAAATTTAGTTGCTGGGGCTGTTAGAATGTTTTACGCGATTATTTATTCATTATTTTTAGGGTTCGGGATTACTTTAGGTGCTGCATTATATGGTTGGGTAGATAAGAATAGTACTTCTGTTTCAATTTGTCCTACCGGGCACAATATGGATCCAAAGTGGAGAATTTTATTTATTCCAATGTACTCAATGTGCTTAGGGTTAATCAATCAGGCGAGATGGAGACAATTGCCAGTTCAAATCTTCATTTCATCTTGTGGATATGTGGCTACATATTTTGCAGGAAAACATTTCGTTAACGTCACAGAATTTACTGCTGCGATTGGTGCATTCATTGTAGGGATTTTGGGTAATATGTATTCCAGAATTTGGAAGGGAATGGCTGTAAGTGCAATGTTACCAGCTATCTTTGTTCAAGTTCCATCAGGTATTGCATCGCAAAGTACATTATTAACAGGTATTGCCACTGCTAACCAAATTACAAACAGTACAGCGGCCACTCAGGGCAATAGTGACTCTACAATTACATTGCTGTTTGGTGCAACTATGGTTGAAGTTTCAATCGGTATTAGTGTCGGGTTGTTTGCTGCAGCCTTGGTGGTTTATCCATTCGGGAAAAAGAGAACTGGTCTTTTTACATTATAGAGAAGCAAACATTCGTACCAAAGCATTATTTATAAAGAAAATATAAAATAGAAATTATAAAAATGTTAATAACCTTGTAAGCGCCCGTATTGTATATAGTGTTTCTGTGACGGGCAGGTGTTTTTGCTTAATTTAGAGAAACTTAGCTGACTCATTTCTTCGTGTTGGAAAATCCTAAATGGCTGCAAAAGTTATTTTCATACGGGGACTTTGTTCAACCTTCGAATTTCTCCAATTCAAAAAAAATTCTTGTATTCATAATTTACACCAAATATTTACAATCCTTCTCATTGACTTTTAAATAACAAATCATTACCTTTTTCATTAAATAAAAATAGTGTAACAACACATTCATTATATTTCATCTCTAAACCAACGCCAGTTTTGTGTAACAATATTGCTCGGGAAGATTTTTTTAGTGACTCGTATATCAAGTAGTTTAAATTGCTAGCAAATAATCTTCTTCTTCCTCGTAGACAAATAAATACGTAAACGGAACTAATAAGGCATAATGGCTGATTATGACGACGATGACTTAAATGACTATTCTGATGGTGAAGAGTTTATTGAAGATAACTTGGATGATTCTGAATATGATAAGCTTTACAAACAGTTACCAATCTTAAAACATGAACTTGAACTGTACAACGATGATATCCAAGAGATCGACTTGAAAGAAGCTCTTTATTACAATTACTACGATATCGCAGATTCTGTTAAGGAGTTGAAGGGGAAGTACCCAAAAAAGAAAAGTATGTATCAATTAGAAACCTTCTCTATAGAAAAAGAGAGATTAAGAGTTAGGAAAGTACTTTTCGTGGATCAAAGTCGCCCCCATGTTCCAGGACATGAATTAGGCGTATTGCAAAGTTTTTAAGCAGCAAATTAGAATCTGAAGTTGTACGAATCGATCCTTTTTATGGATCTTCTCGGAATTTATGATTCATATTTGCTCTACTCTGTGTCTCTTTCCATATCTATCTACTTTTGACTTACAAACTCTATTCGCTTGAAGTTTTAACTTTATGTTCTAGCATCCTAAACAACGTTAGTTTTATCAACACAAGTGGCTCCAGTAATACCGACAAAGCCACTTTCTAAATTGGCACTTCTTGCCCAAAAGCGAAAGGAACAGTCACTTTCACTGCTGGTGATGCCCAAACTGTCAACGTCAGGGCAGGTTTCTGAGACCTCCGCTCCCATTTCAAAATTACTGTTACTTGCCAAGTCAAGAGCAGCAGCATCTGCATCTAAATCTACATCTGCATCAAATAAATCATTATCTATATTGAATAATTTAAAAGGGAAAGTCCCCTCTCTGTCTCAATCTCAAGTTGGGAGGTTGGCGCTTAAGAGTCAACTGGGATTTAACTTAACCCCAAGACTAAGAAAAAGAAAGGTAGAAGATGCGACTACAAATTCAGGTTCCGATAGTACAGACACACCTTTACCAATACCAGAAAAAGTGGTAAAGTTGCCCGCGGAAGCTAATGGGCCCTCGTTTAACGTTGTTTTTGATGACTCTAACTTGTTAAAGCTTGCTAAAACTTCACTTTCAACTTTCCTCTTCAGCAATGAATCTGAGTTTCCTGAAGTGGAAAGCAATAAGAGAAGAAGGTTGACCCATTTTAAAGATATTTTTGAACCAATTACTAATCATGAAGTTAATAATGCTACTGCAAAGAAAATTCAACTGAATTTCAACGAACCGAGTCCAGATCAGAAGATTTTAGATGCTCAAAAGACAGCCTTTGAAGAAAATATGAGCGGTTTGTCATTAAAGCCAAAGGCTGAACCCTCCCGTACCTCCACCACCGCTACTAATACTGCCACTACTACTTCTGGATCTATCTCAGTGAAGGCAACTAAACCATTTAAGAAAATCGATATTGAAAATTCTGTTTCCAACAATGAATACTATCAAAAGCCAAACAAATCCTTTGTTGTCATAGGTCATGTGGACGCAGGAAAGTCTACTTTATTGGGTAGAATATTATATGATGTTGGTGCAGTTGACGGAAAGACACTTAATAAACTCACAAGAGAAGCGGAAAAGGCTGGAAAGGGTTCATTTGCCTTGGCTTGGATCATGGATCAAACTACCGAAGAAAGGTCAAGAGGAGTCACTGTTGATATATGTGCCACTCACTTTGAAACTAAGACTACCAGATTCACTGCTATAGATGCTCCTGGTCATAAAGATTTTGTACCACAAACAATCAGTGGTTTAACTCAGGCCAATTACGCAGTTGTCGTTATTGATTCTATTTCTGGAGAATTTGAGTCTGGTTTCAATATGGACGGACAAACTAAGGAACATACCCTTCTTGCAAGATATTTAGGGATTGAAAAAATCATCGTAGTGATTAATAAGATGGATAAGGAAAGTTGGTCAAAGGAAAGGTTTGAAGAGATCAAATTTCAAATGACTGAATTTTTAACTAATCCTGAAAATGGTGTCAGTTTCAATCCTGAACAAGTCGAATTCATCCCACTTTCAGGGCTTACTGGTAATAATCTTGTAAAGAGAGATGATTCCATAAAGGATTTTGAATGGTACAAGGGACCTACATTAATTGGATATTTGGATCTGTTGCCACAAACCAAAGAACCGGTGCAACAGCTTATAAAAGATGATTTTCATTTGACAATCAATGATGTATTTGAACAATCAAGTTCTGAATTTCTTGTTACAGGTAAGGTACTGTCTGGAGTTATTCAACCAGGTGAAAGTATTTTAATCACCCCGTTAAATGAAGGAATTCAAATACAATCTATCACTGTTAATGATAAATCAGTTGACTTTGCCATGAGTGGCGAAGTTGCTCTGTTGAAGTTCAAATCAAATCAATTGAATAATGTTATCACTGGTAAAATTACAAGTAGTATTTTGCCTGGAGATATGATTGTCAAACTAGATGAAAGCGTTATTAACGCAAGTGATAAGTTTGAATGTGAAGTCAAATTATTCTCCATGAAGAAACCTTTGCTTATTGGTACCCCGTTTGTCATTTTCAGAAATAATTGTCACTCGCTGGCAAGAATTACAAAGATTCTTGAAATCCAGGGTGCTACTAAGAAAAAGAAGATGCATTTGGTTTCTAAACAAGTAGCTAGGGTAGAAATTCAATGTGATAGGCTACTTCCTATGACAACATATGAACAAAATCATACAATTGGTAGAGTTGTGTTGAGGAGAGAGGGATTCACTATCGGTGCTGGTAAAATCACAAACACAACAGTTTCTACTACTGAATAAAGTCACCATGATGTACTGTGGAAGTGATCTGTGCTAATCAGGAAAGTGTGAGTAAATGAGGCTGCAAACCACTTTTATTTACAGGGAAGGCAATAGTCCAGAAATTATGCTTGCTTTCAGAAATTGGATATTTATATATATACAAATAAACGCTAAAGGAATAGAACTTTGTTGGATTAGACATATGTGTAGCGTCGTTCTAAGTTAAATGGCTTTGTATATGGCGAAGTGGTACTTACGATATATAATCTAAAAATAATATCAAAATAGCCACTATAATACTCGTGGTAATAATTATTCTGGAACCTGTTTTATTTCTTGCAGTTGCTTTTGATAAACTCTTATTACCCATTTTCACATCTATCTCCACTTGACCTTGGTTATCAAGGAGGTTTTCTATTTGTTCAGATTGACTTTCCAATTGGAAAGTAAGCTCAGTTTGAAGGTTCACAATATCAATCATTGAGTTACGTAATTTTTCAACTTGCTGGAATTGATTGGTTTTCAAAGTTATCAAATCTTGGTTTTCTGCATTAAGTGTTTTTTCCTGCTCTTCGGTAAGTAATACTTGCTGTCCACCCAAAGGAACATCGTCAAGATCTTCTGGAAGAGGTGCTGATTCCAATACAAAGTCATCCTCATCGCCTAATTTCTGGAAGTCCAATAAATTCAATTGTCTTTCTCTTTGGTGCCTCTGTCTTTGTAACTTATCGAATTTTTTATTCACTGAATTTGTCAAATCGTTTAACGACTTCAATATTTGAGTTCTGTGGGCACTGGCGGTTGCTTGGAACAATTCCATGTCATCCTGTTCATCGCTTCTAAATATGCTACTTATACCCCAACCACTCGAACTTTTGCCTGATCCACTGGTATTGGCCTTTTTTTGTCTCTGCAGTTCATATTTTTGTAAAAGCTTAAGTTTTTCATATAGTTGCTGGATCTCAATTTGAAAATCTTCATCTATTTTGTTCTTGTCCTCGACAGATAGAGACTGTGAAGCATTCAAGTTTGCATTATCTTGAGCTTCTAGGTAATGGGTACGGACATCGTTTACGAATTGATCCAATTTTGCAAGTAATACTCGAAACTCAAGGCATTCCTTGAGGAAAGTATCATTTATTCGATATTGTTGATTTATTACTGCCTGATGATGATTTTTCTTTGGCTGTTCTTTAATTGAACTTTGTACAATATTAACACATTGTTCAAATAATGGAGTGAGATCAGACATACTGCTGTGTCTTTTCTTGCCTTGCCTTGTCTTGTCTTGTCCTGATGGAATGCAATGAGAGCGTAGATTAGGTCAAGTGTCTTCTTGCAAAATGTATATTCGGAAATGATTTGATTGGGTTGTATGCAGGTATTGGTCAAATGGCTGCAAAAAAATATACTCACATTTCTGACGATTCATAATTATATGTATTAAGAAAGAGTTATTATATATAGAGTAAGAAGAGAGGAGAGGAGAGGAGATAGGTGGTGGTTATGTAGGTGAATTAGAAAGAGTCAGCTTTCTGTATATGCGACCGAGATAGCACATGATGCCTTGATTTGCATCTAATGTTTGCAGAAGAATTTGACTACACATTGGTTCAGTCACAGTCAATGGAATACTTTTTATTATCTTTACGGCAACTTCTTTTTTTTCGATCAATTTATGTAAATTATTTTTCAATTTTTGTATCATTAATTAATGGTAATGGTTAACCATTTAAATAATCTATGCATTCAGTGAAATCAATAACATCCAATTCTTCCCCCCACTTGGTATACATTTCTACTTCAATACTTTTAGTTTCATAAAGTAAATTCCATCTACCAATAAATTGACTACCAGCAGGGTTTCTATTTGCCAGATTGAAATCTCTCTTTGCTGAAGGAGATGATTTGACATACCTGTCATACTCAGGTGCACCGGGGAATCTAACATTATCCGCCACAATGAAGGTACCGGGATAGATTAAATTAAGACTTTCTGCAACTCTTAAATCATCGACATAGAGATCCTTTTTATGATCAATAAGTAAAAAGTCAACTTTTGAAATTCCACCTGAATTTGGATTCTCGTCCTTAATACGAGCTGCAAAGTCTACCAATGTCTTTGAAGCTGGTCCTACTATAATTTCAATCTTGTCCTGTAATCCTGCAAGTTGGATAAATCTTGATGCAATTCTAGCAAATTCAGGATCAATCTCAAAAGTATAATATTTCGAAAGCGAAGATGAGTGGTTGGGCAGATTGATTAATAAATCTGTCAAAATAATAGCAGAAGTACCCAAATAACAACCTAACTCTGTGAGAATCAATGGCTGTGATGACTTTTCACCAAATTTTTCTTTATTCCGTGCCCTGAGTTCCTCAACTATTGCCTTCGCCTTTGATCTGCCTAAAAATCTTGCTCTAGGACAATGCTTTTCAATAAGTTTAATCACCGATAAAGGTTTACCACGAACTTCCGCTAGTTCCGCCTCGGATAATGAAAAGATAGTTTCTTCAAGTTCCCTTTCCATAATTAATTGTAGCTAAAGAGAAACCAATAAAATTTCAATCCGTTCAAGAAGGTGGCACCATTCCCCTGTCCTTTTATACTAAATCTGTGGGGTAGCTGGTGTTAGGAGGGACTAGAAGCTATGGGAGCCTTGTGCGTTGCGTGATTTGCGAAACTCGGGGCACCTGGGAATCTCCTTAATACTACTATTGGAAACTTAGTAATTCAACTTTAAGAATTAGTAAACGTACTTATATATCTGAAATAACCTATATAGTATCAAAGTGTATTGCTTTACCTATTTCATGCCTTTCCTTTTCATTCAAACTTAATTTTCTCACTAACGACATAAATCTAACTCTATTTTCGTCACTAACACTCCACGATTTCTCCTTAAATCCCTTGCTTCTTAGTATTAACTTGGCAACCAGCGCAGCATCAGCGACCAGATCCAAGATGTCAAATAGTGATGTGTTCCAGTTCCCTCCATAGATAGTTAGGAATAGCTCGATGGAACCAAATTCTGCAGCCATTCTTCTATACAGAGTAAGCCGCATGCAGTTTATGAAGGCTGCAACATTACTGTTATGGAAGTCCAACTTGTTCGACAGAAAAGTTAGGGTAATGTTCTTGGTTAAGATGTCAAGTAGTCTTTCGTTGTTGAATAATACTGACCCAGGGAACAATTGAGTTAAATTTTTTAAGATTTCAGCGGTGGTTGTGTTCTCAGAACTATCTATATTTGCAGTGAGAATTGCGAACAACTGGGGAAACTCCAAGAAACAAGATGGTTGAGAAATGGAGTACCAATGTAATATCTTCAACTCATGTATGTCAATATCCGCTGCGGGTTTTACCATTGATGACTGGGATACAAACTTGAATATCTGGTGTTTTTCTAGCACACTTAAGAATTGAGTATGGTTAGTAAGCTGTGGGCTCAAAAGAAAAGACACTGCTGCTGCTATATCATAGTGGTTAATTCCAGTTATATATGCTGAAACACTATTAAGAAAGCATCTTATCGGAATAAAATGGTGTTGTTGGTAGCGAAAGAATTTAATGTAGTATGGCAGAATTTCCAAATCTTCAAGGTTAGTCTTAGAGTTTAATATCTGAGTAAATGATTTACACTGACATAACTCTTGAGTACAGGTACTACTAATGGTAAGCGTACCAGTATTTAACCTTTTCGTCGTAGTATAAAGAGGACTACCTTGTCTTTTTGTAAGTAGCATTCTAGAATACAGAATAACTAAAGTATAACAAAATGAAGAAGAAGAAGAAGAAGAACAAGAAGAAGAAGGAGAATAAGTATTTCTTTCTTATCTTTATTAGTATAGGTTCCACAGTTTTTGGAGCCATACTTTTCCTTATCGTGCGACTGAAAAAAAATGTAAGTGTGGAGTATTACAACTCATCTCACTATTTGTTTATTGACAATAATAACAGAAGTAAACAATGTCAGCTCTCAGCTCGAGATTAGAAGCTCTTCGTAAAAAGAAGTTGGAGAGTAAACAAGAGAATAAAAAAGAATTATACAAAGATATCCAAAACCAGAGAGTACGATCGTTAAATCTAAAGAAGAAAACCGATGAGGAAGACTTTCATGAAGTAGTTAAGATCGATAAACAAGAAGACGCTAGGAAACAGAACTTGTCTTACACATTAGAGGAATGTGAAGACTGGGAAAGTAAGAAAAAAGAGAAAAGGGATGCTAAGAATCGCTCATCAGCTCTAAACTATAGCGATTTGGCAGAACAACTGTACTTAAAGGAAGTTCTGAAGATAAATGTTGACAAAGATGATTTCAACAAGCTGTCACTGAAGACCACCAAGACAATAGTGTCAGGAAATTTTTCCATACACAAACCCTCGAAGGATAAAATAAATGCATTATCAAAGGATATACAAGATACACAAAAGAAAGCTCAAGAAAGAAGAGAAAAGAATATCAATTCTGGTATTAATTCAACAAGTTTTATAAATGAAAAGAACAAACAGTTTAATATGAAACTTGATAGACAATACAAATAAATATATAAAACAGATATTCTACAAAGCAGACATCACTATGTGGTGGGAAAAGACTCCGCCGTAAGAAAATAGAAACAATCAGATAGAAAGTTGAAATACTGGCGGGAGTAGCGTTGGTGCTAAAGGAGATGGTGATTAGTGTTTTTTTTTTAGTTAGACGCCAAGCTGGTGCCTATCCGGCGAGAAAAACTGAATTAATCTTTGCTTCCTTTGGAGGAGAAAGAGGTTTAAACTTAATACATCGAATTTCCAATATGGTGAAGAATATAATATACAGAGATCCTACTACTGAAAAAAAAAAGATATAAAAGGTGTAGTTGAAGAGGAAACGAAAGAAAAACAAAGATAATCTAAGTTTTTTGCTACACGAAGTAAGACTTGAAACACGTATTGCGACGAGGAGAAAGATTCAAAGTCTATTAATCCTAAGAGGATAGAGAACCTCTTAATCATAGGCAAAGAGAGACAAAAATTTTGTACTGGGTTAATAGAAGCCAGTTTGGGATTAAGTTTTTTTTCTTTTTTTTGATTAAAATATAGCCATTGTCATTCGCCTTCCCCAGTGAAGATAAATATATCAATAATTACTCCACCGCCTAGATATTAAGAGCAATTACAACCTTACGGTGATTGTTTATTTGACGTGTATGTTGTATCTTAAATTTTTCAGTTATATACAAGTATAGAGTACTATAATTCAAGTTACCCGGATTTTGCGAAAAGTTAATGAAAAAAAAAAGTAAACTCAAGTTGAACGAAATTCACCATAACTAAAGAATAAAAAGAAAAGTAACAATAAGAATTTAACACTATCAAGCTTTTCAGTTTTGGGCATTTGTTGTGATTTTATTATTATATTATTTTAAATTTTTTTTAATTTTAAATACATATTATTGAATCATGGCTCGAGAAGAAGAAGAAGACGTGATCCAACCAGTTGTTGATGAAGAAGAAGAACAACAACAAGTTGGACATGGTGGGTTATTGGATGATGATGCGGAAGAATCCGATGACGGTGAAGATGCTGACTCCTCTGACGAAGATGATGAGGATGATGATGACGAAGAAGCTATTAAGAAGGTCCGTGATGGATTCATAGTTGATGATGACGAAGAAGATGATGAAGGTATCAAGAATAGTAGGAGGCATAAGAAAAGAAAAAGAAGATCTGAAAAGGAAAAGAACACCGAGGATCTTGATGATGCATTGGATGAAGATGATTTAGAATTGTTATTGGAAAACTCTGGTGTTAAGCCAGTTAGTGAAAGTTCCAAGTCTAAGGGGAAGTTCAAGCGTTTAAAGAGAGCTGAAGATGAAGCTCCAAAACAGAAGGACACCACAGACAAGCCTGCTAGCAAGGCATCTTCTGGTGGCGCTGGATTGGATGATATGTTCTCGGACGGTGACGACGACGAAGAAGACGAAGACGAAGATGATGAAGGAAGAGGAGTTGATACTCGTCAAAATTTGGCTGTTGATAGAGCTTCTGGTGGTGATGATCGTAATATTCTTGATGAATTTGAAGATTTCATTGAAGATGATGAATTCTCAGACGAAGAATCTAAACAGCAGCATGAAAAGCAAAGAGCTGCATCTAGAGCTAAAAAGACTGGTCCAAGACTTGATACTTCAAAGCTTTCATCAGTAGATAGAGAAAGTTTGCAACAATTATTTGAAGTTTTCGGTAATGGTGGAGAATATGAATGGGCATTGGAAGCTCAAGAAATTGAAGACGATGGTAATGGTGATAATGTTGAACCAACTTCTTTAGATGAAGTTTTTGAACATGCTGAATTGAAAGATAGAATGCTTACTGAAGCTGATAATTTAATCAGAATTGTTGATGTACCAGAAAGATACCAACTGTACAGATCTACTTTAACTTACAACGATTTGGATGGTGCCGAATTAACATTAGAACAAAATTGGATTCATAAATTGTTACTTAAGGAAAAGAAAAATCTTATCTTGGGATTGGAAGAGCCATTCAAGCAAGCTGTTTTCAAAGTCGTTGAATTTATTAGTAAGGACAATTATGAGGTTCCATTTATTTGGGCACATCGTAGAGATTTCTTACTTTACTCCGGTGAAGTTTTGAACGCTGACGATGGTTCAGTTTCTAATAAGGTTCATAAATTACTTAACGAAGATGATTTATGGAGAATTGTCAGGTTAGACATTGAATACCATTCATTATATGAAAAGAGAGTCAATATTGAAAGACTTATCGATTCACTTGGTTTGGATAATGATGATCTTGTTAAAGACCTTAAGAACTTAGAAACAATGGTTTCCATCCAAGATTTGCATGATTACATAAATTTTACATATTCTAAAGATATTAGAGAATTACAAAAACAAGAAGAAAGAAAGTCTAAAGACACAACCGGCGAAGAAGATGAAGATGAATCAGAAGATGAATCAGACCATAAATCTAAAAAACATTCCAAATACGCAGTGTTTGAAAGAATAAGAACTAATCCATTATATGATGCTGTTAAAGCTTATGGTATTACTGCCAGAGAATTTGGTGAAAATGTCCAAGATCAATCTTCCAAGGGATTTGAAGTTCCATACAGAATTCACGCCACTGATGATCCATTAGAATCACCAGATGATTTGTTGGAAAAGCTTTGTGAAGACGATGAAATCTTATTTAAAGAACCTAAGAATGCAATTCAAGCAGTTAGAAAGACTTACGCTGAAGAAATTTATCATAATCCAAAGATTAGACACGAAGTAAGACAAACTTATAAGGATTTTGCTCTTGTTAGCTGTTCTGTCACTGAACGTGGTAAAGTCATCATTGACCAACATAACCAATATGCTGACTTGAAATATGCAATTAATAGACTGCCTTCAGATTTGGTTAAGCAGCCAGATGTATTCTTAAGAATGCTTGAAGCTGAACAATTGGGTTTACTTGTAGTCAAGGTAGAAACCAAGGACTACGCTAATTGGTTCCAATGTATCTACAACTGTCTTATATCAGATGGTTCATCAGATATCAGTGAACAATGGAACAAAGAAAGAGAATTTGTTCTTAATATTGCATTTAAAAAGTTGACTTCAATGGTTGCCCTTAATACTAAAGAAGATTTAAGAAGAGAATGTGAAAGATTAATTGCCAACGAAGTACGTAGACACGTCTTAGATAAAATTGATCAGGCTCCATTCACTCCAGCATTCTACGATAAGGGTACTAAACCAAATGTATTAGCACTTTCATTTGGTAAGGGTGATTACGAAAGTGCCGTTTTAGGTGTTTTTGTTAGAGAAAATGGTAGAGTTGATGAATTTTTCAAGAGTGAAAGTAACCCGATCAGAGATAGAGAAAGTGAAGACAAATTTGCTGGTCAATTGAAAGAATTCTTTGACAAGAAGTTACAACACTCAACTCCAGATGTTATTGTTGTTTCTGGGTTAAATGCTACTTCCAAGAGATTATTTGATAGTGTCAAGAATTTTATCAAGAACAACAATATCAAGGTTAATACTGATGATGTTAAGGTTGACCATGACACAATTGTTCCGTTAATCCCAGTTATATGGGGTCAAGATGAAACCGCTAGATTATTCCAAAATTCTGAGAGAGCTAAACAAGAATACATCGATAAGCCTACTTTAGCTAAATATTGTGTTGCCTTGGCAAGATATGTTCAAAGTCCGCTTTTGGAATACATTTCTTTGGGAGATGATATCTCTAGTATTACTTTCTGTGATAATCAAAAGTTATTATCTAACGATTTGATTAAGGATACCATTGAAACTTGTTTTGTTGATATTGTGAACATGGTTGGTGTTGAAATCAATGAAGCACTTAGAGATGCATCTGTTGCCAAACTTCTCCCATACGTTGGTGGTTTGGGTCCAAGAAAGGCAAGTGGATTAATCAGAAACATCAACTCTAAACTTGGAGGTACATTGATCAACAGGAGTGATCTTATCGAGCATGAATTAACTACTGCCACTATTTTTATTAATTGTTCTTCATTTTTAAATATTCCATATGAAGAAGGTGTCTCAATGAGAGATTCATCAATTGAATTATTGGATGCCACAAGAATTCACCCAGAAGATTATGATTTAGCCAGAAAGATGGCAGCTGATGCCTTGGACTTTGATGAAGAAGATATGGTTCATATTGAAGAAAAGGGTGGTATTATTTATCAATTGATGCAAGATGGTGCTTCTAAGGTTGATGAATTAAACTTGACTGCTTATGGTAAGGAATTAGAAACCAAGTTTGGTAAGAAGAAGTATGCAACTTTACAAAGTATTAAAGAAGAATTGGTTAATAATTTTGAAGAATTGAGAAGAAAATTCCATTTATTGGAAGTTTTAGAAATCTTCCAAATGCTTACTGGTGAAACATCAAAGACTTTCTCCAAAAATGTTGTCGTTCCAGTTACTGTTAATAAGGTTATTAAGAATTCTGGTCATAACAAACATGGTGGATATGAAGATGCCCCAGTACGTTTTGCCAAGGTAACAACCTCAACTTTAATCCAAGGTTCTCTTGAGGAGAATTACATCCCAAGGGGTACAACATTAAACCAAGGACAAGTTATTCCAGTATGTATTATTGATGTCAATTATGAAAACTTTAGTGCCGATTTCTCATTATTGAATGAAGACTTACAAAGGGCACAAAACTCTAAGTTCCATAAGGAAGTTGATAAGTGGGATTTTGCTGCTGAAGATGCCGATTTCCAAAAGGAATTAGCTAAGGAAAGAGCTCAATTATCCAAGACTAGAAACATTCAACATCCGTTATTCCATAACTTCAATCATAAGCAAGCCGAAGAATACTTAGCTCCACAAGCCATTGGTGATTGTGTTTTAAGACCATCATCCAAGGGACCAGAATATTTGACTGTAACTTGGAAAGTACACAATAACTTATTCCAACATCTTAGTGTTCATGAATCTTCACACCACGGGATCAAGGAATACGTGGTTGAAAGAAAGAGATATGCTGATTTGGATCAATTGATTTTCCAACATATCCAAGCTATTGCCAAGCATGTTGATGAAATGTGTCGTCATCCAAAGTTCCGTGAAGGTACATTGAGTGAAGTTAATGGATGGTTAGAATCTTATACTAAGGCTAACCCTAAGAATAGTGCCTATGTTTTTTGTTTTGATCACAAGGCTCCAGGTTGGTTCTTACTTTTATTCAAGGTTAACGTTAACACTCCAGTAACAACATGGCACGTAAAAACCGAATGTGATGGTTATAGATTAAAGGGTTTCTCTTATCCAAATATGTTGAGACTTTGTAATGGTTTCAAACAAACTTTCAAGAGTTATGTCAAGGAACTCTCAGATAGACTGGCAAGAAAGGGTCCTGACCCAAGAGGTGGACATCACCAACCAGTTAGCAACTATGGAGGCTACGGTTTCTAACTTTAACAATCTTCATTTCGTTTGTGTACTTTACTCTCATCAATTTAATTTGTATCTACTAAAAAAATCAAATAATTTTAATAAAAGAATATAATATTAATATATATATAAATATAAAAAGTCAGTCTAATTTGCTGAAGTTCTTTTTGACAATCTGAGCTTCGATCTGTAACTATCACCATCTACATAAGTACCCATTAACCATCTATCTCCACCTTCAGAATCAGAGAATTCTAATCTCGAATGAAGTACTCTTCTATTGTCAAATATAACACAAGAACCCTCTGGCATTTTAATTTGATATTGGTTAGAGGGTTTGTTAACAAATTCTTCGAATAATGTGAACCCTCGTAAGAAATTTTTGAAAAGTGGTGAATATTCATCATGAGCTGTTGAACCTAGATTATATGGACCTTGGAATGGAGGAGAATAGTTTACTTCTTTAATATCACCAGTTAATGGATCTTCAACTACCAATGGTCTTGAGTAATAATAGTATTCATTATTATTATCATAATGGTAAGTAATGGGGAATTTTAACAATGCAAGGTATGCCTCTGGGTCCTCTGATTTAATCCAATTTACCGCTGCAAATGAATCTGCAAAGACATTTTCGCCTCCGGCAGTTGAATTATTGATAAAATGCAAAAGTTGTAAGCCAGGTGGAGATTCATAATACAATAAGTCCATATGAAGAGGTAAAAATGTGCTTGTATTGGCGATATTTTTCGCTTCTTCCTTTTCATTTTTGACATCAAATAAAGTTCCATAGAATGTCTTTTTAATATAACCAAATTTATTTGCAAGTTCCCATACTGGCCAAATATGCGCGTTAGATTCAGACATTACCGATTCTGAAGTTTTGGGAATATTATTAAAAAATGATAACCCAAATTTATTTAGATTATGTAAAGTTGTCGAGAATCCACCACTATTAACATCAGAGTAGTCAACTTGAAGTGAATCCAACTCTTTAATTAATTCATTATTCCTCCAATGAACTTTTTCCTTGTTGAAGAATTTCCCCCGTAAGCTATTCTTCAAATCTTGGTGATTCCAAAGAAATTCTCTCAGGTAAGTTGAAGTAAGATTGTTATTTGGATTATGAGGATTCCATTCAATAACCAATGTATTGTCTTCAATTTTAGGCATAGAGCGTAAATCAGTAGCTATTTCAGCAGTACTGAATAACTTTTGACGAGAATAAGGGTCAACCGACTTTGGATCAGAACATGAATCTCGAAGGAAAACATTATTGAAAGTGACCGATTTTATATTATCAAAAATTACTTCAGTGAATTCATCATCAAATTTTCCAAGTTTTAGAGAAGGATTTCTAGGATTTGCTGAGTAGTGACGAGTACACGGAATCGTGAATATTCTACTACGAATCATAATTAAAAAGTTGTTGTAGTAAATTAGTAATGTATTATTCTTTTTTTTTTGGTTTTTATTTTCAACTATCTTACCATTTATTATATTTTGTGGGGTTGAAAATTGATGTATTATATCCTGCAGATAGTAGCACTTTAATTAACATCTAACAACATCGAACGAACTGTAGTGGGAACAAGTTGTTAGATGTTGCGTCTTGATACAATTGCGTTCTATTTTTTGTCTGGTTGGCTATAGAGAGAGTATAGCACCAGCAACAAGGACGAGCTTTGTTTGCTTTGTCAGTTAAATAGCAGAGCAAAAATTAAAAAAAACTACGATAATGAAGGATGCGAGGTTCGAACTCGCGCCTCCTGAGAGACCAGGACCTTACCCTGGCGCCTTAGACCACTCGGCCAACCCTCCAATAGCGACTTTTTCAAATTCTAAATTGGATATACCAACCTGCAAGTTTTAGGTCACGTGAACAAATCTCTTTGATATTATGTCGAAAAGGATACATTTTCGTCAGTGATGGTCCTAAACTTTGTGCTGAATTCTGAGTCATCAATAATACTTGATGATAAGAATAACAAACCTGGTAATCTTAATCTAATGATGGTCAAATTAGTTTTGACCCTTTTATAAGCTATTGGTTCAAATGGTGATTTTCAATCAAATTGTTTTAATGGAAAAAGAGGTGAATTTTACTTAAAGTAAGATTTACAAAATTGAAAATGTGAATTTTACTTTGGGTCCACTTTCCAGAGCATGAAAATAAATTTCTAGATGTAAATAGCAATATGGTTACAAAAATTTGCTTTGGAATCGATGGTTTTGATAAATCATTTGTCTTTGTAAATATACTCAGAGTTCATCGAGAAAATGATACACCAAAATAATAAGCGCCTTCTTTTTTTCCCTTCTTCTAATCAGCACTCAATCCCATGCTGGAATATCTAAAGCCAATTTTCACAAATCACACCCCACTGTATTATTGATCTAATATTAGAGTTGCTCTACCTAGATTATTTTCTAAGATATTTCTGTATTTTCCTTAATATAGTTTGGAGAATTATTTTATTAGAGGACGTAAACTCATCTTTGTTTATTTCTCTCTTTCGTGTTTTATGTACATTACCATTATATAATTCATACACACCCTTAAAATGATACCTTAGATTATAATTTTATTAGATTTATAGTAAATGGGTTAACAATAGGATTGTTGATTGCTTCAATGGTTAATAGAGAGAGAGTTGCAACCGGCGGTACTGATGTTAAAATAATAATGGAATTGAAATAGAGTTAGTACACCAAACATAAAAAAATGACTACTTCAAAATTTGACATTAATTACTTGATATATATAAAGCAGCCTATCATAGAAATTATTAGAGCAAAAAATTGGCTTTCCATTCTATAGTAGATTAAAGTATTAATTTAAATAATGTGGAAGAAAAGCAAATTAGGATTTTTTTACTGACCAGGTAATTGTAAGTTTACAATTTTCGGATTATGAAGCAATTCTGCTTTAAGAGTATAGAAACTAAGTCATGCTTCGTAATAATCTGTCATGCTCCTCTTCAAACAACCAAACAGAGACTCAACGATATTATCCTAACCCAGCTAATTACACACAGAAGTAAACAAATCTGATTATACACAAGTTAGTTTTATTCTACAAAACATGGATTAACTACATTTAATCTAAAATTTCCAGTTCACTACTTCGCATGTTTATTAAATAAACTTATTAATGTTTTAAGTTGAATAAATCACACTTTAAGATATCATCCACAATTAATTTAGTAGTAGCAAGCACTTCTTCATCAAAGAATCTTCTACCAGCTAATTGTAAGGCAATTGGGGCCCCAACAAAATCTTCAGGTTTATATCCTTCAAGTTCCAATTCTTCTAATTTATTTCTATACTTGTATTCTGAATGTTCTGGACCCCAAACATCAACCTTTGGATCTTGGAAAAGTCCAGTTTGGAAAGAAACGGTTGGGAAATCCAAAATATTGAATAAGGAGGTGTATGACCAATTATATATTTCTTCAGAAACTGGTGCAACATTATTGTAAGCTGGTGCCATTATAAAATCAATCTTATTATCATTAAGGAAATCGGTATATTCTTGTCTTAATTGATCTCTAATAATATTTAATTTACGATTATCAGCAACTTCGTATGTTTTAGCACCATCACCAAAATTTAAATTCCATTTGGTTAACTTAGCTAATGGTTCACCAGATGCAGAAAGGAGATTTCTTTGAGAGTAGTTACCATCACAAGTATACATTTGATTAACAGTTTCATATGCTAATTGGGTTTTTATTGGTTCAAACTTAACAACCTTAACTCCAGCAGCTTCAAGCTTGGAAACTACTTCTTTTAAACCACGTTCAATTGGTGGAGTTGGCTTAACAATTCCATCATCGTACAATATAGCAATGGTTAAGTCCTTAGCAGCTGGCTTTGGAACATCTCTCCATTGTATTGGAATACAAATATGATCTAAAACCCAAGGTTTACCAGAATTAATATAGTGTTTCATCCATACTTCTAAATCAGTAATGGATCTTGCCATAGGACCAGCAACAGCGTAAACACTTTCTTGACCAGCACCACCTGATACACCGCCAGAGGTGGAAATTCTCTTAGATGTTGGTCTTAAACCATGACAACCAGAGAAAGCAGCTGGGGCTCTAATAGAACCACCAATATCACTACCAACACCAATAGCTGAACCACCAAACCCAACAATAGAACCTTCACCAGAGGAAGAACCACCAGATGATAATTTCATATTAAATGGATTTTTAGAAAGACCAATGAAGTTGTTTTGTGAATCTAAATGCATTAAAGTTTGTGGTTGATTGGTTCTAACATAGAAAACAGCACCTAAATTTTCTAAAACTTGATTTGTAACACCATGCTTTGTTGGAATATTGACGATCTTGGAAACATATCCACCATGAGTGATTTTATCCTTGTAATTCATTTGCTCCTTTAAGGAGATTGGTAACCCGTGCAATGGACCAATAGTCTTCCCGTTTTTTTTAAAGTAGTCATCCAAGTATTCTGCTCTTGCAAGACCTTCATTTAAAAAGAGCTCCAAGGCACAATTGGTGAATTGGTGACTAATAATGGCTCTGTGACCAAATGCTTTAAAAGTTTCAACAGCGGTTAATTCACCAGCAGCAATCTTTTCTAAAATTATGTAAGCTGGCGTATCGGTAATTTGAAACTCCTTTTCAGTCAATAACTTGGCCAGATATAAATATTTTAATGGGTTAAAGCATCCTTCAGCAAGCTTATCGACAGAAGCAGGTAACTCAACAGCGTATTCTGGAACAATACCATCTTCTAAATCTTTTCTGTATTTTAATACTTTTGGTAACCATTCCTTTTGGTATTTCTCAGAATCTTCATATCCTGAGAGGTTATCCTTGGTAAGGAAGTCTTCATAAGTGATAGGCATAGGGGCGAGCGGTAGTTAGATTTTGGTCAATGGAAAGATTGAAAAGTGTTTCTGACAAATGGAAAGCACAAATAAAAATAAAAATAAAAAGAAAGAAAAGAATATAAAAAAAAACCAGTGACAATTCATATTTCGTCCTTATCACTTCCTTTTATACATATGGAGACTTTATGGGGTTATCGCGTGGAAATTCCCGATTTGGAATACGCGCTCGCTTCGCTGCTCCCGCATTGAGCTGAGCCATGCCTTTCAAGAAGTTGCATCCGGTCAGATTAGTAAGTAAGAGATGATGCAATCCAATCCAATTCGGTAAACTGTGTATAGACAGACTACGAATCAGGATCATCCTTCAATGAATATTAAAATCTATTTTCGGAAAAACTCCTATTATTTTTTGAGTAGTGCATTCTTTTACAGTGAATTGAATGTCAGGTTAGCGGCAAACGGTTCACGCGCATTGAGAGAATCAGCCGAACCAATTAGTCCGGCCCATTAAAGGTATTTGCTGCTTAACGAGGTTTGTCCCATGTCGACGGATACTTCTTCCCAAATTTATTAATTCAATTTGTCCTCGTATATGTTTTCATGTTTCTGGCCGATATTTACGTTTTTGAAAATTTCGGCTCTATTAGGAAGTAGCCGACTCTACTTAATCTCCATTTACTAACAAACACTACATACTCCTACCTATCTATATACCTGGGCCATCCAGACATACTGAAGATAAGACACTGCAATAGTGTCAAAAAGAAAACAAAAAGAAACAATCTGTTTCAGATATCTTATCTATACCTTGGTATAAGTTTATTAACCGCCGCACAGCACTAAAAAAATGGTTGCACTATCTATAATATTGAAAATCAATTAACGGGGAACATAACTGTTTCGTTGTTATCTCCGAGAAAGGGTCCTATATTATAGGTGTGTTACTTAACGGTGAATGCATTACATTCCGCTGCTCCCGAAATATCATTCCGTCTTTAAGTATCAATCTGTCTGTCCCAATGTTCCCGCATATCTATCTTTGTAGTTTCTACTTACATAGATACACGAATATTTAGATTTAAATGTGATCAACTAACTTTTTTTACACTACATTATCCACAATTAATATAAAGAATATTCGGATTTCTATTAAAACTACCTAACTCGTCGCCTTTTCATTGAAGATTATACTTATACCTTCTTCTTTTTTATTCATTACCCACCCAAATGTCCCCATAATACTGGAATAAATCCACAGATTTTTGATCGAATTCTATAAACTCCCCTAACTGAGTACTGTCACCACCCTTATCAGTTGGCCCACCAATTCGATCATATGCACACCAAAGGTAAGAGTTACAATAACCAGTATCCATGGTCCAAGCTTCCTTTGGCTCACCAAGTGTATTCTCACACAAAGTTTCTAACTTATTTTTAAATGGTGGCACAATTGCATGCTTTATCACTGCTGGATTTTTAAAGAAATTTTTCATATCATCAATATTACTTAATGATTTAAATCTTCTTCCTTCGTTAAATTCTTTCTCATAATTTACTTTATTCATTTGGCCACAGAATCTATAACCAGAATTAAACCAAGCAAGTGATTTTCCATCTTCTCCATCAATATGACCGGGATGTGCCCCGCAAATTTCCTTCGAAATAAAGGGAGTAGGATGCTTTTCATTCATTCTTTCAGTCATTGGTGTTTCGACACCAATGGCAGCTGCATAAAACTTATTAAAATGGAAATTTTCCTCTCCAGCAGCCAAGAATGCCAAAAAGAAAATCTCTTTATCACCATAAACTCTAGCATTAACAGTGTGTAAGAAATTCATTTGAATCATCATCATTATAGAGTTGAAATGAAGATTCCTATTAATCATAACTAAACCACTTTCCATATAATAAAACATCCCTGCAAAGAATTCATATTTTTGAAATGTTTCCTTCAGAATGATTGGGATATCAAACATAACTTGATCAAGGACAGACGGAGTAATTTTCTTAAAAAATGTTGAATCTGATTCTGGTCTAAAATGTGGAGCTGTACGATCCTTGTAGAAATAAGCCCCTAAATCTTGATAATTTTTTAATTTGAAAAAATAATCTGGATTTTGAACCAATACTGAATCAGCATCAATAAGCATATATTCTTCAAAAGAATTAAACATTGCTGCAAGGAACTTATTACCAAAACCGTGGAATTTACCCTTGTATTTATCTTGGATAACAGAATGGACATTAACAAACCAAATTTCTTGTTTAGGTAATCCACCGTCTTTACGATCCAAATAATCCTTTGGGAAATATTTACGAACTGTTTCAAAGCTTGTAGGTAAGGATGAAAATGGCTCTCTTGCAGCTGATCTGATTTTATCCTTATTTGATTCAGATAACCCATCATTGTAAACAATTTCAATAGGATATTTGTTATTTAATGCTCTGAGTAAGTGAATAAGTCTAATTGTGTCCTCAACGTGACCATCGGCAATTGAAAGTACAATACCTTTACCATTAAGCGCATTCTTAAAGTTTGTGAGGAAACAGTTTGAATCCTTAGTTAATTTCGATTTTAATTTTCCTCCTCTACCCTTACCTTTATGGGCTTCCCTATGAGAAGGTTCAAAAACAATTGGATTTAACTTATATTTCCTCATATCTGGAGGCAGCAAACTCATTTCTTTGGTCCATCTTTCGTAAATTGGATATGAGCTCTTTAACCATGGGTACAATCTGCCTTCCAAATCCGAACAACTTTCAAATGAGTCAGTGTTGAGCAATCTTTCCTTTTGGGTAGGAATAAATTTGAGCGAACCACCCCGGTGATGATTTTTGATTACATCCTTCAGTTGTCCCGAAGCCTCACTTAGCATGGTGATATATTTGCTCTGGTTCTTAATAAATGCATCAATTGAATCACGTTCAATTAAATTATCTCTAGTGACATAACACTTGTTGAAAATTCTCAAGTGAGATAAATAGTCAACAATTGTCTGTTCGGTTTTTTGAGTCTTTGACCAAAACTGGGCGTATTTAATCTTCATTCTTTCATCAAATATAGCGTCTTCCTTCACATCTTCAGGTTCAATATCCTTCCCATTAGACATATCCTCCTTTAACTCTTTAATTTTCCTCCATTTAAAGTCTTCGAATCTGAATTCATCACGGTTGTCCAATGGTAAGTCCTTATCCGGGTCCAAATACCAATTGTTCGAGTTCGTGTACAATGTAGTGAAGTATAAGTCGCAACGCTGTTCAAAGTTAAGCGAGGCTAACACACTGTTGACGTCATGGTTAGCAAATATTATATCATACACTGATGAATGGGAAACAATCTTCCGACTATCAATAATTTGGTGATGCTTTTGGTACATTTTTATCGAGAGGTTATCCAATATAGTCTCTTTGACCTTGGCATATGCCTCTGACTCCTTCGCTGCAGATGATTCATAATCCTGACCATCATATGTTGCCCCTTCAACTTGCTGAAATCCTTGCAGTCGCTTATAGTTCTGGAAAAGTAATACTACTATACATATCCATATGAGAGCAATCAAAAACACAGCCGATTTCCTTTTAGGACGCAGAGCAAATGCTAGCACATCTATCGCCGAGTTCATAGTATACTATTGAAGTCGAAGTCGATGTCTATGTGGTTGAATGTCGCTTAACAGGAAAAGAATGTTGAATAAATAAATTCTACATTTTAATTTGATTGTTTTACTTTGCATTCCTGACTACGTAATATAATACGTAATACATTTTATTTTTATTTTTATTTTTATTTTTATTTTCACTATTTTTTTTTTTTTCTTTTACTTTAAATTTTATTTATATTCATATTTATATTTGTAATTTCCAGAGGGCACCAGCATTCCCCCCTCCCACTCAAGACTACCCTCCTTCTGCATTCTCCTAATCCCCCCAACGATACCTTATCTTTCAACAAATTAACCACTACATCTTTCACTTTCACTTCAGCTGCTATCCCCTGCCTGCGGCAACCAATTAAGTTAAACATTTAAACCAAAAATAAAAAATAAATGCACAATGGCTTTTTAATAAGGTAGTAATCTAAAAAAAAAAAAAGCCAAAATACATCACTTTTAACTCCTTCAGGAATAAAAATCTTTACTCCCCTTTAACCACTACTACTTCAGTACCTCTCTTCTACATCTTTACGATCAAGATGGAC
Source organism: Dujonia santamariae (assembly GCA_030578175.1). NCBI lineage: Eukaryota > Fungi > Ascomycota > Pichiomycetes > Serinales > Debaryomycetaceae > Dujonia > Dujonia santamariae. The sequence continues at coordinate 79,033 of JANIVZ010000016.1, forward strand.
TCATCATCTTATTTAAAATTCCCTGACATTAGTAGAAGGTTATAGTTTATGCACGATGGTGCCTTGGCATATTCCATAGATTGATTCGCTTCCATAGTGTATGCAGGTATGTCGATCAATCAAATTATAAATTTGCAACTTAAATACGCATCCTCTTTCTTCTTTATCTTTATTAAATCACCATCATCATTAGGTATTATTTTTCTATTACTTAAAGTTACTCTTTTCTTTAGTACATTTGGTCTTTGTATCAAATACCTTTTTTTTATCCTTCTCAATAAAAGTAGGAAAGATGATCCAAGGAAGCTGAGCTAATTGCAATTGTCACTATCAAGAAGATGCAAGTGGAGAGTCTTGTATGTATATGGGGAGGGGGGAATTGAGGATGAGGGTGAATAATTATAGTTAATAGTACCGCTCCGCTAGGGCCCCTATCCGGGGAGGACAATTGCATCGAGCTTTGCTCCCCTTTCGGTGAGATTATTCCTAAAAGGGACTTGACAAAACAGAAGTGGTGACAAAGTTGATTGAGGAATGTATGGTCAACCTCTAGATTAAATCTTGTCAGCTGGGTAAGTAACAGCCAACGGTTTCACCGACTTCATTGAATACTTCTACTATCTACTACTGTTTTGCTAGGTATTTTCTTTTTGTTTTGTTGATGATAAGTTATCTAGAGGAATCTGAATTCATTATTTCTTCCAGTTGGATAGAGTAGTCGAACAACCGAAGGGAGCTGAGCTCAATGCAATTGCCCTCGCCGGGTAGGCGCCTGCGGAGCACCATGGGCTTAGAACCTGAATACTAATGAACGCCTCCGCTACGACAGGGCCCTCGACCGATGGTTTGGATACAGGGATCAAGTAAATCTTTCGGAATATTATTAAAGTTTAAACCATGATAATTGGTTGTGGTTACAACCGAAGACATAGCCCCTGCATTATACATGCTCTAGGGGGGTTATGAAGGTAGGCTAAAGTTTTCACTACATATGAACGACTGAGTAAGATGCTAGGTGTCGTAATAGAACAGTAGTTAGCAGATGAGGTCCACGAATTGTCTGATAAAGGAAATGTATCGCTTTGTTGGTGTCAACACTTCCTTGCGATAATAATAAGTTGATAATAAAGTATGGAGATGATGCAAAAGAAATGAAATGTACTTCCTAATAGAATTTCGAGGTTTTACAACTATCGAGGTTTAATTTACAAAAAACTTTTTAGTAATAATAATGACAATATTATTGTGCTAATAAATAATAAATAATAAATAATAAATAAATAATAAATGATATGTAGGTAAAGAACATTCAATGTTCTTTATTATAAAATGAGTGAAGTTGGCGATCGGTCAAAATTGAATTGTTTGAAAAAATTCGTGGGAAATAAATAAATGTATGAATGAATGGTTGGGAATAAACTCAGCCTATAAATATGGAAGTAAGAATGGATGGAATTAAAATAAATATTACAGCTTGTATCAACAAGTCTGTTGGTTGGTTGATTGATTGATTCGGTGCTCTGTAAGGACGTAATTGAACCGGCATATAACGAATCAAAAAGTCATCAAGCAATGCAATAGTGAGATTTCCAGCAAGCCAATGCAATGCAAAAGGCAACGGATAAAAGATAAGGTAATGGGTTTTTTTTTTTCAGGTTTAGAGCAACAATAAAAGTAAATGGTTGTAAGTTACTCACCTGAGATGACATCCTTACTTTATTCTCGCTTATCTTCTCTTGTACCAATAATTTTTCTCATCCACTGTTGATTGAATCTCCATGGACTATCAACTTGCTTGAATTTGAAAGTAACCACGGGCTTAACACCAAAGCGACCCACCGTGTTTCTTAACACCAATCTGTAACAAAAGGCCACACATTCCAAGATGGATAAGGTGAATAAAGGAGTAAGGAGGAGGATCATTAGGTTCCTACTGAAGATAACAATAAACTGCTCCAAGCGAATAAGCTGCTCGATTTGAATTTGACCCATCTGCGTGATGGCGCTTACAATAAATGACATGCTATGCAAAACTGTTGTTGTTTGAGTTGGAGATGGAGATGAACTAAACTAAACTAAACTAAATTTAACTAAATTTAAGTATCTGACCAGCAGAAAGAGGATATCAAGTTGTTTATATATACCAAGACTTATGGAAGTTTTCATGTATCCGAGGAAGGATTTCTAGGGGTAGTTATAGGGATTTTAAGAAATTAGGTAAGGCGTAAAACATAAAAAAAAATAATTCTCAAACTTTAAAAAATAAAGGTTAAAAAATCAATGAAAAAGCTATCACATCAAAAAATAATTCTGAATAATACATATACAGTGAGAGTGGTAGTTACAACACGACATATATGAAACCCCCACATTGGCCATACCGCTTGCTTCACCCTATATATTCAGTATGGGACGAGTAGTAATTTCAACCAACCCCATTCTCCTACATAGCCCAAGACCCTATGGCCCTAACACCGTGGACCCATACGTGGCGGGTTGTGCGGACACTGGCCAGACTAGACCAGACCAGACCAAACCAGTGGGCAGACTTCTGACACATTAGTGTTTTAGATGCATTATTTTTGACTGTGCCCAGGTTTTAAAGAGTCGCCTTATCTTAGGGTTTTTCAAAATAGCAAAATAACGACAAATTATTAATCCCTCTTCCGATTGTCCATTGTATTAAGCTTTTCGATCCTTTTTACAGAGAGGCGTCGAACTCAAATTATCAATAATGCTAATTTTGGACCCAATCACCAGGGTTCATACAACCAAGCTCGGGATTCCGTTAGTTCTTTCATTTCATTGAGACATACTCAGACACTGAGGTGAGCTGCTCTGTGCGATGTCTGTGCTAGAGGTGAGTGATGTATCCCTCTCCATTGGGGATTGTATCTTTATTTTCCACTCATCCGTCTCATCCATCCCTCCGTGGTTGTGGTGTCCATCACCGAATGCGCTTTAGCCCTAACTAATTCAAACAATACTGCTCATATTATTAAGCTTTAGATTTTTTTTTCCAAGGTGCGTGCACCAACCGAGATGAGGTATAAAAGGATAACCAAAACAAAGAATGAATAAAATGATGAATGAATGAACGGAAGAAAAAAATAAATAAAATATACATAAAACAACAAACTACTTGCTACAAGGAGGCTGAGATGAGAAGTAGTTTACTACTACAAGGGACGTAAACTGTACTGATCCCTTTCCTCCCTCGTCATCTTCATCCCCACTACTCCCTTATTGTCTGGGTAGAATAGAATACGGTATGTGCATTGATGATATATGAATCACCTTATCTACATTGTCTGAATCTGAAGAAGACAAACATTCTGTTACTGAGTATATACTAACCTACGTTGAAAAACAAAACAAACGCATGCCAACCACGCCACGACATACTGGTCCCGTCTGTACTTACTGGCCAGACTCCATCCCCCCGTATTTTTCTCTTCACTTCTCTTCTTGGACCGTAATTGGCTAATTGGCTTGTTCCAATTAAACAATGAATGGGGCCTCTTACCCTGCACCTACGGCTTCCTATTGTTTCCTACTGCCATAAGCACTTCTTGGTAGTGGGAATATGATTTACATTTCGTAACCCGCAATTAAACTTTATTTCCACTCCGAATGATAAGTACAACCCGAGCAATCTCAACTGAATACAGGTGCGTGGCTTATCACCACGACCTTCACTATTTTTAAAGTTGAAACTTTATGTTTTACTAACAACCTTAATTTTTATTTTTATGCGTTCTTTCCGACCCGGAGTACAGTTTCCCTTGAGCCGATACCTATATAATTATAATTATTTTGAATTATATACTATAGGTCTAGCTAATATAGGCTCAATTCGAAACTAAGCTGCTACTCAATACACATGTTCTTCCCACCCTGGCCTCCCCCACTTTTAAATTGTGGCTTTGCAGAAGCGACATCTGTAATGTATTTAGAGATTGCTTTTGATACCACTTCGCCAAGGCCATTGTGTCCGTATCGGAGGATTACCATCGATCTTTGAGCCGTTCGTTCGATATTTACAGAAGTCAGATAAAGCTCAAATTGCTCTCTCTTTCACAATGGGGGACTCTAGTTCACTTAGGAATATGAATAATTCGAGATAGAAGGACGCTCCTCCAGGACCCCTACCCGGCGAAGAAGATTGCATAGAACTCAGCACCCTTTGTTTGAACTGCTGGCAGCAGGGTTAAAAGAGAGAGGTCAATCTGCCGTAGGCAGCAAAGCTCGATGCAATCGCCCTCCCCGGGTAGGGGCCCTAGCGGAGCGTTACCATTTAAACTAGTTTTTGGAAACGAGACTAGAACATACATATTTTTTACTGGTACCTCTCTCTTACACTTTGTTTATTCTAGTATTGCGATCGGTTTACAAACGGTGTTTTTTTATCCAATAAGAAATCATTTCCATTGTATTGATAATGGGTTTGATTAAAAGGTAAATTTAACTAACAGGACAGGACAGGACATGACATGATATGCCACTGACTGCAAAACTGGAAATAAAAAAGAAAGAAACAAGATTACCGACTTACAAAGCTTATTCTGAGATTAAAAATACAATACACTACATGTGTCACAATCTCCCCTCATCTACAACGTTTAGTGTACTTAGCATATCCTTGCACTGAGTGTATTACTAATTACTCTCCTGAATCATATTTCTCATACCAACGGACCCCGTTAATCTTGTTGGTACCGATCCGGTAATGTTGTAGTCAAATCGGGAAATGTCTTGGGATTTCTTTTCACCATACCCTCCTCCTCCTGGAGTCTTGATAATTACTCTATCACCCTTGCTAACTTGAACTGTGCATTTACCTCCCAAGAAAATTTGCTTCGATTCACCAGCAGTATCACGCTTAATCCAATAGTTCAATCCTCTTGATCCATCGTCTCCTCCAAGTAAACCAAATGGCGGTAATGATCTTCTTTCCATCAAACAGGATACTTGTAAGTTATCGTAAGTGAATTCAATTTCTCTTATCACACCGTCTCCACCTCTGAACAATCCGTCCCCACCAGATCCGTGTCTAATTGAATAATCATGTAAAATTACTGGATATCTTTTCTCAAACACTTCAACATCAGTAATTCTTGTGTTTGTTGTATGACATTGGACGACACTTTGACCATTCCACGTTGGCCCAGCCCCTGAACCACCACAAATAGTCTCGTAATAACCAAAAGATACCTTATTTTTAACATCATTAATACCAAATGTTAAGTTATTACATGTTCCCTGGGAGGCAGCTGCTGCTTGGAAACACTTTAAGATAACATCAACAATTCTTTGTGTTGTTTCAACATTACCTCCAACTACAGCAGCTTCATACGAAGGATCTAATACAGACCCATTCCTAGTTTTCACATTAATAGGCTTTAAACATCCATTATTTAAAGGAATGTCTGAACTGATTAACGATCTAAGCACATACAAGACTGCTGAATATAAAATTGCCTTTGGAGCATTTAAATTACCATAGATTTCATCACCTGACTGACTAAAATCGAAGACTGAATCACCAGTTATTGGATCAATTGTTATTTCAAGAGATATTGGGGTACCATCATCCAAATAATCAATCGCCAGTAAGTTTTTACCATGGAATTTCGAATATGCTTCTTTTAAAAGATTTCTGACAGATAATTCAGCTGTATCTTGAATACCAGTCATATAAAGATTAATTATATCTAAACTGAAGTCATCGACAAGTCTTTTTAAAAGTGAGATACCCTTGTAGTTTGCAGAAACCTGTGCCTTTAAGTCACTTAAGTTATCGTTAAGAGTTCTTGTACCTGAACAACCTGGATATTTTGCAGGCTCTTCTAATAGTAATTTTGTTATTCCTTCTTCGTCAAACTTCCCATTGGAACACAATTTGTGAGTTACAATTGCAGCACCTTCTTGGAAAATAGTTTTTGAATTCGGAGGCATGGATCCTGCTGAAATTGACCCAATATCTGCATGATGTCCTCTTGATGCAGTCCAGAAGATTGGAACGTTGTTTTCATCTAATACTGGGGTAATAACAGTGATATCTGGTAAATGTGAACCACCTGCTTTGGGATGGTTACTAACCAAGACATCACCCTGTTGTAAATTCCCTTCCCAAAGTTTCATCTGTGCCTTGACAGCAAAGGACATGGCACCAAGATGGATTGGAACGTGAGGTGCATTAGCGACTAAATCACCATTACCATCAAACACAGCACAAGAAAAATCCAATCTTTCCTTTATATTAGTAGAGATAGCTGTTTGTTGTAAGGTTTTACCCATTTGTTCTGCAATCGACATGAATCTATGCCCAAAAACTGATAATTGAATAGGGTCAATTACACTGGAAGAAATTTCAGCCCCAGATGATTCATCGGATTCAACTGTAATAATTATATGACTAGCTAATTTTACAGCTTCAGAATCTGGTTCAACAAGAAGAGTTTGGGTATCGTCGATTACAATAGCTGGCCCTGGAACTTTAGATCCAAGAGGCAAATCCTGAATTTGATAGATATCACAATCAACCCAGCCATTTTCAAAATATATCTTCTGGAACCCAGACTTTGAAACCGCGTCGATAGATTGGTTTGTCTTGGAGAGATCGTGTTCTTCAAATGGGTTCTGAGCTGACTTATTTTTACTACTTACAATTAATAACACTTGAATATCATCAATCATCACCTTCCTGTCCATAGTAAATCCAAACTCCGCTTGATGTCTATCAATAAATAATTTTTCAGCATCGTATTCACCAGAAACCTTAGGAATTAATAAGTGAGTATCAGAACCAATATACTTCATGTTAAGGTATACTTCCAATTTGGTACTATATTGTGTCAAATTTTGATCACGGTAATCTTTTTGTGCAAGTTCAGTCAACTGTTCAATCTTTGAATCAAGAACATTAAAATTCTGCTTTTCAAATATCATGGAGAGAGGAGTTTGCTTTTCGATAACAATATCGGCTAAATAAATTCCGTAGGCTGATAATAAAGAAGAGTACTTGTGAATGACAACGTCTCTTATACCTAAATTCTTAGCCAAGGCAACTGAAAATTGACCACCAGAACCCCCAAAGCACGCCAAGTTGTGATCACAAGTGTTGAACCCTTTGGCTTCTGTAAGGGTTCTAATAGGTCTACACATTTGCTCAACAGCAACCTTGAGGAAACCAAGAGCAACTTCTTCTGCAGATAAAGAAGCACTACCAGATCTGTCCTTGTTGATTTCCTTTGCCAACTCGGCAAATTTAGTCTTGGTTATGTCGTAATCCAATGGTTCGTCTTGGTTTGGACCAAATATTTTGGGGAAATATTGTGGTAATAATCTCCCAAGAAACAAATTAGCATCAGTTACAGTCAATGGACCACCCTTCCTGTAACAAGCAGGACCAGGATCTGAACCAGCCAGCTCGGGACCAACTACAAACATCCCATTCTTCCAAAACAACATTGAACCTCCCCCAGCAGCAACGGTAGAAATGTCCAACTGTGGAGTCTGAAGATTTACTTCACTAACCACAGTCTCATAAATGTGTTCCAAGTTACCATTGTATCTCGAAACATCGGTCGAAGTTCCACCAGCATCAAACCCGATTGTGGCCTTTTTGTTTGATTCTCTATTGTCGAAACAAGTCTCACCAAAACCAACCATCCCACCAGCTGGTCCCGAGAGAATTGCCTTTAATCCAGTAAACTTATACCAAGGGCATAAACCACCGTTACTTTGCATAAAGAGCAACTTGTTGCCAAATGCATCAAGACCGCCTTCAAATCCGGACCCAAAATTTTGAACATACTGATTGATAATCGGAGTCAAGTAAGCATCGGCTACGGTTGAAGATGTTCTATTAACCATCCCAATCATAGGCTGGAGCTCATGAGATACTGAGATCTGAAATCCAATCTTTTTAGCAATGGCTGCAATTTTCGATTCGTGTTCCGAGAACGCATACGAGTGAAGCAATGAGATAGCCAAAGTAATCCCTCCGTTGGCACGTTCACTGTCATACAACTCTTGTAACTGATTGGTAATAAGCTCATAGTCAGGCTTCTTTATGATTCGAATCACATCTCCAGTGATACCAGTTAAAAGCAGACCTTCACTATCGGGATCGACTTTGAGCTTATCACCACCACCTTCAGAGAACGATTCAATTGTCACTCTTTCATCAATCTCTATGACTTTCAGGTACAACTGACCCAACTTCCTTGCGGTTAAATCAAAGATATTCGGTCTTGTTTGGTTACCAATGGACAACACATCTTTGAATCCCTTGGTAGTCACGAGACACACATTAGCACCTTTACGTTCAAGCAAGGCATTGGTAGCAACGGTAGTACCCATTCGGATCGAGCCAATAGAAGCAAGACTCAACTTCGACAGCGGGTCAATCTTGACACCGTGCGCCTTCTCTAACACCCTTCTGATACCTTCGGTTGGAGCGTCCTTATAATTTTGGGGATCAACTGAAAGTAACTTGAAGACATAATCTTCCTGGCCCGGAATCTTACCGATAACATCACAGAACGTTCCACCACGATCAATAGCAATTTCGATAGACATTTTTCAAAATATAGATGATGGTTCTTGCCACTAAGCTATTTTGTGAATATGTTTCGTATACCTGAAATTTAAATTGCCCAATTTCTTACCTTTATAAGTCTATCTCTTCTTACTAATTATATAACCACATCTTCCATATTCCCTCGTTGCGTCATTTGGTAAACCCATACACCTCTACTGATTTGTTCACACTGTCGGTATTTTTCAATAGTTTTACCGACATATTCACTTCAACTTTATTATGAATATTCACGTGAGTAATCACGTGACTTAAATAACTAATACATCTAGTATCAATATTGGGTATCATTAAGCCTTACCCATGGAAAGAACTATCTATAGGGCGAGGTTACATGAGTTGAGCTTTTCTCTCTTTGGTCATACTATTAGCCCTACCGGGAGTTAATTTTTGGAGGGGAAAAGGTGTAATCGTCCTTCTGGGATAGGGGCCTTAGCGGACCAATACCTAAATAAGTTAATCATTTAGAAGCATGAATTAAATAGTTATTGAATATAGATTAAGTTTAACATTGTTCTCTATTACACTAAAGGAGTAATAATAGTAACTAGATTCTAATTTAAATTGTATTGATATTCTACTTATATACTATTTATAATACAACTATTAGATTATTCCCATACCTATCATCATCATATTGTTGCTACTTCCTTGATGACGCCTTCTATTTTTGACTCTCTCGTGTTCTTCTCTATCAAAAATGGCAGTCATACATAAAAACACCAAAGTATTGGTAGTGACAGCTTCAATACTATTGATGTTTGTTGAGTTTGGAGCAACGAGATCACCCATATGGAACACTGCCTTCACATCCTTTGTAAGCTTGGTTACAATAGACGAACGGCGAGAATCAAAAAAGGAACCACGAGTTTCACCACTTAAATCCTGATAACTGAATTCATTCAGTTTAATGCTGTTCAAAAAAAAACTCTTCAGCCTTGACCCTAGCAACGGATTACTATCCAGTGGTCCATCGCTAACATTTTTCATGTCATCGGTAAGCGAGGGTTGGTTATTCCTCAAAGCATGCAATGAGAAGGAGTAATCTCGAGCATAGGGGCCACCCATATTCTTTATCCATCTGTACTTAACACCGTCGTATGATGTAACGTCCACAATTGGCACCCTAGTGTGCTCGATTAATACCACGTTGAATGAATAGTTTGGATTTTTTGGGCTAGGAGTGAAAGTCATCACAAATTTAGTGTACCTGGTGTGCTGTTCTCGCTCAACTTTACAGAACAAAAATCTATCAACATGCTTATCGAATGGTTTAAGGGTCGGGGATTTGTATTTGTAAATCTTCATATATGTTCCTCCTAGCTTCGAAAAAGATGAAGCATTAGTTTCTATTAAAGGTAAGCCGTGGCCGTTTCTAGTTTGATTTAAGTAGTCTTGGTACTCGACTGGATCAAGTGGTCCGTTCTTTCCTAACTTAGCAAAATTTTTGTACTGTTGAAGGGCCTGGTGGGACACAAAATAAGTCAAGTCGTGACCCATAGTAGGTTCAATGGCAACGAAGTTCCAATCCACGAACCTGTTATCAGAAACAGAAGCCATCGGAACAGGGACAGAGATTTCCGTAGCACTACTCTGCTTCTCGGGGTTGGGGTGAATTGTATGATAAGCTGGTGGGAGATCTGACATAGTCCGTAATAGAAAGACGTTCTATGGGAATGGAATTGCAAATGCAAATGGCAAGCAATGGCAATGGTAGAATCGATGCAGATGGATGGAAGTGGTGCTCCCTTTATATACCGTGAGGGGTTTATAAGTGTAAGGCTTATTTACGGGTCACGAGATTTTGAGCCGCGATACAGAAATAATGATGCTGATTGCGGTTATCTAAAAAATAATCACTTCTGCCGAATAGCATGATCTCGAACTTGTCAATCAAACAACAGTAATTGTTCATTCGACTGATCCCTTTCATTATAGCCATTTTCAACCAAAAGCTTACCTTTCTCAAGTAGCCATTCAAAAAACATAAAATTGATTTCTTAAAAATGAAAAACTTCATTATACGAAATTTTCATAAAAAATATTTTTGCAGCCATTCAATTAGTTTGTTTTTACACTTTATCAAACAATTAGATGCTTGAATATTATTCTTCCAAAAGGAGCCAATCTCGATGGAGTTGCTCTCCCCATATTTGGGCCCCAGCTGAGTCCAACATAGAAAACGAGTTGAAGATGCTATTCAGACTGTGATCGCAAGTGGCTCAGCTGGCGCTAAAACGGTGAGCACAGTTGTATCAAACTCAGAACACTTCGATTGACTAGGAGTCAAGTTCACGATGAGAAAATCAATGCTGTTGTCCTTCCCGGATAGGAGGCGTACCAAAGCGGTACTAGAGTAGTCTTACTCTCTTCTGGTCCACTACCTTCTATGACTTGACTAAACCTTTCTTAAGCTTGAGTTAGCTATTATGCTATATATTAATCTGAAAGTAGTTCTTCACCTTGTAGAAGTAGTAAAAATTGTTTCTATTTCATGTATCAAAATTTTATCAATAATTGGTGGAATATAAAGTTCCCCCAATACCATTCAACATTATAATACTGATATGACTTTGATGTCGCCTTTTATTGTGGAGTCTCTCACGTTCCACTTTATCAAATATGGTAGTCATACTTTTGGGAATCAAAGTATCAGTGGTAACAGCAAAGATACTATTAAGATTTGTTTCATTTGGAGCAATGTGGGCACCTACATGGAACACTGTCTTCACATCTTTGTTGAGATTACTTACAATAGAAGAATATCGAGAATCAAAAAAGGAACCAGGAGATGTACCACTTATCACGGCATAACTGAACTCATCCAGTTTCATATCACTTAAAAAAAATTCTTAAGTTTTGATCCAAAGTAATGATATAGAAGCCAGTGGTACTTTACTAACTTCTGTCATGCCATCGGAAAGTGAAACTTGTTCATCACTTAACGCATGCAATGAGTAGGAGTAATCTCGTCATGTTGACTACCGAAATTTTCTATCCATCTGTATAACTTCATTGTACGACGTCACATCAACTATTGACACCCTAGTATGCTCTATCATTACCAAAGCAAATGCATAATTACGATCTCTGGGTCAGGATGGATTTTCATCACAAATTTATTATATCTGATGTGTTGTTCTCGTTCAACTTTACAGAAAATAAATCTTTCTAATTGCTTATTGAAAGGTCTATCGATTTGAGATTTGTATCTGTACATTCTCATGTATGTGTTTGATAGTAGCGAAAAGCCTGAACCTTACGACTCTACTATGTCCCTTCCTATTAAGAAGTAGGTATCGTTGTGAGGCTACAAGCTGAAGTGGCCAGTCCTTTTCAAACTCTGCCAACGCTTTTTATTATTCAAAGCCTGATGTGACGTGAAATAGATCAAATTGTGACCCAAAGTAGGCTCAATGACAGCGAAGTTCCATTCCGCTAGCCTTTGTTCATGATATATTGGAGGAGAGACATGTACTTCCTCAGTCCTAGTACTAGCATTGGAAGTAATTGTATGATAAGCTGGCGATATTATTGACATAATAAACAAAAGGAGTGAAATTCAGAACATACATGAACAATCCGAAGGTAAGTAGTAGCTTCTTCATATACCAAAGGGATGGTGATAAACAAGGCTTGCACGTCAAGAGAATTACAGGAGTGATAAATTTTGCAAAAAAAAATACCATATCAATTAGTATAAACTCAAACAAATAAGCTGACAAACCAACCATCACCCACTCAAAGATTCTTCCAAAGGAATCTACGTTCTTTAAAAACTTATCCTTTTCTTAAGCTAGCCGTTCAAAATACAATTTTTTGAATTCTTAACGACTAAAATTCTTATTTGTTGTTGTTATGAAATATTCATTTTGTTTTTGCAACCAATACACAAATCCAACTTAAACTACTTCTCAAGGGGATTCAAGTCGAGAGGTACAATATTGATACGATTTTGTTAAGAACGAAATCGAAAGACTCTCTCCGCTGGTACCCATTCCACAAAAACGTCTGCTTCGAACCTATATTCATTTGAACGTTCTCAATCCCATATCAGAAAGGATACTTTGCTTACATAAACAGTCGGTATCATAAGATTCTACCAAAATTAGATCAGCTCGATGCTATCATTGTCCTCCTCAGATATGAGGCCTAGCGGGGTAGTTCATAGTAAACGTGTTGATGATAATACGCAGAAAGAGAACTCAAGACGCTTCCCTGGTGCCTATCCGGCGAATTGTCTTCACCCGGTCGTTATTTTGCTTGTATTAAAAGACAAACTTGCTTATTAAACGGTAAACTATAATAAACAGTGATTCAACAACAACTGATTGATATCATGACTTCAAAGAGAAATAAATATACTAAAACTATTGTTTAAAGAAGGTCTTCACATGATAATACAATCAAACCAGCTTCGGATTACAGATCCTGGAAATTTGTATTCGATTGTAGAAGTATTCCCCCTTTGTGGCTCTATGCTTACTACATCCATCAATATATCACTCCCAGTATGGCTACAGAAAGAAGGCAAGCTCAATTTAGTTGTCCTCACCGGAAAGGTTCCAGTGGAGAGACTTTCGATGGATATATATTTAACCAATCAAGGCAATATAATGGTATCGCTCCATTAGGGCAATTTACGAGGAGAACAATTGTATCGAGTTAGCTCCCCTTTGTGACCATAGTGTCAGGGTAAAACTAGGATAATATCAAGATAAGGTCATATGCTGAATGGGGGGATTCAAAATAACTTGAAGCTTAGATTAATAATTTCACAGGGGAAGACCATTTAAAATATTCAAGGAGGGAGTCTGCATAATCTCAATACTTTAATATATCAACAAAAAATAAAATACGAAGATTACAATTACGTAATTGTTGGAGCAAAGTTACTTCGTTCCTTTTTTTTGTGAGATTGGTTTACCCTTATGAAAAAAACTAAAGTCACAATTAGATCAAACAGGTCTAAAGAATGCAGACTTGTCTTCACCTTCGAAAGATGGTGCATAACACTCTTTGTACAGTTTGAGATGATAAGCGTACGTTTAATAATAGAAAAAAACATCCAGGAGCAATTTCAGTTCCACCAAGGAAACTATCTGGGGGATGAGATTGTATCGTTATTTTTACTTCGGGGATATTTCAGGTTGAAACCGCCAGGGACTAAAACGAAGGTTGGAACCTGAATTGAGAAGCCTGTGGAGCGGCTGACCAAACACATACAATATTTAATAATATAAACGCCTTGGTTATGGGCCATTGTGGCTACTGGAATTAGGTGCAAAGAAGAAGAAGAAGATGATGATGACGAAGAAGAAGTAGAACCAGAGTTGCTAGTCAAAATTTATTTCAAAAGAGTTCTTGAATTTGAATGAAGTAGTTTAGTTACTAATATTATTCTAGATTTAAAGCAATGAGTGGTTGCGATGAGAGAAAAGTAGTAAAGATACGAGATTGATTATTTTTAAAGCTTCATATCTCAATTACCTCGGTTCGGGAGGAAAATAATTCCGTTGTGTCATGGTTTTATATTAGGGAACGTGGATAGTATGAAGTGGAGTTAACATTATAAAAAATAATAGAATATTTTGAGAAGATGAAATTCAAAGAATTAGATCTAAATTCAGTTAGTGACCATTATGGCATTGTTGTATCCAAATGAAAGAAGAAGACGGGGTGCTGCTACTTGGGACTTGCAGGTTATTGTAAGATCAATTATTAATGTATATGGTGTTAAACACATTACTGAATTTTCGCCAATCTGCATAGTGATAAATTTACATTGACGTACAATTACATAAAGAAAAGATTTTGTTCACCACACTTTAATATATTTTCTAAATCCGAGATAAATAAAATTATTTGTGGAATGGGAAGGTGTTGACAGCATAACAATGAAAATAATAAATATTCTTACATGATACTTACTTGTAGAGGATTTCTTTTCCCTTCAAGTTCATTATATACCAATGGTATAAGGAACCGCTGACAAGTTTATATTGGTGGCTTGGGAATGCATTTGGCGGTATCGATGGCCACCCACCAGTTCTTCCCCCCTTTGATGGAGGGGGATTAGTGTTGGGCCCTTTTAAGAATACCTCCTCCTCTACATCTTGCCCTTTTTAACTGATGTTCATTTTCTATCTATTGTGGTACTTGAAAATTTGATACTTAATATGAGAAATTCAGAGCGAACGTTTTCAGCGATAAGAAAAATTAATGTCTTTTGAGTGGATAGTTTGAGAAGGATAAATCAAAAAATCAGAAGAAAGAGCAAAGTTTAAAATTTATGAGAAGAGATCACAAGTAAAGATATTAGAATGATTACATGATTCCTAACCCCCCTGCCATGTACTACATAGCAATTGGTATATTAAAGGTTTTTGAATGCAGTTTCAGATTAAGATGTTATGTTGTCGCTGGAATGCATGAATGGGGGGCTCGCCTTGCTTAGGCTATGACATGTTCATTTTGATAACGACAGGGCTTTGATAAGCATTCTGAAATTTATATTTTTCAAAGCATAGTGAATTTCCCTTTAGGATCACCAAATAAATTCTGCTGTCTTTGTCTTCTGTTTGGGTGTCTTGCATACGAGAAATGTATTTTTTATGCAATGTCACTTTTTCGGTATAAAGATACCGAAGAATTGGTTATGAGAATTAAGATAGCGAGCAGATGTGGTGAGATGTACTTACAAGACCTCTGGTATTTTAACTCCACTTCCTCCTCATACCTGTTCACTTACCTAGTTTCCTGCGAGATAAGGTTGTACTGCGCACTAAGCATTCTTTATCAAAGGAATACAGTTATTTCTTTGTTTTTACATACTCTCGTCTCTTACTTCCCTGTCGTTGACCTGTATGTGGAAGGGGATACAACTTTTTTTTGAAAAGTTTGAATAAAAACGAATAAAAAGCAATAAAAAATAATCACAATAGGGAAAGAAAATAATTCTTCCACAAACCGAATTAAGCAATAAAAAGTTCGAATAATGGATAGCTCATAAGTATGTTAATACTTACTAACTACTTTCCAATCTACAAATTCCCAAAATCGCATTGATCATTAATAAATTGAAAGCGGAGATATCTGAGTATGTTAATTCCATCTTATTTCTTTTTTTTTTATTCTTCTTCTTTTTCTTTTTTTTTTATTTTATTTTATTCTTCATCCTTCTTCTGCTTATTTGTTTTCTATTTTAACCTTTTCTTTCTATTCCTCTTCCTCCTATTCATTGATTGATCCCTGAACCACCACGGTAGAATGAAAAAAGAAATAGAATAAGGGGAAACAACTCTCTTATCGATGAATTTGATTTTTTAATTTTTATTTTACAGGAATTTTTATTTTATTTTTATTTTTATTTTTTAAATACTTTTATTTTATTTTAATTTTTTTTTTTTCGATTTTTATTTCAATTTTTTTAAAGATTATTTTTTATTAATTCCTTCCTTATCTAAGTGGATAAAAAGGTGCTACCTCCCAAATTTTGGATTATGATAATTATTATATATCACTGCAATCATTTTTCACTACCTAATCTCACTACCATATTTGATCACTCCTTCAATTCATCATGGCTAAATCCAACTCTAATTCACAATTGGCTAAAGCAAAGTCATCTCGTCCCTATAAGTCAAGGTCACAGAGACCATGTGACTTCTGTAGAAGACGTAAAACGTGCTGTATAATAGAAGGTTCAATTCCATGCACACCATGTATTCAATTCAACCAAAGTAAATGTACATTCAATGAAGGACCAATGAAGAGGAATAACAAGCAAGAGAAGGCACAACAGCTTGAGAAGATCAAGTCAGAAATTGATTCAAAGAGTCCAACAATTAAGCGTGAAGATGTGAGTCCAAAGGAAAGTATAAGTCCGCTGCCAATGTTAAGTGCAAATATTGATAGAATTCCACAGCATGCCAAATCTTGGCCATCAACTCAGAAGATTCAACCAAAGGAAGTATTCCCTCCACAAAGAAACATCCCAATGGATTTTATTCCAATCCTATTTTCACAATCATTCACAACTAAAACTAAACCTACTGGTAATCTTGGCAATACTACTAGTAATGACATTCACACCAATTTCAATTCTGCTACCCACATTAACACTGATTTAACTAGTTCACTTTCGTCCCTGTCGCTTGATGCATTGGACCTTGTTTATAACGAAAAGACTGAAGACATCAGTCATGAACTTTCTACAATCTTAACTTCAACGGCCCCAGTTAATGTTCAGAGAAAGCAAGGTTTAGCCCAACTAAGTAAACTGTCAAATACAATTTTCAATGTTATATCAGATTCTACTACCGTTAACCCAATAAATACAGGCAAACCACAACTTCATAATGCTGGAATGAATGAGTTGGATTTACTGACCAATTCTTCGGTCTACTCCAACAATCAATTTTCTCCTCATAGAGTGGAAAGTCTTACTTCGATTGATACGTTAAGCTTATACAACTACCAATTGGATACCTCGCCGCTAATGATTCAACCAATGGACTTACAAAGAAGATATGCTGATGATGAATACCAAAAGTTACCTCCTGATCCATTATTTGAAGAACATTTCCCAATCTTTCAATTTTCACCAGAGAGTGATGTATTTTAGGGACCCTTTTCAACCCTACTCATGTTTTAAATAACAAACCCTACCACTTTGTACACATACAACTATATACTTACAATTGAGACGAATAATGATTACACTATACTAAAAACTTGCTGTAGAGAATCTCTGAGAATCCTAAGTCTATGTAGACAAATTCAAGCCCGCTTAGTCTAATATAGGTGTAAGAATACTTAAAACTCATACCCTTTTGATACACTGAGCTGGTCATCTCTTTATTTGATTATATATATCGTTCTTGAAATGTTTTAGAAGAGGGCTCCAGAGGACTACAAAGAAGAGAGAAGCTTATATCTTTGCCAAGTAGGTGCCAGCGGATTTTCAACAATATAAATCAATCATTATCATAATGTCTTGTCACAAAACTACCGCTCCAACTACGACCCCTAACTTGGGATGAAAATGATTGCAACGAACTCTCCTCCTTTCTAGCCCCTACTGTAAGTCTATTAGGAGGAGTAAAAACTAAACGAATTATACATGCCAAATATGCGCTAACCGAGTATCCAACAATTCAATAACTCGTTTATCATACCAACTAACATAACTACTACTCCGTTAGGGCCCCTATCCTGGGACGACAACTAAGGTGAGCTCTTCTCCCTCCGGTAGTCCTCGCCTAATATGCGCCAGTAGAGCGTCTTTTGGTCGCCACTGGTATTATTCTCATCTACTATAGTCACCATCCCACTGGACCCCTATTCGGAAAAGACTACATTAAGCTCTTCTCCGTACGATTGTTCCTTTCAGCCCTAACAGGCCAGGTATTTCCCGAAGGGAACAAAGCTCGATGCAATCGTCCTCGCCGAACAGGCGCCAGCGGAGCGTCTCTCGATCCACAGCGAGT
The DNA here is from genome assembly GCA_030578175.1 of Dujonia santamariae. Taxonomy (NCBI): domain Eukaryota; kingdom Fungi; phylum Ascomycota; class Pichiomycetes; order Serinales; family Debaryomycetaceae; genus Dujonia; species Dujonia santamariae. The sequence goes on from JANIVZ010000016.1 coordinate 97,129, forward strand.
GAATCCAAATCTCCCTTTTACAATCTCCCACTATCTGCCGTCAAGTGTATGCATGATCGTATGACATCTACTACTCTTCCACCACTAGAAATTAAAGCTCAAACATTAAAAAATAATGATTTTAGCTAAATTTGACATCTTTCAACACCAATTATTGATTTATTCTTAATTAATCCTTACAAGAAAGGCTTCAGGCAGGATGAGAATGGGACGTATATGAGGTGATACTTTTACCAGACAGTGAGAATTCATTAACGAATATCAATTATGCCGTGGCGGTCACTGTAGCTATCTTAGCGGTAGCCGTAGTTTTACTTTAAGTGGAAGTAGTTGCTATGGTATTAATAGTTGGGGGAGATGATGAAATAGGAGAAGGAACAGTACCACTATGAGCCTTGGTTGGGAATGATGTGCGGCGATGCATTAAGATACAGCGAAAGATCAATAGCAAGGCTGCACATTATTGATCCATGCAAGGGTGGAAGGTTCGATGTGTGTGCAAGCGGAGCAAACTTCGCTGATCTCTTGGTCCACCAAAAGCTTAAATTACGGTAGCCTTTGTGGGTTCTGCCTGAAAGACAATGAGTTGTAGGGATTTATGAGGAGAGGGGGGTGCTTTCCTTTTTCTGAGCAGTAGTGCGATATCCCTCTCCCCTATTCCCCCTCATGTAATGGTTACAAGATTGCCTAGCCTTTTGTATTTTTGTTCCATCGATTCTGTCAGTGGCATCCATCACTGCTTAACCGTGACTGAAGTGTCTCCACAACCTAACACCAGCCCCCGTAACAGGTGGTTTTCAGTCGGTGCTCAGCTCGCATAAATCTAACCACGCCTATTGTCTTGTTGGCGATACGAAAGTTGCTACAGTTGCTTGCTAGGTTTGCAACTTCAGGCACATATTTCAAATTCCAGATCCTGGAAAGCTTATTTGTATAAGCGTTGGAGCAACAATAGGTTTACTCCATTTAGTTATATATCTACTTGGATCGCGGTTACCAGACCCCCCATCATAGTTTTAGCCTTACTTCTATTATTTCCCCAGCCCCCCCATCACTATCTATCTATTTAATATGAGCAGAAGATTCTCGTTGGCAATCGAAACAAACGCACCCCAGCCGGTTAATGGTAGTCAACCCGTTAGTGCCTTTTTAGTTCAAAACTCCGCGGATACTGGTTCAGAGTTGATAAGAAGTACATCTTTACCCAATCTCGACTCGTCCGAGTCGAAGTCTTTGGACAGAGGGTTCTCTATCTGTGACTTGAATACGTTAGGTAGAGCAAGGACTTCTTACACGATGCTGTCGTCCAAGCTGCCACAGCTTGAACCGAAGCAAAAAATTGAATATGATCCAGATGCAAATGTTGCTACATTTCAACGATTTCAATATGCCCATCAATCTCACTCAGAATTTCAAGACTCTGATGTTAAGAGATTCAAGTTGAATTCAGGAGGTCCAAAGAATCATAACAGAAGAGGTTCTTGTGCAATAAGGTTTCAATGTCCTAGGTATATTGAAGAATTCTCTGGGACTACGAATACTTCAAGTCACTAATATTACGACTCACTTTTATTTTGTTTTTGACTTACCGTTCTCTCTAGGGCCTTAGGGGCGAGTTTCGTACATGTAGGTAGTACCTACAAGGAGGTCCCTATGAGTTGCAACTCTAAATACCACTTTTCACCCACCTGCACTTCTTGAGATTACATTACCGTAATCATTTTGTCATTCAGTCGATTGTCTTTATTAGGAGCTGGCCTCTTACATAGACAATCCTAATTCATGTATTTAAATGTATGTATTAATTATATGCTAATTCTGTAAAAATATATATATATGTATATACCTTATATGTTCTTTTCTTACCACCACTTCTATCAAAAGTCTTTCTCGTAGCATTCTCGATTGACACCTATTGAACAAGAATAATCAACTCGATCTATCTTTTCTTCCCATCGCCCACAAGCGCTTCTGGGAGTAACAGCCTACGGGGAGCTAACCACAATGCAATCGTTCTCTCCGGATAGCGGAGCGGTATCTGAAAGGATTGTAAACCAAACAAGTATTACAACCTCAGATAATCTTATTATTAATCACTATTCAATTTCAACTTCATTTTCATCTTATTCCTCAAAATAAAACTTTCTTAATCAGTACCAAAGTATAAAGAATCTATGAATCTATTTGAGAAAACCCAATCAATATCTTTAAACCCTTCTGGATTGTAAGCATTAGGTTTACCTCCTTGCATGTTACTAACTTTACCAAGGGATAACTTAACTCCTGGGAATGCATGAATAATTCTTCGAATACCGACTTCAGTGGATAAGTATGAACATAATACAATGTCAGAAACTTGAACACCATAATCGATAAGAACTTGAATTGCCATGATCGATGCAGCCCCAGAAATAATTTGGGCATCAAACAAGAAAATTTTACCTCTACCTGTTTTGGACGTAGTGTTAATGACACTACCCCTTCTTTGCTTTATTGAAGGCGGAAGAGATTCTGTGTGCAATTGTGGTTCACCAGTTTGAGAATCAGATTGAATTAACAACTTACCAATTACAATTTCAGGCAATGTCTTCTTGATTGCGTTCATGAAGCAATCACCAGAACGGATAATGTTAACTGCAATAATCTTATCTTCTTTGGACTTAACCCCATTGAATGAATAACCTTTCAAAGTTGGGACTTGGATAGGTTCGTAGTCAGTAATGAATTGTAAGGCTAATTCAATAATTTGGAATGCAATTATATCAAAGTAAAAGATGAAATCTGAACGATCAGTTTCTTTACTCAAAAGTTTAGAGTGTACCCCCTTCAGGTGGTTCGAACTAGACGGTAAAATTTTAACATCAGGCAAGTGTTCAATATTGAAGTCGTCAGTAAAGGTACCTAATTCTCTCAAATGCTCAATATGCTTTAAACTCTTTGCTGTTAACTGATTTTGAATATGCTTGATCATCATGTTGATCCCAACAAGGTTGTCGAGACCACGAGGGATAACCAAATCGGCGTTGTTCATGGTATGGGCAACGTGACGAACTGCATTTGGTTTGACAAATGTTTCCCATTGTTTGATAGAACCATGTAACTCACGGCCTCTAACAAGAATGTCTCTGGTTAATCTTCTGGCAAGACAGATATCTAAGTCAGTGTCAACAAAGATCTTAACATCCATCATATCAAGAAGTCTTTGGTCATACAATGCGTAAATACCCTCTATGATAATAACGTTAGCACCATAGATTGTGGTCTTCTTATCAGTTCTATTGTGTTCAACAAACGAATAGTTTGGAATTTCGGTCTTTCTACCCTCTTTCAATGATCTAACACATTTGTTGAGAAGTTCAAAATCTAATGACTTTGGAGTATCAAAATCAAACTCACAATCATGAGCTTGCTGTCTTTCTTCTGGGGAAAGTGGGTTGTAAAAGTTATCAAATGAAAGCAAGATAGTCCAAGGTTGGTTTAACTCTTGAATAATTTTTTGAGAAATCGAAGTCTTACCAGAACCAGAGAAACCTGCAACACCTATAATATAAGGTTCAGTCCAAGGAGGGGTATAGCTAGGAGAAGATCCAACACCATTAATTGAAGGGGAAGAAATAGTTCTATTTGGAACATTTAATGGACTCTTAGAAGAACCAGAAGATGGAAACATGATTGTTGAAGGAGAAGAAGTAGTATTATCCATTGGATCAACTGCTTCTGATCCAGTAGTTGTTGCAGTGTATTGAATCGAGGGTACTGGTGATGGTGAAAAGAACGACGTGTCATCATCATCTGGAGCGATTCTATGAGATTTATTATGAACCATAATTAAATTGATTTAAACTCTCTACCGACTTTGCCAAACAGTTATCTTCGTTCCAGCCGACAAGCTAGCTTTTTATAGAGCTTGTTTCGAGTAAATAGATCGAAGGTTTTAATTTTTTTAAAAAAGTGGGTTAGTGAAGATCATCGCGCACGTGATTATATTTGAAAGATACATAAACATAAATTTACAGGGATTAACAAGAAATACGTAAGAAGAATTTGATTAAGGATAAAAATGTTGAGTGGGAAAGGTCAGCATCGAAAGAGGAACCAGGAGAATCAGTGGGATTCCGATGAGGAGGGAGAAATAGTGGAAATAAAGAAGGTTCAAACCGAAACACTTCCTGGAGATGAAGAGAAAGATTCATCAACATCGACTGAGATTCCTTCAGTTGAATTACCAGATATTGCTTCCTTAAGACAGAGGTCGAGAAATGCATATCTTGAGAGAAGACAAGAATCCAAAGTTCTTGAATTGGGGAAAGAAATTTCTCAATACGATGAATTGATTGCCAAAAATGGAATAGAGAGTCTTTCAATTCGACAGAGAGAAGATCTCGAGAGGAAGAGAAAGATCTTTGAATTGGTTAACGAGAGAGAAGGTTTGAAAAAGGATATTATTGGAGAAGAATACAATTTACCGCTGGAATTTGTTGACCGTAAGAGAAAAGCCGAAGTACTTAGAGCCAAGCCGCCCATGGCAGATACTGATGAAGAAGAAAACAAGTTTGAAAATAAGAAGAAACCGAATAGGTATGAGAACCAATGGGAACAGGATCAGTTTAATAGAGCTCAGGTAGTTGGTATGCGAAAGGGGCCAGATGAAATTGATCTCCCAAATCAAGATAAATATGAATATGTCTTTGATGATAGCCAATTCGTTCAGTATGAAGAGGAAGCAAGAATTGAAGGGGACAACCCTGATGTAAGGACTTCACCTGAACAGCAGCAGAAGCAACAACAAGGGCAAGTAAGAAAGAAGGTTGAGCTGTTAAAGGAGGTTCGTGAATCTCTTCCAGTTTTCCAATTTAGGGAACAATTCTTAAAATTGGTCGAAGACAACCAAATCTTAATTGTTGTTGGGGAGACCGGTTCTGGTAAAACCACGCAACTCCCACAGTATCTTCACGAGGCTGGTTACTCAAGAAAGAATGGCTCTAAGAAGTTGATTATTGGGTGTACACAGCCTAGAAGAGTTGCTGCTACGTCTGTTGCTTCGCGTGTGGCAGAGGAAATGGGTGTTACTATTGGTGAAGAGGTTGGTTACAATATCCGTTTCGAAGATAACAGTGGTCCTAAAACGGTGGTTAAATATTTGACGGATGGTATGCTTTTAAGAGAATTTCTCACTGACCCCGAGCTCTCCAGTTATGGGGCACTTATGATTGATGAAGCTCACGAAAGAACAGTATCAACTGAAATTATTTTAAGTTTATTGAAAGACATATTGGAAATTAGGAAAGACTTAAAATTGATTGTTGCTTCTGCCACCATTAATGCCCAAAAGTTTTCTGACTTCTTTGACGGAGCACCTATTTTTAAGATCCCAGGTAGAAGATTCCCAGTCGATGTTCACTACACCAAAAATCCAGAAGCTAATTACATTCAGGCAGCAATAACCACTGTCTTTCAAATACACACAACACAGAAGAAAGAAATTTCAGGTGGCGATATATTGGTATTTTTAACAGGTCAAGATGAAATTGAAACAATGCAAGAATCACTTGAAGAAGCAGCCCTAAAGCTTGATTGCAAGGATGAGTTAATTATATGCCCAATTTATGCCAATCTCCCCCCTGATCAACAACAAAAGATTTTTGAGCCAACTCCACCAAAGGCTAGAAAAATTGTTCTTGCTACCAACATTGCTGAAACATCTATTACTATTGATGGTGTTTCATTTGTTATAGATCCTGGTTATGTAAAGGAAAATGTTTTCAACCCAATTACTGGTATGGAATCATTGGTAGTTGTTCCTTGTTCCCGTGCGTCAGCAGACCAGAGAGCTGGTAGGGCTGGTAGAGTAGGGCCAGGAAAATGTTTCAGAATATACACAAAGTGGTCATTTTATAATGAATTACAAGCTAATCCAACACCAGAAATTCTTAGGGTGAATTTAACTTCAATTGTTCTTCTATTACTTTCAATTGGTATAACTGATTTAATAAATGGCTTCCAATTTATGGATCCGCCTAGTCCCGAAACGTTGATGAAATCCTTAGAGTTGCTTTATGCATTGGGTGCTCTAAACTCTTCTGGTGGGTTGACAAAGATTGGTAGAATAATGGTTGAATTTCCAATAGATTGCATGTTTGCAAAATCTTTAATCAGTTCCTCAAAATTTGGTGTCACCAGTGAAGTACTTTCGATAATTTCTATGCTTGGTGAAAGTGGGAATTTATTCTATAGACCTAAGGACAAAAGAGAAATAGCAGACAAGAGGAAGGAAAAGTTCCACCAAGAAGAAGGTGATCATTTTACATTATTGGATATTTGGAAGTCTTGGGTTGACACTGGCTATTCCGTACAGTGGTGTCAAGATAATTTTGTTCAATACAAAACGTTAAAGAGGGCTAAGGATATTCGTGAACAACTTAAGCGATTATGTAAAAAAGTAGGTATAGAAGAAGACGAACACTCCAATAAAAAAAAGAATAAGACAATAGGAATTCAGAAGTCGATCACTTCAGGGTTCTTCCCCAATGTTGCAAGGCTATCCAAAATGGGTGATTCATTTAGAACTTTGAAAAAGAATCAAACTGTTTACATTCATCCGTCTTCTTGTTTATTCCCAGTGAAGCCACCCCCCAAATTGATTATCTACCATGAATTGGTTTTGACTAGTAAAGAGTTTATGAGAAATTGCATGATTATTGATGACAAGTGGATAAAGGAACTAGCACCTCACTTTTATAGTGAGCAGGATTTAGAAAGTATTGGAACAAAAAAAAGATAGAGGGAAAGTATCATATTCACAAATTTATTTATATGCAACTCTGTATATATATGAAGTCTATTAAAAATTAAATGAATGCTTCTAATGCATATAAACACCCACTAAATGTAATGTATCTACTCTACTATGCCTTGTTTTGCTTTTGCTTTTGCAACCTTCTTTCTATGAATCATAACCCTCTCAAAGTGGAAACAAGTAATAACGAACAATGCAACCATCATAACTGCCCATGCGGTAAGAATCCCATAATTTCTTCCTAATTGACCCTTGAAAGTATTAAAAAAGATAACCTTGGAAATCTCATATGAATTGTGTAATGGCAAACCATACCCATATCTGAAAACTTTAGGGGAAAGCGCTAATGGAGTGAAAGTTGGCGAAATGTTAATAATGACCCAAAACAATAACCAAAATCCCATCAAAGGAGGGTAATAGAGTACAAACCACATCGCCATCACTTCATTAACGGACCCTACAATCCACATTGTCATGTATGAAGTCATCCAGTAAACAAGGAAACCTGACTTACCAAACGCCTTGGTGAAATCAACTTGCATGGCCAAAGTCACCAAGGAGTACATAAGAGACAACCAGAAGTATGAAATCAAAGAGGCAAACAATCTGTACATGATGAAATGGTGGAACTTTAATCCTTGAGCGTAAACCTTCAGATGTATACCCTGGAAGAATCCAACCCCGACAAATGTAATGATAATCATATAAATGAGACCAACTTGGGATGGTGCAACCAATACTGGATCAGTAAAGGGGATTCTGTCTATGAATTGGAAGTTTAATGGCGTAGTTACCAACTTCAAAGTGTCTGCATTGTTAAATATTTTAGTCTTCTGCTCGCTCGTCAATGACTCAACAAGCGATGCGACAAGCTCTTGCAGCTTTGTACTGAGCCATTCCTCTTGTAGCTTGATGATATTTGGAGTAACATACGTGTTCATGTTGATGAAATCGCGACCAGTCTCATATATAACTGAAACAGTGTTGTTTAAAGTGGTATAAGATGAGTTTCCCAGTTGTAATGCCTCAAAGAAGTTTCCCGTAGCGTTCTTTCTAACGTAAATTGAAGACCAGTATCTCTGGTGGTGAATATCTACATTAACCTGCTCCTGGAATGTGTTGTTGTTCTTCGTTGCAATATCGCTATAGGCAGTGTAGTTGTAGACAGTCCAATCACCGTAGTATTTGGCAAATGGAGTACCAATAAATTCAACAATACTGTCACCAACGGAAATTCCATTGATAGGAACATCATCGTCAACAACAAGCAACATCTTCAAGTTCTTCAACCTACTGTTTCTGTTGAGCATCGACCCCCAGTAAATGGAAAAGATCCCCAAAACGCAAATACCCATAATAACGTAGGTCCTGAGAATGTCTAACACGAGCGATATACGGTCGTGCTTCCAGCGGGAGTTGAAAAATGACATCTGAGTACGAACTCTAGACAATCTCGACTGAGACTTCTCAAGCGGTTCGTTGAACGACTCCTCGTCGCCCGGTTGATCACGACTGGTCTCGTCCTCTGACACTGGACCAATGTAGTTGTCGACCAAGATATCCTGTGGGATGTCCTCGAAGCTCTCATTGTTAGCTGAATCGCTATCGGAGTTTGTTCTAGCTTTTACCGTATCAGTCATAAGCCACTAGTGCTAACTATTGCAAGTATGTAATTGTGAATCCTTACTGAAGTATCTATAATTTAAGATTGCTACTACTTTTCCAGTATACAACTTTTCAATAGTCCGGATTGTTCATTGCTTTTATACACCAGCTCGTACATATCGCCCAGCGCAGGATCCTTCAAATAGCGAATATGTCATCAATAATTCTATTTTTCTTGAACCTTAACTGCGTAGTGTTGGGGGATACCCGGTTTCTCCTTGACTCAGCAAACAACAAATTGCAGCCTTTGCTGCTCGGTATAATGCCCCGTTTGGTGCACTGCGTTCGGGAATAAGCGCAAATAAACTCTCTTTTTTATTTTTATTTTTATATTTTTATTTTTATTTTGGAACCATCAGTACATCTCACTAAAATATAATGTACAAGACCCTATATAAAAATATTAGTATGACAAATAGAGGGATTATAATCGAATGCTTATTAATGGGGGTCGGGATCGGGAAACGGTTTCTTGCTTATATGATTAAATGTTTCAGTCACACGGCTGACATATTAGAAAGACATAAAACGTGACACCTCCACGAATATCCATGAATCATGTTTTTGTTTCCATCTTTGTTGAAGAGCATCATCATCACTACAGTGCATCGCCGCGTCTTTCAGTAATTTCCCATTAGTACAATACAATACCAACTACATACCCCCTATTTCACACTGAATTCCTCCTCATTTCTAAGGCACACGCAAGATATCAATCATCCATGGTTGCTTGAAAGTAATAGGTTCCTACGATCCAATATAGAATCAGTAACATCAAAAGACATTTTCTCCCTCGTCGTCTCTGCCTTCTGACTTAGCAAGAGAATCATGAAAGAAAACAAAGCAAGCCGTATATATTACAATAACAATTACAATAGACCCTTTCCCTCATCTCATATTGAATTTTGATGTTAATAAGGATTCAGTAGAAAAGCATGGCTTCCCATTCCCTTACGCTATTGTTTAAAGAAACTCAGGTCCATGCCTATCGAAGAAAAAGAAAAAGAACAATACTATTGAATATTGTGTCAGTTCGGTCAAACTGTGAGCCCCACCCCACATTCAAATTTGAGGTTTTATTTCCGGTTGAGAACAATATTACAATCTTTATCGATTTGATCTGGATTCGACCGGTAAGGGTCCAAACGGAGCGATTCTATGTATGAAAGAAAAAAAAAGCATTTCATAGCAAAAAGCAAACATACTCCTCTGGCGCTTATCCGATGAGGGTTTTGTTATATTTACCTAGTCTGGTCTCCTTTCGATCGGAACAACTGGAAGTTTGAACTAAATTTATCCCATTATCCCAAGAAGAAAACAAAATAAAACCCAATGCAATCGTCCTATCGTTCTATCGTTCTGGTCGATCAGTACATACAAAAATTATTATCCTAACAAACATCGCAAGACGCTCCGCTGGCGCCTATCCGGCGAGGACAACTGCGTTGAGCTTAGCTCCCTTCGGTCGGAATCACTGGAAATGTACTCAATTTTCCCGTAGGGAACCAAAGCTCGATGCAATCGCCCTCCCCGGGTAGGGGCCCTAGCGGAGCGGTAATATTAAAGTGAAATATAATCCTACATATTATATTAACAAGACTCTCCGATAGAACCAGTACATTAATTATATCTTTACGTTAACTGTCTTACTCTCTCTGTCTCTTTCTATGGGGGGGGTCCCCCACAAAATTGTTTTAAGAATTTTTCACTTTTTTATATGACACGTGACCGCGACATGTAAATCTAAATCTAGAAACTTTCAACTTTCAACTGTCAATAAAAACAGAAAACACAAATTCATAAGTAAGTTTGTAACCGTTAAGTAAAGGGCTTTTTGTGATTCGCTAGAAGATTGCTTTCCTTATTGGTTTCTTTTTGGATTTTGTTGATATGTCTACCGGTGCAACAAAATATGAAACCCTGGGTGATTTGAAACAAAGACATGGGAAAAATGATAGTGATGTTGAATGGGAAGACATAATATCAAAAACATCAACCTTGAACCTCGAGGAAAAGAATAGAACCAAGAGTAGTCGTGGAAGTAGTTCAGTCATTGGAGGTGGTTGCTCAGCTTTCACGTCTAACTATGGTGTCTTTGTTAGAATAATATCTCCACTACTTCTTACTCTTGTCTCTGCTTTTGTTAGACTTTACAATATCAATTGGTCTAACTCAGTCATGTGGGACGAGGCTCATTTTGGGAAGTTTGGTTCTCAATACCTCCAGCACGAATATTACTTTGATGTTCATCCTCCGTTGGGGAAGCTTCTTGTGGCGTTGTCTGGTTGGTTAGCTGGATATGACGGTAGTTTCCTGTTCGATAGCGGTCTTCCATACCCAGATGATTGTAACTTTGTGGCCATGAGATGTTTCAATGCTGCATTTGGGATATTGTGTACTCCAATTGCATACTTCACGGCACTTTCATGTGGATTCAACCCATTCACTGCTTGGTTAATTACATTGTGTGTTACATTTGAGATGTTGGCCATGACTCTTGCTAAATTTATCTTGCTAGACTCCATGTTATTATTCTTCACTGTCGTGTGTTTTTACTGCTTGGTTAAAGTGCACAAGTTGAGAATTGAAGACAAATTGCTAACAAAGACAGGATTGCTTTGGTTAACTGCGTCTGGTGTGTCTGTTGGATGTGTGTGTTCGGTCAAGTGGGTTGGTTTGTTTATCACTGTTGTAGTTGGGTTGTACACTGTTTACGATCTCTATATCAAATACTGTCAAGTTGTTTCAGTTGGTCATCCCAAGCAACTCCTGCTTGGCTCATACTTGCTCCATTGGGTTTCTAGGGTGGGGACTTTAATTTTTATCCCCTTTTGTATATATTTAGCCTGTTTTAAAGTTCATTTCCTGATGCTCACTAAATCTGGTACTGGGGATGGATCTGTATCTACTTTACTTCAAGCGTCATTCGATGGCAATACTTTGACTAACGGGCCCCGATCCATTGCCTTTGGTTCCATGGTCACTTTAAGATCCCACGGGTTAACACCCAATTTACTCCACAGTCATGGACATAACTATCCAGAAGGTTCCCAGCAGCAACAAATTACTACTTACGGTTACAAGGACATAAACAATGAGTGGTTAATTGAATATCCGGCTGAAGCAGGTGTATTGGCTACAGAAGACCCTGAAACTGATGGTCCTGAAACTGACTTGTCCTATTTACAAAGACATTTGGTTCATGGTGACACTATTCGTCTCATTCACAAGGAAACAGATGCTTTACTTCACTCACATCCAATTCAAGCATTTGTTACCAACGGAAATTATGAAGTTTCATGTTATACAAACTTAGAAAATTCCGATTACAAAGATGAATGGGTCATTGAAATTGAACAACAACAAGAATCTCCTGACCCTTATTTCCAAAATGAAAATAATGATGAAATCCATCCCATTTCCACCAACTTCAGATTGAGACACAAGGATTTGGGTTGTTACCTTGCAACTACTGGGTATCAATATCCAGCGTGGGGCTTTGGTCAAGGTGAAACTGTTTGTAAATATTCGTACGTCCCAAATGATAAAACTACCTGGTGGAATGTTGAAGACCACATCAATGATCAATTACCAGCTCCCCTGCGTAACTACACTGCACCAAAGCCTAAATTTTGGAAAGAGTTTGTTATGCTCAATTATGTCATGATGTCGTCCAATAATGCCTTGATCCCTGATAAAGATAAATTTGATAAATTAGCTTCAGAATGGTGGCAATGGCCCATTGCTCAAATTGGGTTGAGAATGGGATCTTGGAGTATCTCTGACATCAAGTTTTTCCTTGTATCGCATCCATTGATTACTTGGGCATCTACAGCTAGTTTAGGGTTATTCTTGGCATATTCATTTGTTTTACTTTTACTCTGGCAACGTCAAGCATTAAACTTACCTCTTGGAATCTTAGACCCCTCCTGGGACAAATTCTTAATTCAAGCTATTATTCCCTTTCTTGCGTGGTTTTTCAATTTCTATCCATTTATTTTGATGGGTAGAGTTAAATATGTACATCATTACGTTCCTGCGCAATATTTTGCCATATTTGTATTGGGGTTCATATTTGAACAAATTACAAATAAATTGCCCAAAGTTTTAAAAATTACATTATATTTTACTTTCTACGGTGCAATCATTTATGTTTTCTATTATTTAAGAGAACTATCATTTGGAATGTTAGGTCCTTCGCATATTTTTAGTCATTTAAAAGTATTAGACTCTTGGATGATTTAAATAAAAAATAAGTTATATAAGAAAAAAAGATAACAAAATCAACAGCATTTTGCTATATAAGAAATATGTATATAATGCTTCTACTCCTTTAGTTTTTTTGCACCACTACTTGGAATTGGGTGGTGTCATTTGCAGCCATTCAACTATTTGGTGGATCAGTGCTGTATATAAATCGGATCACAAAATCGCATGTTTTGATGTTTTTTTTTCACCCACGCAACACGTTAAATCGATTTAAAGAATTTAGTTGCGAATCTAAAAGGGGGAAAGATCACGATATTTGTTAGTAAAATAAAAGGATTGATTTGAAACTTTAGAGAAAAGCCCAATTCTTTCATTCTTTCTATTTATTTGCTTAGTTTTGTTCAAGTAAATATAGAAATGAAGAGAGCAACTGGTGATCCAAAGTCCTCATCATTACCGTCATCCGCCGCGAGTAGCTCCGGTTCTGGTGGTGGTGGTGGTGAAGACATCAGGTCGCAGTTGTCAGACATTCAGAAGAGACTTTTCAGTAGTTCAAAGTCAAAGAGTTCACCATTAAAGGTGAAAAGTGAGAATGCTGGTACTCAGCATAGTTTAGATCCAAAGAGAGCAGTTCCTCAGTATTCTTCAGCTCAGTCAACGCTGCTGTCATCAAATACTGCTCGTCTTGGTTCTCCTAATAAGCAAGTTATTCCTCAACCGACACCTTCACTTGGTCCTGAAAGTAAGGGTAATGATATGAACTTCGTTGTTGGACTTTCAGAGAATTTGTTGACCGAATGTAGAAGGCTTACTGCTGATAATTCTCGTTATAAGGCTAAATTAAAGCAAACCACTGATGAACTCAACCAGTACAAAGATAAGATTTCACTTTTGCAAAATTCGAGATCTGTTCAATTGGGTGCAGAAGATGAACTCAAGAATAAAAATTGGGAATTGGAAGCAATGTTACAACAATTGACTGATAAATTAGCTGAAGAAACCAGTCAGAAACAAAGATTAGAAAAAATTCATAGAGAACAAACGATAAGATTAACTGGTGTTCAGAAGGAAAATGATGACTTCCAAGTTGTTAAACTGCAATTGGAAAGTGAATTGAAACAGTTAAAGACTAGTTATAGTAAGGAAGTGACTGAATTAAATCAAACTGTTGAAGTTCTTAACGATGAAAACGATAAGTTACATATGAAATTAGAACAAAAGGATGAAGAACACAAGAACGAGCTTATTGCTGTTGCAGCTGCTGCCGCTAGTGTAGCTGCAGCTGACTCTGCCACTGGTGGCTTGAATGTTACATCTGGTGGTGCCATCCTGGGAGCAAACGCTTCCAAGAAAGAAATTGCTTCTCCATCTGGTTGGGATGACGAAGACGAAGATATTGATACCCTTTTAAAAGAAAATGATACCACACCAACTTTTACAGATCCAGCACTTGAAACCGAAACCCTTAGAGCTTCATTGGCTCATTCTCATAGAAATAATGCAAAGTTGAGATCTGCAGTATTAAAATTAAGACACGAAAGAGATGAACTCAAAGAATCATCTTTAAAGGCTCCAAATTCAACTAAGAAACAAAAGAAAAACATTAATAGAAACATGGTTGATTTGAGCGCTTCAAGCAATAGTAATAGAAATTCTACAATCCTCTCGCCATCGAAGAGAAACTCGAAATTCTTTGTTCTTCAGGATGAAAATGATGACGATGGCGACGGTAAATGGGAAGATTTCATTGGTGATGACATAACCCAAGGTAGTCCATCTAAGAATCCAACCAAGGGAGTACATCAAAATATGCCGATCTTAATAAATTCTGACTCGTCTGATGAAGATGATGACACACTTGATCATCTGAAACTGAAGATACTTGGAGGAAAGGAATCAATTGAAGAATACGCGAAACAAAACAATTTGATCATCCTTCCTGTTACCAGGTACGAAGAACTCATGAAAGCAGAATCAAATGTATCTACAACTTTGTCTTCTGATGCTGATCTTGCTCTCGCTTGTAAGAAGAGGAACTTGATACTTCTCACTCAAAAGGAACATGAAGCACTTCTCGATGAAGAAACAATGAAACAAAAGCTTGAAAGTAAAGGACTTGTTACTATCACAACCAACGAGCATATTGATTTACTTGAGAAATCTTCAATTGTGCGTCATCCAAGCAAGGATTTCCTTTCGAATGAAGCATCGATATTGGGATATGAACTTGTGGAGAAAGAAGACCAGTCTAAATATCTTAAAGCATTCCAAAATTACCAGAAACCAACAAAGAATTACCTTATTTCTAAGATTCAAGAGGATTTCCATATGGAATGTATACCTAAGGATTACTTAAATCAATTAAAGAAGGTCGAAATGGAACATGAAAAGCCAAATAAATCCTATTTGACACAAAAGGCAAATGAAATTGGAATGATTGTAACTCCAACCAAATTCTACGATCAATTGACTAAATTGGCACATAGTCCTGATGCTGATCATGTCAGATCAAAGGCAGGGGAATTGGGTCTTGTGGCTATACCTGCCACTGAACATAAGAAATTGGTTTCCCCTTCGAATGAATCTTTGACGACTATGAATAAAGAAAGAGGACTTGTAACAGTGTCCGAAAAGGAATACCAAAAGTTAATCACGCCACCAGATGGTGAAAAGTTGTCTAAGCTTGCAAGTAATCTTGGTCTTGTAATATTAGGTAAAGAAATGTATGATCAATTACAAAACCCAACATTGGATGAAGTTGTTGATAGGGCTGCAACTCATAAGCATGTCGTTTTACCTAATAAAGAACATGAATCACTCCTTCAAATGGCTAATAAACCATCGCTAAGTCATGTGAGAGCCAAGGCTGAAATGCATGGCTTGGTTTCGTTATCTAAGAGTGAATATACTGAATTATTCAAGAGAGCTAACGACCCATCTAAGGATCAAGTATTGGATGCTTGTAACAAGATGGGTTATAAAGCAATATCGAACACTGAGTATAAATCTATAACAGATCCACATTCCCTTGGTCAAATTAGTTCAAGAGCCAATGAATTAGGAGCCTATGTATTGCAACGAGCTGAATATGATGATTTGCATAAATTAGCAAATTCTCCCGATGAAAATCATCTCAGATCGAAGGCTGCTCTGCATGGTCTTGTAGTAGTTAAGAGTGAAGAATATTCCAGCTTGAACGAAAAACTTGAAAAGCCTTCCAAAGAATATTTGGAAACAAATGCTAAAAAGCTTGGATACAATTTAATTGACGTGAAGACTCACAATTCCCTATTAAAACCTTCCGTTGAATATATAACTGATTTGGCAAAGGGCGAGGGATTTGATTTGATTGATGCTGATACTCATAAAGAGTTGCAATCATTGGCCCATAATCCTCCTGTTGAGCATGTTCAATCAAAGGCAGTTGACCATGGATTAGTAACTTTGACTAATAGTGAACATAATAATCTCATAGAATTAGCTCAAACTCCATCGGTTAATCATATAGAAGAAAAGGCAAAAGCACATGGCCTTGTCACTTTAAAAAAGAACGATTTCGTCAAACTTGAACAGTTGGCGAATACACCATCGGTTGATCATATCAAGGAGAAGTCAATTGCACTTGGCTTAGTCGCACTAGATGAAAATCATCATAAAGAACTCTTACGAAAATACAATGATCCAAAACCCAAAGAACTTGAAGCTCATGCTAGTAAGCTTGGTTATAAACTTTTACCAAATGAAGAACATGAAGTTCTTATCGGACATGCAAACTCACCAACTCTTGATCGAGTTCAAGAAAATGCGAAATCTCATGGATTCGTTGCAGTACCAGAAACAGAATTTATGAAACTCGCTGAAATGGCGCATTCACCTTCAATAGATCATGTTCATGGAAAGGCAAAGGAACATGGTTTAGTCGCTTTAACCGAAGATGAACACAATGACCTTTCTAAATTGGCTAACTCGCCACCTCTTGATCACATCAAGGAAAAGGCAAGCTCCTTGGGATACGTCATGTTATCAGAGGAAGAGCATAAGTCACTAAATGAACTTGTACACCATCCATCATCAGACCATGTCAAGAACATAGCAACGCTGGCTGGCTTTGTTCCGTTAACTAAGCACGACCATAAGACACTTGTTGATTTAGCTCACGCTCCATCGGCAGACCACATAATCGCCAAGTCTGCAGCTGTTGGCCTTGTTCCACTAACAGAGGTTACTCATAAGGAATTGTACGATAAAGCAAATAGTCCATCTATTCAACATATAATTGAAAAAGCTAAGGTTCATGGTTTGGTTACTTTGACTGAAGATGAACATGAAAAGAATATTGAATTGGCAAATTCTCCATCTGCTGATCATGTTAAGGAGAAAGCCAAGGCACTTGGATTGGTTGCAATTTCAGAAGATGAATTCAAGAGCACTACTGCTTTAGCTCATTCTCCTTCTGTTGAACAAGTTCAAGAAAAGGCTAAGAATCTTGGTTTAGTTGCGGTATCAGAAGCTGAGCATAAGAAGATTACTCAATTAGCTAACTCTCCTTCAGTCGAGCATGTAACAGAAAAGGCTAAGGCGCTTGGATTGGTTGCAATTGGAGAAGCTGATTTCAAGAACACTACTGCCCTAGCTCATTCTCCTTCTGTTGAACATGTCCAAGTAAAGGCTAAGAACCTTGGTTTGGTAGCAATGTCGGATGCTGAGCATAAGAAGATTTTGCAATTGGCTAGATCTCCATCTGCTGAGCATGTAAAAGAAAAGGCAAAGGCACTTGGCTTGGTTGCTATTTCGGAAGATGAGCATAAACGTATTGAATCATTAGCAAATTCTCCGTCTGCTGATCATATTCTTGCCAAGTCAGCTGCTGTTGGCCTTTTGCCTTTGACTATTGCTTCTTATAATGATTTGCTTGAAAAGGCAAACACCCCAGCTATTGAACATATAAATGAAAAAGCCAAGGTTCATGGTTTGGTTACTTTGACTGAAGATGAACATAAAAAGAATATTGAATTGGCAAATTCTCCATCTGCTGATCATGTTAAGGAGAAAGCCAAGGCACTTGGATTGGTTGCAATTTCAGAAGATGAATTCAAGAGCACTACTGCTTTAGCTCATTCTCCTTCTGTTGAACAAGTTCAAGAAAAGGCTAAGAATCTTGGTTTAGTTGCGGTATCGGAAGCTGAGCTTAAGAAGATTACGCAATTAGCTAACTCTCCTTCTGTTGAGCATATAAATGAAAAGGCTAAAGCACTTGGTTTTGTTACTATTTCAGAAAATGAACTCAAGATCACCACTGCTCTAGCTCATTCTCCTTCTGTTGATCATGTCAAAGAAAAGGCTAAATCACATGGATTCGTTGCAATCAGTGATCAAGAATACCTGTTGTTAAAGAATCCATCAATAGATCATGTAAAATCAAAGGCAGAAGATCATGGTTTGTTTACATTACCAATTGATGAATACAAAACTCTCTCCGGTCTTGCTCATTCTCCAAATGCTGAACACGTCAAGGAAAAGGCTAAGTCTGTCGGCCTTATTCCATTGGAAGAATCTGAACATGATACCTTAGTGTCTCTAGCCAATAATCCTCCAAAGGATCATATTTTAGAAAAAGCTGCTGCTGTTGGTTTAGTTGCATTGGGCGTGAAAGATCACGCTGAATTAAAAGCATCTGTTGAGTCACCTTCAATTGATTACATAAAGTCGAAGGCATCCCTTAAAGGATTTGAAGTTGTTTCAATGGAGCGTTACCAAGAATTGGAATCTATTGAAATGCAGCCTACAGTGGAATGGTTGTCTTTGAAGGCTGGTAATTTGAAAATGGTTATTCAAAACAAGGAGGATCTTGACAAATTATCTAATTTGGCCAATTCTCCGACTGTCGAACAACTTCAACTTAATGCTGAAAAACTAGACCATGTTGTCATTTCTAAGTCTTCACATAAGGCATTACAAGAGCCAACTATTCAAGAACTCCAAAAGCATGCTCAAGACGCAAAATCTGTATTAGTACGTGATTCAGATTACCAAGCCTTGACTGTTTTGGCTTACAATCCAGATGTAAAACATCTCTCAAAGAAGGCAACAGAGCTTGGATATATTATTATTCCTCAAGATCAACACAAAGACTTGCTCAATCCATCAAGAGAGGTCTTGAATAAGAATGCTCAGGACTTGCATAATTCTATGTTGATTGACATCAACGAGTTGAATGTGTTAAAGAATTCAATTTCTCTCCCTACAAAGGATTATTTATCTGAAAAGGCGTTCCACCAGGGCTTTGAATTGGTTGAGTCTGGAGATTTGAAGAAATTAAGCTTGCAGGCCAATGAACCAAGTGTTGAGCATATATCTGAAAAGGCTTCAATGGTTGGGTTAGTAGTTATCCCGAATCATAAATATGAAAACTTGATTTCGAAGAGTAACAACCCAACAAAGGAACATTTAGAAGATAAAGCTAATGCATTGGGATACGTGATGATTTCTGAATCAGAGCATAATGAAATGAAGAATAAATTGGCGGATCCAAGTATTGAGTTCCTAGGTGAAAAGGCCAAAGCGCAAGATTGTATGATTATGAAGAATGCTGAATATGCTGAAATTCAAAATAAGTTAGAATTTCCTTCCAATGATTATATTATTGAGAAATCCAAAAAGTTACACATGACTGTATTACCAGAGGCAAATTATATGGAACTAATTTCCCCATTATCAACTGATCAGCTTGAAGCTAAGGCGAATGAATTAGATAGAACTTTGGTCACTCGAGAACAGCTTTCAAAGCTTGAAAAATTGTCAAAGACTCCTTCATTGGAGTTCTTGAAGGATCATGCTTCATCAAATGGATATATCTTAGCATCCAAGGAAAATTATGAATCCTTAAATGCATTGGTATCTTCGCCAACTCGTGAGCATATTGAGGCTAAAGCAGAATCAGCTGGTCTTATTGTCATCCCTAAACAGGATCATGATGAACTTGTTCAAAGATCAACTAATCCAACTGTTGAGCAAGTGACCAGTTTTGCTACTGGTCTAGGTTTGGTTGCAGTCACCACTGCTACCTTATCCAAGTTCAAGAACCCCTCGGTGAGGGAAATTCAAGAACATGCTACCAAACATGGAATGAAAGTCGTTGATGATGAAGAATTCAAAACACTTACATCACAAGTTAACCTGCCATCTATTGATTACTTGAGTTCTAAATTGGCTCAACATAAGCAATCTGTTATTGCCACAAATGAACTTGAATTGTTGAAGAACAGTTTGTCTAATCCAAGTCCAAGTTTCCTCAAAAAGCATGTTGAAATTTCCGGAAGTGTTATTGTGCCACTTAGTGAACATCAAGATAATCTCAACAAACTTTCCAACCCTACTGTTGACTACCTTAAGGAAAAGGCTTTGTCATTATATAATCAAGTACTTGTTACAGAAGCTGAATATGATGATTTGGTTGACCCATCTCTCTCAACTATTTTCAATCTTGCTTCAAAGCACGGTCAAGTTGTCGTTGCTAAAAGTAAGTATGAGAGTCTTGAAAGTAATTACGAACATCCTTCCATTGATTACTTAAATTCTAAAGCAAGTGAGTTAAACTTTGTACTCTTGTCTGCCAATGATCATAATTCATTAGTCAATCTGATCGACAATCCATCACATGGTTATCTTAAGTCAAAGGCCCAATCACATGGAATGGTTCTTGTGGATAAGGATGAACACGATGCAGTGGTTAAACTTGCCGATTCGCCGGATTTGGATCACATAACAGAAAAAGCAAAGGGTTTAGGTCATGTCGTCTTACAAATTGAAACTCACGATAAATTGATTGCAGTTCCAACAATTGAGCAACTACAAGATAAAGCCGCTGATTATGATCATGTTGTGGTGCCTAAGTCTAACTTTAAGATGTTGAGCAAGGTTGCAGCCAAAACATTGGCAGAGAGGGCTGCCGACGAGGGCCTAGTCGTTATTGATCCAAAGGAATTGAAGGATTTGAATTCCAAGATTGAAAATCCAGATCTAGAATATGTTGTCTCTAAAGCAACGTCACTTAGACAAGTGGTTTTACCTATTAACGAATACGATAACTTACAAGCTTCTGTTAATAAGACATTTGATGAGAGAGCTGGTGAACTTGGAATGGCAGTTATTGGAAGTCTTGAATTGCAAGAATTACACAAAAAGATTGCTTCTCCAACTGATTCTTACTTGACCGAAAAAGCAAAGGAAAAGAAATTGTCTGTTATACCAACTACTGAATTACAAGTACTTCAAACAAACGCTAAGAAGACTATTGATGATCATGCTAAAGAGTGCAATTCTACTATTGTGCCAAATGACCATTACCAAGTATTGATATCTCCTGAAGTTCATCATCTCGAAGAAAAGGCTCTGGTTCATGGACACACAATCATCCCTATTTCTGAATTAACAAGTCTCCGTAACCCTGATTTGAACCGCTTATCTGGTTTGCTTAAGAATGAATTTAATCATGTTGCTGTTTCTGAAGAAGAACACGTTAATTTGACTGATTCGTTTAATGAATCTATTCATGTCAAGGCAGAGAAATTAGGATTGAAGGCAATTCCTAATGAAGATTACAAAAAGCTTTTGGCTCCATCTATTGATCACTTGCAAACGCATGCGGAAACCCATAAACACGTTTTTGTCCCTCGTGAAGAATTTGAAGCTTTGAAAAAGTCTGATTCGGAGCCGTTAGCTGATAAGGCCAATGCTGTTGATATGGTACTCCTACCACTGGATGAATATGAAAGTCTTGTTCGCTCGTTCAATGAACCAAACCTTGACCATCTTAAGGAAAAGGCTGTGCTTCATGAACATGAAATTATACCAATTACAGACCTCCACCGTTTAAAAATTGACGCTGGCAAGAGTGTTTATGATAAAGCTAAGGAAGATGATACAATTCTTGTTGTCGAAAAGAACAAATATATTGAATTAACTGCACTTGCTCAAGAGACATTAGAAAGTAAAGCTATAAAGAGTAACAAGATAGTCTTGGATGAAGCGAAATATGAGCAATTGGTTTCTGTTGTCGATGCCTCTTCGACTTTACCTTACATTAAGGAGAAGGCTGCACTCTTGGGTCATGAATTGATTGATACAAAGGAATTAGAGAAGCTCAGAAGTGAAATATCTGAGCCATTGGAATCTAAGGCTGAACGTAATAATTTGAAACTCTTAACTGCGTCTGCATTTGCTGCTCTTTGCGCTGCTCCTTCTCTTGATATTATTAAGAAGAACGCTCCAAATTTTGGACACTCGGTTATCGAAACATCATCTTTCGAAGCCTTGCATAAGTCGTACAATGATCTTAAATCGAATGTCGACGGCAAAAAGATACTTACCGTAGACCAATACAATGCCCTTTCTTCGCCTTCTGTTGAATCCTTGAACAAATTAGCACTTTCATCTGGGCTTGTTCTTGTCACAGAAAGTGAAGCTCGCGATCTCCATAAATCCTTCGAGGAGATGGCTAAAGAAAGGAATATAAGTATCATTGAAACTAGTGAACTTGAAGACTTAAGAAAAAAACCAACTCGTGATGAACTAGCTAAGATTGCCACTGAATTTAGTTCTGTTTTGGTTGGCGCTGAATTATTCAATAAGTATAAACTCTCCCATGATTCCACTACCAATGGAAAGGTTGTTCCACATGAAGAGTATGATTCTTTGAAGAAGTTGGAAGACTATGTTAAATCTAACAAGGTTGTTCCGCATGATGAATATAATTCGTTGAAGCAGTTGGAAGAACATGTTAATGCTCATAAGGTTGTTCCGCATGATGAATATAATTCTTTAAAGAAGTTAGAAGAACATGTTAATGCTCACAAGGTTGTTCCACATGATGAATATAATTCTTTAAAGAAGTTACAAGAACATGTCAACTCTAATAAGGTTGTACCACTTGACGAATATGAGAGTTTGAAGAAATTAGAAGAGCATGTTAATGCTCACCAGATTGTTCCCCATGATGAATATATTTCTTTAAAGAAGTTAGAAGAACATGTCAACTCTAATAAGGTTGATCCGTATGATGAATATAATTCGTTGAAGCAGTTGGAAGAACATGTTAATGCTCACAAGGTTGTTCCACATGATGAATATAATTCTTTAAAGAAGTTACAAGAACATGTCAACTCTAATAAGGTTGTACCACTTGACGAATATGAGAGTTTGAAGAAATTAGAAGAGCATGTTAATGCTCACCAGATTGTTCCACATGATGAATATAATTCTTTAAAGAAGTTAGAAGAACATGTCAACTCTAATAAGGTTGTTCCATTTGATGAATATAATTCGTTAAAGAAGTTACAAGAACATGTCAACTCTAATAAGGTTGTACCATATGATGAATATGCGGCTTTGATCAATATCAAATCCGAAGTTGAACAAAACAAATTGATTTCTGTTACTGAATATGAGCAATTTAAATCCCTGGAAGAAAAGATCTCCAGTGGAAAACTCTTAAGTTCTGATGAATATGACAGTTTACTTGTGCAAGTTAATAAGCCGTCTCTAGACCAATTGAATAAGCATGCAGCTGTCAATGGGTTTGCAATGGTCCCACAGGATGAATTTGATTCTTTGAAGCAAGTCGCTGAAAAACCTATTTCAGAGCGTGCTCTTGAATCTGGTCATGTTGTTTTATCCGAAGCTGAACATTCTAAATTAACAGCTAAGCCAAGTGTTGCATATTTAACCGAAACAATCCGAAACTTGTATGGTTTACATGTAATTACTGAAGTAGAAGCTAATGCAACTATACATGAAAAGGTGAAGTCTGAAGGTCATGTTGCAATCCCTGTTGAAGAACATGAGAAACTTCTTTCTGCTCCGACCACTGTTGATCAAATGAAGGCTAAGCTAAGTACGGAATATGGATTATACATTGTGGATAAAGATGCCTATGACGAATTTGTTGCTGAAAAGCAACAGTCTTCTGGTAATGAATTTGCTGATGCTGAAACTTCTTTTGTGTTGGACAAGAATGAACTTTCTGAAAGTGCATCAAGATTAGGCTATGTTGTTGTTTCTAAGGAAGAATATAGTAAACATGAGGCAAATCAAAATTTGTCAGTTGAGTATATCAATTTGAAGCAACAGTTGGCTCAAAGAGACAGTGAATTGTTTAATATAAAGCAAATGGGTAATGAGCCTATTACGAAAGAAGTTATTTTGGAAAAGCTGGGAGAATTTGATCTTGTCACATTAAGTAAAGATGAGTTCTTAAAATTAAAGGAATCCACGATAGCAATTGCTGCACCAACAGTTACTAAGGAAATTCTTGAGGAAAAGAGTTCTGAATTGGGATTAACTCTTGTTCCAGAAATCCAGTACATGGAATTAAAGAAGGCTTCAAAGGCTTTAGATAATAAGCTGGTTGTAAGTGAAGCTGCCACAAAATTGGGTATGATTTGTGTACCAGGGGAAGCATTCATTGCTACAAATGTTTTGCAAGAACCAGTTGCTAGTAAGGTTACACTTATTCCAAATTCATATTATGCAAAACTTTGTAGAAGTGAACAATTAAACGTTGAAAAATTAGATGAAGACACTTTTAAGAGTTACGCTGAAAAGCGTGGTTATAAGCATGAATCTGATATTACATTACTTCCACCAACTCTTCATGATATTGATGAAGAAGGAAATGATTCTGTTACCCCACCTGCAAGACCAAGTCCAGAATTTACTCAAATTAGCAAATTCACTCCACCACCATCACAAAGTGCAAAATTAAGAACTCCTGGAAGTAGTGGTGGTGAAAGTAGACACCTTAGTATGTTGAATTTCCCTAACTCTGGTGGACATGGGGTTGCTTCTTCAAAGGTTTCTTTGCATTCTAGAACTCCGTCTTATGCTGAAACGTTCCATACCACAGCTGGATTTTCAATGGCAACCAATGTATCACTTACGGATAAATCTATGATACCTGCAATTACTCAAGTTGTAATTGGTGAATATCTTTTTAAATATTTCCGTCGTTTAGGACCATTATCCTCAATTTCTGAAACTCGTCATGAAAGATATTTCTGGGTCCATCCATATTCTATGACCTTGTACTGGTCAACTTCCAACCCAGTTTTGGGAAATCCGGAAGACGTTAAGACAAGGGCAGCTGCAATTATGGGGGTTGAGAGTGTTGAAGATAACAATCCATTACCTCCAGGTTTATACCATAAGAGTATTATAATTCACTCAAAGAACAAGTCAATTAAATTTACTTGTGCAACTAGACAACGTCATAATATTTGGTACAATGCCTTAAGGTATATGCTAAATAGAAACTTAGAGGAGTTGTCATTTGATAATGAGGATACATTTGAAGAGGCAGATGAAGATGTTTTCAATAGTTTAGAGAATAATATTGAATCTGGATCTCCACCAAGTGCACATGCCTTAAAGAAGAGAAGCGATATTCCTTATGATACAAGTGAAAGACAAGCTCTTCCAAGATCTTCTTCGGTTATATTAAAGAATTCTTCCTCTCATGCTAAGTTGAGTAATTCTACATCATCTGGTAGATTAAGTTCAAGATTTGGGAGTATTAGAAAGTAAGAAGAAGATTTAAGATAAAGAAAAACATATAAAGCAAAAAAAAAAAAAAAGAAGAAACTCATAGACAGAGAAAGTTAAAACATAATTAGAAATTGAATTATGTAAAATTAATAAATTATATCAATTAAAAAGATAAAAGATAGCCTGTAAGTAAATCCATCTTTTAAGTTTGTTTAGATTGAAAATTAGTTTTCGTATGGAACATTCCATTGCGGAGAATTGTTGATTGTTTAGCTCCTACTTTGCTCTTTAGCTGTGTGTTTAGCAACTAAAAAAAAAACGCATAAAAAAGATACACCAACGTATTTTCATGCTTTGAGATAGATTTGATCAGCCCTCAGTTACAGTCGAGATCACAGAGTGTTGGAACCGAAGGTTCCAAAATTAGAGGATACACGGTACTTCTCATTTAATCCTTATATTTGCTCAAATATATACATACATATATATACGGGTATTCGCCTATTTAGCAGCGAGTAATTGGGTGAATTCAACAATATCAATTTCACCGTCATTGTTAGTGTCAGCTTCTCTAATCATTTGATCAACATCAGCATCGGATAATTTTTCACCGATAGAAGTCAATACGTGCCTTAATTCAGCAGCACTGATTTTACCATCACCATTTCTGTCAAATACTTTAAAAGCTTCAGCGATTTCAGCTTCCAGATCAGTGTCCTTCATCTTTCTTGCCATCATGGTTAAGAATTCAGGGAAATCAATGGTACCATCACTGTCAACGTCAACTTCGTTAACCATATCGGTCAATTCACTTTCTGAAGGGTTTTGACCTAAGGATCTCATAACGGTACCTAATTCCTTAGTGGTTATCTTTCCATCGCTGTCCTTGTCGAACAAGGAGAAAGCTTCCTTAAATTCAGCAATTTGCTGTTCAGATAATTTTTCAGCCTGTTTCTTGTTAGACATGTGCATACAAGAGAAGTAGTGAAGAAGTGAAGAAGAGAAGAAGAGAAGAAGAAGAAGTGAAGATCAAAAGTGGTGAGTGAGGAATGAATGGAAAGGGAGATTCCGCATAGTAATATCTCAACTACTTCATACTATGCTTTGATCTGACACGTTGGTTATGAGTCCGAGTCCGCCATCGTGTCCCAGGCGACAGTCGTCGTCAATTGTCAATTGTCGCGTGTCGATTCTTGTAGTTTCAATCACTCAAACCAAAACCTTTGCGTTCTGCCCTCTTCTAATCGTCCCCATATGTCATACGTACCATTTCTGTGTTGTTTGTGTTTACTTGCTTGTCGTGTAAGTGAAGAAAACTATCTACGTAGTATTATAAACAGACCTGTCTAAAAAAAAACACTCATGAGTTTCTGTCAGTTTTGTGTTTCATTCCGCAAGGAGGATTGATGATCCTTCCAGAACAACAGCAAAACAATTGCAGGCAATACTTTACAATTTTGGCGTACATGCAGGTGAAAATCATATTATCAACAAACCCACCTAATGTTCATACACAAATCTTATCTACTAATACGTTCAGGAATCTTTAATCTGTAATCAAGAATAAAGGATCAAGATGTTTGGCTTTCTCTATACTTCAATTTAAATATTTTTAATTGGACTAGCTTGGTTGTTGGTGTCTGTAGTAAGCTGGGCCCTGGTTTAGTTCGGTGCATGACAGTTTTGTGGTACTGTATATAATTTTGTATTGACCCTAATGCTGCTGTTACTGATGATGTTCAACCTCTAAAAAGATATCCTTGGTATTAGTGGCTTTGATTTTTGATTATCCATGATTATTGTGAAAGTGTGTGTGTGTAAGGTGTGTTTTTTTTTTTGTTTTTTGGTTCAAACTTTATGTTATTTATAGGTGGAGATTTTCAAGATTAGGCGTAGGACAATATAGTAATCGCAAATTAATTAGAAGGTAGAGGGCCAGTCTAGTACTTCAAATAAAGTTAGAGAAAGTGTTATTGAAGGGAATCTACACTGTGAGAGAGACGCTCCCCCTTGGGGCCTTTAAGTCCCAGTAAAAGATCGGGACTTTTTTTTTTACCTACATCGTTGTGTTTTTTGCACCCAAAGCTGACACTTACAAAATAGATGATGTTGATGAAAAATTGGTCATTTTCGTACTTCGGACAACTTTAGTGTACCCTCTTCACCCTCTAGGCACATTCAAATCTTGTTTTAAGGTTAAGGTTATCACAATGAGTATAGTCTTTATATAATGCAATATAGTATCTGTATTGATCATTATCATTGCAAGCAGTTGTTAGGGTGCTCAATGACCTGCATGTATTCCAAGTAACATAAATACTACTACATATTTAGATACTAATCAAAAAAAACATATTACAATTCTTCTACGGGAAACTTAAGTATTCGATTATGTAATGCTGTATGATGAATTTGGTGATATTTCCACTTCAGATTTTAGTCAATCGATTCGTTCTATGGACGATAAAAGTTTTGCCCTGTTCATAAAAGTTAGTTTTGGTGGTGTATCATCAACTCCAAAGAAACCAAATCCGGTTGCAGTCCTCGAGAGCATACGATCTTCAGTCAGCCATGATCCATTTGATGACAATTTAGATAATGTTTTGATGAATATAGATGTTAGAGACACGGAAGAGCAGAATGAAACTGATACTGATGATGATGATAAGCAAGTCTATGATAGCGATAAGAAGAATCAATCAAATTTGCCTTTGCCAGTGTCTGTTCCTGTTCCCTTGACTGTGCCTGTGCGTGAACTAAACAGAGAGTCAGTAAACGGTGAAAAGCCTAATACAAATAATGTCATTCATGTGACAAACTCAGAAGAATTACTCTCCAATGAGCAAATACAACTTACTGCAACTGAGAAAATTGACTCGGCCGAAGGTCTTAATAATTTAAAGAAAGCTTTTGATTCTAATTCTGATTCTGATTCTGATTCCAATTCAAATTCAAATTCAGATGCTGATATATCTATTGGAAAACCTCATGAATTTGGTGATTATACAACATATTTTGAAAACAAAAAGAATAAACAACAGGCTGCTGATAAAGTATACATCGAATGGGAAAACAAACGAAATAATAAAGAAGGTACACATCCTCCAATATTTAGAGGTTGCGAAATCCACGTAAATGGTCATACTGTTCCTTCAATAAATGAAATTCATAGATTAGTTATTCTTTATGGTGGGAAATTTGTGAACTATTTGAATAATAAACATGCTGCTACGCATATTGTTTGTGATAGACTTACCCCTAGGAAGAGAATCCAATTCAAGAATTACAAAGTTGTAAAAGCTCAATGGATAGTTGATTCCATAGAAAAAGGGGAATTGTTGAATTGGGGAGATTATAGATTAATTGACAATGTGGCCTATGGCCAGCAACGATTAACATTGACAAAGGAAGCTCAGAATAGTGAAAATAACAAGGACAATTTTGTTGAAAGTGGTCATGAAAATATGGAAATAGGGAACCTTGAAGAAAAATCGGACACCGAAGATCAAATCTTGACAAGAGTTGAAGATGATATAGATGATGACAATGACGAAATTGTGCCATTGCTCGAATCTCAAGAAGATTTGGATCAAGAATTTAATTTATCACAATCTGGTGAAAATCATATCGAATCTTTGAACCAAGATTATAAAAGGGGTGGAATAACCCTTGATGCCAAACATCCTGATTTTTTGAAACATTTCTTTGCGTATTCAAGACTACATCACCTAAGTTCATGGAAAGCAGACTTAAGGGCTTTTTTTTTAAAGAAAATTATGGAAACTTCAAAATCCCAACGAGTCCCTAAGTATGATCGTAAACCTAATTCTAAACCCAGAAGGGTAATACTACATGTTGATTTTGATTGTTTTTTTGCAACGGCATCAGCACTTAACCGCCCTGATTTAGATATGGAGAGTCAACCTATTGCCGTTTCTCATGGTGGTAGGACATCTGATGTTTCAAGTTGTAACTATGCTGCTAGGAAATTTGGAGTTAAAAATGGGATGTGGGTTGGACAAGCAAAAAAGTTGTGCCCACAGTTAATCACATTGGGATATGATTTTGATTTATATGAAAAATTTTCAAATATCTTGTATAACTACTTGATTGATAGCCAATTGTTTGATTCCATTTTCCCAGTTCTGATCGATGAAGTCTTACTTGATGCGACATCTTATTTGAATGGTCTTGCAGATACCATTGTTGATTCTCTAGACAAAACTGATAACTTTCCTGTTGAAATAAATTCAATGGCAAAGAAAATTAGGGATGATATCTTTAATCTTACGAAATGTACCGTTAGTGTAGGGGTATCAAGTAACGTTTTGTTAGCAAAGCTTTGCCTTCGAAAGGCTAAACCGAATGGACAACTTTACCTCGAAGATGATCAACAAAAAATATATGACTTTCTCAGTGATATACCTGTTAGAGATTTACCTGGCATTGGTGGTAGTATTGTTCAAAAATTAGTGGAAGAAATTCAAAAACCCGGTTCTAAAATAGATGTACCCTTGATTTCTCATTTGAGACAACTAAGTGAGAGCAAGTTAAAGTCTGTTTTTGGGGAGAAAACGGGACAAAAGCTCTTCAATTACCTGAGGGGTATAGATAATACAAGTCTCGATATTAGAGATGGGAGTGCGTTAAAGAGGAAATCTGTATCTGTTGATGTGAATTATGGGATAAGATTTGACGAAATATCCCAATTGGACACCTTTCTTTTGGAACTTTCTAAAGAACTTTATAGAAGGCTTATTCATATTTCGATGTGTGGTTCAAGTATCACTTTGAGACTTGCTAGAAGAGCTTCAACTGCACCAGTAGATCCTGCAAAATTTTTGGGAATGGGATATTGTACTTTTGTAAACAAGACAGCTAAATTTGGGGTCCCTACAAATGACTGGGGGATAGTAGGAAGTGAATTGAAAGCATTGTATAGAATGTTAAATGTCCCTCTTCACGATTTAAGAGGAATAGCAATAACAATGTCGAACTTAGTAGACGTGGAAACCTTGAAAAAGAATCGTCAGAAACGTTTACCATTTAAAGTGGGAAAGAGGGACGAGTTGATGAAGGAAGAATACAAAAATCTTGAAACGGATTGTGTCTTGATTGATGCTGCCACAACGGTAGATAAGCACAGGTCTACATTTGATGAACCGTTGGATATTGATTGGGACGTGTTTCAAGAATTACCGTCTTCGATTAAGCAGGAACTACAGGATGAAATAAATAGACGAGGTATGCAAGTTTGTAATGTGTCTCCGTCCAAAAGCCAACTGAAAGTATTTATGCAACAACTTATTCCGGTAAATGGAGGCTTAGAATATTCAAGAATTGTGGAGTCTCCTAAGAAAACTTCCCCAAGAAAGTTATCTCCAAGGAAAACTTCACCAACCAAAAGAAAGATTAATAATAAGTCAGCTTTATCGCTGCCAGTCAAGAGATCAAGATCAACAACACCATCTGTACCAGATTATGTAGATCGTAATGCTTACGATGAGTCTGTGATCAAGGAGTTACCACCGGAAATAAGGGAGGAAATTTTGAGAGATTTACAAATGAGGTTAAAGCCAGAAAGAGGTCCAGAATATAAGGGGTCAAAACGAATTCAAATGACTTCATCTTGGATTTCGCAAAGAAGAAAGGAACTTCCTATTTTGCACCCACTATTCCAAAATAAATTCATGTCCTTTCCAGAACTTAAGCATTTATTTTCCAACTGGATTGGATCCTCGTTGCCACAAGGCGGTCCACATATGGATGATGTGCATATGGTATTGGATCATCTTGAAGAATTACTACACCAAAGTAATCTTTTAAGAAGTGTCTCTATTTTGAAGTTTATCAAATTGCGAGTGGATTGCGAAAAGATTAATGCTCGAGCAATGCAGCAGGATGTGGATGATAAAGAATTGATCAACGAAGGGTTTAAGGAATGGGATAGGATCATAATTTCAGATTTACAACCGGTACTTGAGAGATATTGTGTTGAAAAAGGTATAGACATTGATTATACTCTATATGGTACTGCACACAGCTAGTCTGTATAAAAATATATAAACATTAAAATTAACATGTACATGAAGTTTGGGCTTTTGCTCTTTAGACTGTAGCTATGAATGATCATAGACTTGTAGGAATTACTTCTTCTGAATATGTTTCTAGGATAGTTGATCTCTTGCCTGCAAATGAAGGAAGACAGTCATTGATATACTGGCTAATTCGAAGCTATGGGATCGATGTTCAATGTGATGAAATCATTCCGATCAAGAGATCAAAGGCTACAGAGCTCAAGAAGTTTCATGGATCCGAATTTGTAGATGCATTACTTCAGAGAAGAGAGGACTTAGATTATGACGTTGATAAGTACAATGAATTGATCGTTGGGAGGAAAATACTGTACTTTAAAGATGTCAAGAGATCAGATCTTGAGGATGAAGCTGAAGCTGAAGATGAAGATGAAGAGGAAGATGAAGATGAAGAAGAAGAGGAAGATTCCGTAGATATCGTAGAAGGATCTTTAGAGTCGTATGGACTCTCATACGATTGCTATATATTCCCATTTATGGCCGACTATGTGCAATTGGTATCTGGATCAACTATAAGCACGGCCGAGTATATCATTCGAAACTATCGCCGACATCCAAGTAGGGACAAACAAATTATAGGTATCAATTGGTATGGAGGTAGACACCATTGTCATAAGAACAAAGCATCTGGATTTTGCTATGTCAATGACATCGTACTTGGTATAAACACACTAAGAATGACATTTCCCAAAATCTTTTATTTAGATCTTGATTTGCACCACGGAGATGGAGTTGAATCAGCATTCAAGTTTTCTTCCAAGGTGGTAACTTGTAGTATACATAGACATGACCTAGGATTCTTTCCCGGAACAGGATCCGACAGTGTCAAGGATAGGATAATTAATATACCAACTAGAAAGGGTTTATGTGATGAAAGTCTAAAATGGATATTAACCAATATCGTACACCCATGCATACAATCGCACAACCCATCCGTGTTAGTCTTACAACTTGGGAGTGATGGATTGGCGCTCGATGAACATAAGCAATGGAACTTGACAATAAAAGGGTTTACGAAATGCATAGAAGAATTGTTACAGGCAATCACCTGTCCGGTTATGATCTTAGGAGGAGGGGGTTATAATCACACTGAAACTGCTAAATTCTGCACTTACCTAACCAAGCGATTAATTGGAATGTGTGAATTGGAAGACATCATACCTGAACATCCGTTGTTAGACCTCTACCAAGACAATGGTTATAGATTCTGGACTTCAAGTAACGTCTCTGCTAGTAAGATGAAAGACGAAAACGACAAGATATATCTTGCAGATGTTAAAGAGAAAGTTTTAGCTGCTTACCTAGCAGGAAACTCATGAAACGACAAGCAAATTAAACTATAGGCCATTTGTATAGAAGCATGCTAAGTTGAAAAGTGTTACCATCTATTCATTCCGGGGCGGATCCCCGCCTTATATGGGGGTTCTTTTTATTCTATTGCTTCGTATGTATTTCATACATTGCTACACTAAAGGGGGAGGCAAAGTTCATAACCATTTTTTCGAACTTTACCTGAGTCTAGATGTATACTCCCCCAAACTCAAATCATATGGTTAGTTGGCCAAAATGAAATAAATAGGGCTATTTCCCAATGCTAAATGGGGAAAAGAAAATATTTGAATTCTTTTCAATAAATTTGCATTTTAATAAGATAAAACTATGCAAGCACCTGAACAGAACGCGCAAACAAATTTGCAGCCAAATACCATCAAGCTTGATGGAGGTAACACTGAGTGGAACTTTATTGGAGTTGGAGATGACGTTAAAAATGACTTTGTCTACTTCATCTCTAAAACTGCTTGGAATACCTATAAGAAAAATGAAGAATTGCTCAAGGAAAACAAGAAAGATGAGAAGGCTATTAGATTGCAAGAAGATGGGGTTGGAATCCCACTTTTGGAAACAAAGGTATTGGACTCAGGTAGTACCTATATCGAGCTTTATAAGTATAAGATTCCACAACCTGGTGTTGCATTTGAATTGAAAACTGACAAGTTCTTGTTTTGTGAAGTTAAGCGTTCCCTTCATTCAAGTTGTGATAGATACGTACTTAAATTTACTCCAAAGGAAGGCGATAGTAGCAAGGATTTTACCGTGAAAATGTTTATTCATAAGGATCATCCAATTGTTGACGTTAGTATTTACAACAAGGTCAGATACAGATGGATCAGAGATAATACTTCAAAGAACTATAAGTACACCTTGCACGCATTAACAGGTGACCAGGCTTCGTTAGTCGATGGTATGAAGGATACTGACGAATTACCATCCTCTTCCAACCCGTTATTAGGTTCAAAGGTAAAGAATTTCTTCTTGGGTAAAGATAAAACTTCATTAAGAGATCTCTCTGGTGAAGTAAAGGGAATTTTCTCAAATGAAAGTCACACGCAAGAAACACCAAAATTAGCTCAAGATATCCAGTCAGTGTTTTCAACCAAGGGTATCCTGGAAGAAAGGTCACCTCATGTTGATAGCATCCGTTCAGTTGGAACCGACACTTTGGTATTCTTATGTATGACTTGTGTATTTGACCGTATTCAATTAGATGATAAGAATGATACCAGTAGAAAGAATTCCAAGCATGATTCTGATATCAAGAACTTAGAAAAAGGGTTATCAAAAACTAATATTGAATAATTCTCACCAAACCTTTACCTATCTTTAAATAATACACGAATATAAATAAAACTATTTTAGATTTCTAGTGTATGCTATATTAATGAACTTTGGTTGGTTCCGTATATATACATTTTTATTTAAATAATTTCTTACCTAAATTTTTATCCCAGTTTTCGTCCCATCTTAAGTTACTCTCCTTCATGGCACCTGCCTTGATAGTTTGGAGTAACTTGGCGTCGGTGAACGCTAAAGTTATCAATCTACATAATTCATCAGACTCTTTGACTGATGAATCGGACTTAGTTTTTGTTATTAATCCATTGACACCATCTTTGACCAATTCATCAATGGCCGGGAAGTTAAGAGTTATAACTGGTACACCACATCCAAAGAAATCCACGATTTTCATTGGTAAATCAATACCAGACGATGAAGTGTGTAATGAAACTGCCAAATCAGCAGATGCCAATACAACCGGATAATCTTCAAAAGATAACCATGCAGTTTTGATAATTACGTTTTTAGAAAAATTTAAGAATGCAACTCTTTCAAGGAATTGCTGCTTTAAAGGACCTTTACCAGTAATTATCAAAAGTAAAGGAGGTTGTTTAGCTGTCTTACCAGTATCATACTTCTTTAATGCATCTAATAATATGTTAAAATCTTCATCGGCAGTAAAGCTAGTGGCACTTACCACAACTTTGTAAGCTTCTAAATTTGTAACATCATCAAACAATTCAAGATTTCTTAAAACCTCAGTTTGGGTTATCCCCAAATTATCTAAAGGTTCAAACCCTTCAGCTGGTCTGTCATGAACAACCAAGATTTTAGATTCCTGGATTTGAAACTTTTCAATTAAAAACTCTTTCATCTTGTGGGTCACGGTGATATGGTAATCACATCCATACTTCCCCAAGTAGTGTTCATAGAGTTTCAATATTTGCACAAAAGGATGGGATTCGTTGTTGTACTTCAAGTTCAAAATGGAGTAGTTTAGGTTGTGCCAATCTACTACAATGTTAATTTTGTGTCCACCAAGGAAAGTTTGTTGAAATTTAACGAATAAAATGGCAAGTAATAAAATTGGGATGGATGGAGGGTTTTGAATCATAATGTATTCACAAGTATTATTACTTGAACATTCTGCAAACAACAACTGTAAGATCTGGAATGACTGTAAAATCAATTTCTTTACGGCAAAGAGAACAAACGGCAATCCATTTCTCTTTATCGGCTGTATCGACTGAATGGAAATGTTTTCGTCATCCAAAATATCATCTGGTGGACTTGTTTCCAAGTAGCCACAGATAGTCACTTGGTAATTCAACTTGGCCAATGACCTGGCATGGTAGCACATTCTCGGAGAGTGACCGATGTCACCCAAGACGAACAACGAAATTGACCTGTGGTCAGAATTGGCTCTTCTTCTTCTTCCTGGCATCAATGTTGGCAAGATTATATATGCTAGTACTGGGAGTGACAAATAGAAAGCAATCAAATAGTAAAGCCAAGGACCAGAGTATTTCCAAACGTGATCAAATCCTTTATATTCTATGGCCCACATAACAAAGCGTATCTATTTTGTTGAAAGAAATAAACGAAAAATGATATAAATTTATCAAAAAAACTTAACTTACCTTGAGTTACTTTACTAAATGCACTTTGATGCCCCAGTGTGCGAGACGCTCAAAGTTTGCTCGTCAAAATATAATGGTAGACAAGGTGAAAAATTAAGTTGCACCCAAAATATACATCAACTAATTACTTCATAAACATAGAGAGATAAATCTTTTTAGCCCTTCAACATCTCCCCGTAGGGGAGCAAAGCTCGATGCAATCGCCCTCCCCGGGTAGGGGCCCTAGCGAAGCGGTACTATTATACAGATTATTATTACATAGAGAGTAATCGCAAGACGACGCTCCGCTGGCGCCTATCCGGCGAGGACAACTGCGTTGGGCTTGTCTCCCTTCGGTCGTCGTACCTTCTAGTATGAAAATCAGAGGAAGAGGAATAGATCCCAATCCTAAGACTTCTTAGTTTTTTATCGAATCGAGCCTAGTCATTTTTTTATCGATTGTAATGTGTTCAGATTCATTGATTTCTCAATTTGCGGAGAGATATAGTTATTTTTTTAGAAAGGGATTCCTTCTACTAATGATTGGTTTGAGATACATATACGGGAGTGTTCAACTATAAGAATAACACCACTAAGAAGTCTTCAAGTCTCATTATAAGGCGAATTAAAGTAATTTGGCTCTCTGTTGCCAATTAATTATTTTATCTTAGATAATATTTCTTCAACGTGCCGTATCTATTTAATATGCGCATCTCGATTCATCTCCACTATCCCCAACTTTAATTGGGCGCATCGACAGCTAAAATTTTTTCAATAATTTTAAACTTTTTCTTGTTCTTCTTTTTCTTCTTTTCTTCTTCTTCTTCTTCTTCTTTTAATTGTAGATAAAAATTAGTAGTATATTAATATGTCTGAACTCACTCACCCTTCAATTAAAGATGGCTGGTTCGCCGAAATCTCTGATACCATGTGGCCAGGTCAAGCTATGTCCATTAAGGTCGAAAAGGTCTTACACGTTGAACAATCCAAGTACCAAGATGTCTTAGTTTTCAAGTCTACCAACTACGGTAACGTTTTAGTTCTTGATAACTGTATTCAAGTTACTGAACGTGATGAATTTGCTTACCAAGAAATGATCGCTCACTTGGCTTTAAACTCTCACCCAAACCCAAAGAAGGCTCTTGTTATCGGTGGTGGTGATGGTGGTGTCTTGAGAGAAATCTTAAAGCACTCTTCCATTGAAGAAGCTTGGTTATGTGACATTGACGAAACTGTTATTGAAGTTTCTAAGAAGTACTTACCAGACATGGCTTGTGCTTACAATGACCCAAGAACTAAGGTTCACATTGGTGACGGTTTCAAGTTCCTTGCTGAATACAAGAATCAATTCGATGTTATCATTACTGATTCATCTGATCCAGAAGGTCCAGCAGAAATGTTATTCCAAAAGCCTTACTTCCAATTATTAAACGATGCCTTAACTGAAAAGGGTGTTATCACTACTCAAGCTGAAAACATCTACTTACACATGGACATCATCTCCAAGTTAAAGAAAGATTGTGGTGAAATTTTCCCAGTCGCTGAATACGCTTACACTATGATTCCAACTTACCCATCTGGTTCTATCGGTTTCATGGTTTGTTCCAAGGATAAGAATGCCGTTGTCTCCAAGCCACTCAGATTTGAATGGTCTGAAGAATACGTTAAGAAGAACATGAAGTACTACAACAGTAAGATTCATGAAGCTTCTTTCGTCTTACCTACCTTTGCTGAAAATGTCCTCAACCAATGACGTAACACTGTAGAATAAATAAGGGATCACCAAATCTTGATGATCTTTATGTAATGTCTATATATGTTAATGAGTAATGAGTAAAACAGCAAAATCAACCCGAATAGGGTATTATAATATGTAGTATTTGATTACATCTCTGTCCTGTATATAACTGTATATGACTATCCAGGTAAAAGAGAGTCTAATTACTAAGAAAGA
This sequence comes from Dujonia santamariae, assembly GCA_030578175.1. Classification (NCBI taxonomy): domain Eukaryota; kingdom Fungi; phylum Ascomycota; class Pichiomycetes; order Serinales; family Debaryomycetaceae; genus Dujonia; species Dujonia santamariae. The sequence continues at coordinate 134,623 of JANIVZ010000016.1, forward strand.
CCTTGATTGCTTTTCTTTCTAATCTAACTATGGTATTTGTTCGAGGCAATTTATCAGATGAACAGAAGGCAAGGATTGTATGTAGAGACCCGAATTTAATTAGAGTGTTATATTTTTGATTTTTAAAAACAAAGATTCTTTACTAACAAATCTTTAGGAAGCAAATCGTAAAAGAGCTTTGGAAAGACTAAGTCAAAAGAAGACTAGTAACTCAAATAATAATAATGCAGCTTCAGCTGTTACAGCACAACAAGTGGTGACTCAAGTTGTTACACCTGTATCATCTCAAACCTCTGGTCCTGGATTAATCCAACGATCAACACCAACTTCAAATGTTCAATCCAATGTAACGGCCGTATCTGATGGAGCTCCACTTAAACGACCTAGAATTGAACTCACGCCAGAACAAAGGAAAAGAATTGAACAAAATCGTCTAAAGGCATTAGAAATTCAAAAACAGAAACAATTAAACAGCCGTGATGGTGCTGCTGCTTCAACTGAAAGTATTGGTCCAATTCCACTGTATAATAATGTGAGACTTCAAAAGGATCCCGTTGATATAAATAAAGCAAATCAACCATTAAAGCCATCTATTCATAAAAAGGATTATATTGAATATGATTTTTCAACTATGAAAGATTCTCATGGTGGGTTTATTGGAGTTGATGATATAGTTTTAGGATCTGGATCATCTGATGCTACAAACAAGACCCTTGAAGAATGGAAAGAAAGACAAAGACAACAAGAAGTTATAAGAGAACCTCCTCCACCACTTGATATAACCAATGCTCCCAAATGCTTTGAATGTGGTTCAATAGAAATTGATCATAAATTTTTCGATAATTTCAACAAAATTAGAGTTTGCAGATCATGTTCAAGGGCAAACCCTGATAAATATGCATTACTTACAAAAACAGAATGTAGAGAGGATTATTTATTAACTGATCCTGAATTAAGAGATACTGGATTGTTACCAAGAATTGAAAAACCTAACCCTCATGGATTTTCTAGAATGCAATTATTTCTTAGATTTCAAGTTGAAGAATTTGCTTGGAAGAAATGGGGGTCACCTGAAAAATTAGATGAAGAATGGGAAAAACGTGAAACTGTTAGACTTCAAAGGAAAGAAAAGAAATATGCTGATAAATTAAAAGAAATGAGAAAGAAAACAAGAGCAGAAGAATATACAAGGAAACTTAGAAATGGTGAACTGTTAGGTCAAAGGCATGTTCATGATTGGAGTGAACCAATAATATTTGGAGAAAACTATAAAAGAAGATGTATTGATTGTGGATTAGAGACTGAAGAATTAATCATGTAAATAATTAATAAGTCTAAGTCTAATGTGATCAGTATATGTATAAATATTCAGTTAGTGAAAGTATTATCGCAAGACGCTCCGCTGGCGCCTTCCGGCGAGGACAACTGCGTTGAGCTTGTCTCCCTTTGGTCGAACTTCTAGTCCTTCAATGAAGGATCAATATAATGAAAATCTATATGGTAAAGTGTATTTGGGTTGCCTTTGAGCATGCCGTTACACATAATGCATATAGAAAAGAAGTCTAATTCACTTGGGAGAGTGATCTGCAAAACTATTTCAAATCTCGACTGCAATAACATCATTTTGAAGCTTCACTGGGTAAGTTAAATAAAATACCGATAACTTTGTTAAACCGAACACCCATACATATGGAGGAAATACCAAAAGATGCATTATTCCAATTTTAACCTCTATTATGATAGATTGTTTTAATATAACGTGATATTAGTTTTAAAGGCTCTTAATATATATATGAACTTCATTTTACTTCTTAAAAAAATTACAAAAGTGTGATATTTGGTATAATTTGTAAATTTATCAGCCATATTCACAAAATTATCTGAGAAATAATATATTTCACTTACCGCAACAAATGAACTAATTATCGATGAATTACTGAGAAGTGCACCTCCATTAAATTTAAAATAGAATTATCGTTTTGACGTACTGCTATGTATTAATATTTTAAATACTAAAAAAAACGGGGACTTACAAGTATTCAAATTCATTGTAAGTTGAATAAAAGTAAAATTCATTAAAAAAATATAAAAAAAGAATAATGACTCCTACGCGGTTCGAACGCGTGCATCTTACGATAACAGAACTTGAGTCTGCCGCCTTAGACCACTCGGCCAAAGAGCCTTTTTCTTGAAAGTGTAGTATAATGCTTCTGTGTATTCAGGTGAGGTTTGCTCATATGAGTGGCAGGTGACTTCAGTGAATCCGGACAGTGGGTAGTTCTCCATCCGAAGGATATATCGTGCTCGAGTCCCGAGACTACCTGGAAGTAAACCAGAGTCGACTGAGCACAGATGTTTACAGTTTTAGACCCTGACTATATATTTGAGTTCAAAAAAAAAGTTCATACTTCCCCTTCATACGAGAAGCTTCGAATCGACTAGCAGGCCAGCCAGTTAGTCGATTTTCATACTAACACCAGAAAAAGAAGAAGAAAATTGTTGAACCCATTGATATTTAAACCGTGGAGCAGGTAGGCACACCAGGAGCTGGAAGTTTTGGGCCCCAAACTCATATCAATGCCACTGATACTAATCTGGCAATACTTTGGAAAACTCTAGTATTCGTTGTACGTAATTTTGAGAGTACATCAGAATATCATTAAAATTTAATTAAATGCTTAATATAGGTATTATAACATACATACATAATAATAAAATAATAAATACTGACCATATAACTGAAACAGTAACAGCTTAGATTGGTGAAAATATAAGACAACATTATAATAATAATAATTTTGTTCACATAGACTTAGAAAGCAAATTTTAATCATAACAAACTCCGTAATATTATTATATTATTACTCAAACCATCGAGATGCTTAAACGTACTATGATAGCGCCGTGTATCGTATCATACCTAACAATGTACTTGCACAGTATCTTAGCTGCTGTGCACCTCTAGGGTTTATATGGACAACCTATGAAGAAGCTGGCCTTTTACCGAAAGATAACAGCACTGGTGTTGATGCAGTCAACTATATCAGGTGCTTGGAGAAGAATGGTGTTGATGCAAGTGTTAACATAGGCATTGGGTTTGCTGGTACACTACAATTATTAGATACCTCTGATTGGAATACTACGTTAAACGAAATTATAGTTAAATGTCATTGGCTATTAGGGTTCAACATATTAATATCTTCACTACACGGCCCTAAAGAAGTGTATGTCATGACAGAAATAGGCAATTTAAGTCAGTCTGCGCAGAGTGACCCATCAGTCTTTAATTACGTTATCAGGAGCAAACGTGTATCAGTGAATCAGAAGGGTGATATGGTGTCTGACAAAGAAAAGAAGTAATAAGGTCTTGCAATAGTTATTTAATGCAGGTATTAGCAGTAGCACATGCTGGGACACAATTACTTACCACACGTATCGCCACAACGGTTACTTTGACCGTATTAATTCATCCAAAAAATCGAATATAAAGTCAATTCTTCTTGTTTTAATTTATGAAGTGATTCATGAACAAAGACCTTCTGCGAAATACCAACTAAGATACTCGGGACCTAATTTCATTGCAGAGAAATTGAACTAAAACACATACAAGAAAAGGATTTCCGATGTTGGTTCATTCTAAGAACCATTCCACTCAAAAATTTGCATCGCTACAAGTTTCACTCAGGCTCATTCTTATCACAATTCTCAAGTGCCCCAGATGGGGTTACTTAAGGGAATTTTTCTCTACTTGTTTGCTCTTACAATTTGGGCGAAGTATTTCAATCTTATATCTTGAGGCAATAAATAATAATCCTTTCTTAGAATCCTTTCTTATTCAAGTTAAGATATGAGATGACTTATACCCACTGAATGAACCATTAATATAAAATTCTTTTCCTACAGCACCTATTACCTATTCGGCGAGGACAACTTTGTTGAGCTCTTCTCCCATCGGTCAGAAATATTTGGAGTACTGGGAGTAGAGTCAATTTTCCCGAAGGGAATAAAGCTCGATGCAATCGTCCTCCCCGGATAGGGGCCCAGCGGAGCGTTATCTCAAATCGGAAGAGCTGGAACCCGAATCTTTTTCAATCTACTATACATTCAATAATTTTCAATACAAAATGTTGAAAAGATATGGCGAAAGGAAAGATAATCATCCACGGTATACTATATCACTCAGTAGAATCACAGTTGCAGAGTTATACTAATGTAAAAAAAAACCAGTATTAATATATATGTAGTTTTTACCTCATTATCAATATTGATCTGATTTTACGAAGTAGTGTGTCTAAAATGGCTGCAAATTTCATTATTAGCAATTGCTCATGAATACTATACACTCCAGCTTTTACTACTGTTACTTTTATTATTTTTCATTTCACTTTGAAACTGATACAATATTTTTAAGTAAAATTATCCTCCCCTCTTTGACTCTACATTAAATACTACTTCTCATTGATCTTAATTATATTTCACCACGTTGATGTTGCCATCATGGGGTGGATTCTTGCGGTAGTTCCGTAATTCTAGAATTTTCCCTTTATGAATTCATACAGTACTCCTGCATACTTATAGAATGCCATAGAACAATTTTTCAATTAATGCGTGTTGTCGAACTTTTTTTTTTTGCAGCCTAGAATTTTATATAAGGGCGACGAAATCCCCTTTAAAATTTCTGATATTTTAACCTTTTTCTTCTTCCCTTTCTTCAATTTAGCCATAAATAAATCCACAATTCAAAATGCCTGAAAAAGTCGAAACTCATGAGTTCACTGCTGAGATCTCTCAGTTGATGTCTCTTATTATTAACACTGTTTACTCTAACAAGGAAATTTTCTTAAGAGAATTGATTTCTAATGCTTCTGATGCTTTAGATAAGATCAGATATGAAGCTTTAGCTGATCCATCTAAGTTAGACACTGAACCAGAATTATTCATCAGATTGACCCCACACAAGGACCAAAAGGTTCTTGAAATCAGAGATTCTGGTATTGGTATGACCAAGGCTGATATGATTAACAATTTAGGTACTATTGCTAAGTCTGGTACTAAGGCCTTTATGGAAGCTTTATCTGCTGGTGCTGATGTTACCATGATTGGTCAATTCGGTGTTGGTTTCTACTCCTTATTCTTGGTTGCTGACCACGTTCAAGTTATCTCTAAGCATAACGATGATGAACAATACATTTGGGAATCTAACGCTGGTGGTAAGTTTACTATCACTTTAGACGAAACTAATGAAAAGATTGGTAGAGGTACCATCTTAAGATTATTCCTTAAGGATGATCAATTAGAATACTTGGAAGAAAAGAGAATTAAGGAAGTTGTCAAGAGACACTCTGAATTCGTTGCTTACCCAATTCAATTAGTTGTTACTAAGGAAGTTGAAAAGGAAGTTCCAGTTGAAGAAGAACCAAAGGAAGAAACTTCTGAAGAAGGTGACGACAAGAAGCCAAAGTTGGAAGAAGTTGAAGATGAAGAAGAAAAGAAGGAAGAACCAAAGACTAAGAAGATTACTGAAGAAGTTACTGAAACTGAAGAATTAAACAAGACTAAGCCATTATGGACCAGAAACCCATCTGAAGTCACCAAGGAAGAATACAATGCTTTCTACAAGTCTATTTCTAACGATTGGGAAGATCCATTAGCTGTCAAGCACTTTTCTGTTGAAGGTCAATTAGAATTCAGAGCCATTCTTTTCGTTCCACAAAGAGCTCCATTTGACACTTTTGAATCTAAGAAGAAGAAGAACAACATTAAGCTTTACGTTAGACGTGTTTTCATCACTGATGAAGCTGAAGATTTAATCCCAGAATGGTTATCATTTGTTAGAGGTGTTGTTGACTCTGAAGATTTACCATTAAACTTATCAAGAGAATTATTACAACAAAACAAGATCTTAAAGGTTATTAAGAAGAACATCGTCAAGAAGATTATTGAAACTTTCAATGAAATTGCTGAAGATCACGAACAATTCGAAAAATTCTACACTGCCTTCTCTAAGAACATCAAGTTAGGTATCCACGAAGATGCTCAAAACAGACAAGCTTTATCTAAGTTATTAAGATACAACTCTACTAAGTCTACCGAAGAACAAACTTCTTTATCTGACTATGTTACTAGAATGCCAGAACACCAAAAGAACATCTACTACATTACTGGTGAATCTATCAAGGCTGTTGAAAAGTCTCCATTCTTAGATGCCTTAAAGGCTAAGGGTTTCGAAGTCTTATTCTTAGTTGACCCAATTGATGAATATGCTATGACTCAATTAAAGGAATTCGAAGACAAGAAGTTAGTTGATATTACTAAGGACTTTGAAATCGAAGAAACTGAAGAAGAAAAGAAGGAAAGAGAATCTGAAGTTAAGGAATTTGAAGGCTTAACCAAGGCTCTTAAGGAAGTCTTAGGTGACCAAGTTGAAAAGGTTGTTGTTTCCCACAAGTTAGTTGATGCTCCAGCTGCTATCAGAACTGGTCAATTCGGTTGGTCCGCTAACATGGAAAGAATCATGAAGGCTCAAGCTTTAAGAGACACCACCATGTCTTCATACATGTCCTCTAAGAAGACCTTTGAAATCTCTCCAAAGTCTCCAATTATTAGAGAATTAAAGAAGAAGGTTGAAGCTGACGGTGCTGAAGATAAGACTGTTAAGGACTTAACTACCTTATTATACGAAACCGCTTTATTAACTTCTGGTTTCTCCTTAGAAGAACCATCTTCATTCGCTGGTAGAATTAACAGATTAATCTCTCTTGGTTTAAACATTGACGAAGAAGAAGAAAAGGAAGCTGAAGGTACTACCACCGAATCTACTTCTGAACCAGCTGTTGAATCTGCTATGGAAGAAGTTGATTAAACGTGTTTTTAATCGCAATATATATTAGGAAGGGTTTAAAATATTAAAGTATATGTATAAAAATTTAAAAAATCTTGTTTATAATATATTAATACATATATATATTTAATATTATTACTTTGTAGAATTCTATTCATTTTTTACGTAAAAAGGAATTTAAAGATGTTTATAAAATTGTCTGTATGAAATAGAAATCAAATACTAATTATTTAAAATAAATATTTAATGGATTTTTAAGTTTCTATATTTTTCATTAATTGTAGAATCATCAACTTCATAAGCTAACTTTACCAATTCATCAATAGTATCCAAAACTGTCTTGGCTTGTTCTCTTACAAGTAAGTCATTGTCAGTAGTGTAAACATAGTTAAGAGTATTCCAAGCCTCATTCATGTATTCTTCAGGAAAAGGTAATGAAGCTGAATTGGAGGTTCCAATAATAAGGTCGTGAATTAACACTATAGCAGATCTTCTCATGAAAGCTTCATCCTTGGTTGTTTCCAATTTCAAGATCCCAATGGCACAATCAAGCGCATTACCAACATCGTTAACCATACCCAATGGATTTGTTCTGCAACATACCCCAAGAATAGACATTGCCGAGCTTCTAAGTCTATTATCTATTGGATCCCTCAGTGAATCTTTTCTAATGAGAGAAAGTGCACCTTCCACCACTTTCCTAGCATTTTCTCCAGCGAATAATTCATTAGATTCTTGAATATACCGAAGTAAGACTTCACCAATTCTGAGTCTTTCATCTAGCTCCAAAGGAGAGTCTTTTGAGTTAGTGCGATTTGTGTATAAGTTCACGTATCTTGGAATAACTTCGTGTTCATTCCAATTAATAAGTTGTAGGAGACCCTTAATAACATTAAGATATATGAAAGGTTCAGGGTCCTTCAATTGATTCAAATGTAATTCAATTACAAAATCAAGCGAAATAACATCTTCACATTTCATTTCTACTAGTTGCCTTAAAAGATGAAGTCCATGTGCTCTGATAGGCACCAATGGGTCATTTAAACTTGTTATTGCGAGTTTCAAAAGCTTTACATTTTGTTCGTGAGCAGTCTTAGGGGGAAGTTTATCACCATCAAGAAGTTCAACAATTCTATCATGAAGTGCCTTAGCAGGCGTTGCAACTTCGGATGTTTGTTTTGAGGAGATGGTTAATAATTTTCTCTTTATTTCCTTGAGTATATTGAAGCATTCCTCGTTCAAATCGGCAGTTGAGGATTCTGAAAGAATGGCTGAAATAAGCTGCAACAAAATTGGCAAAGTAGATTCGCTTACATTATCTTCAACTGCTTCATCTTCATCATCAGAATCAACCTCATCTACATTTTCCATTTTCACATCACTAGGGGTGTCTAAAAAGTTATCCACAATTTCAAGCATTTCTAAAGGAGACCTCCCTAAATTGTCTTTAAATTTGTCACCAATACTCTCTAACAATCTCAAGTCAATTAACATGAAAAATGGGTTGACCCCGTTTTCACCAATTACATTACTAATCTTCTCTGGTGAGATTAACCACCTCTTGAAAATACGAATGAATTCCATATGAACATAATCATCATCTAAATCACTCAATAATTCAATAAACAAGTCAATAGCTGTATCTAAATCTTTCAAGAATGAGTTAATTTTTGATTCTTTACTCATGGGTAAAGCCGATGACTCCCTTGGTACAATCTCTACCATCTCATTCTTCCCAATAGTATATGTCCATTCGTTTCCACCATCACAAAGAAGGTTTTTTACAATTGTATCAAGACCAAATACCGAATCGGTATCGAAATCATTCATATTATCTGATTGCTGATGTTTTCTTATAGTAAAGTAGCTTACAAGAACCCCCTTTAAGATACCAGTTGCTTTATTGGACTTCTTCAAGTATAAGTAGTAAGACCAAATATAGACTAAGACACTTCCAAAAGCAGCATGTAATAAGGATGAAGAAGGGTTATTCTTCGTTAATGAAATTATAACGTTTGTGTTATTATTTAAATCTGCTTCGGAGACAGTATATTTATTATTATCTTCACCTTCAACTGATGGGTCAAAGTTTGTCCAAACTTTCTTCAACACAAAATCCTTAACAATGAGTTGATTTCTCACCCATAACTTTTCCAATACATAACAAACACAACTGTTGACCACAGTTTTGTTTATATTAATTAAAAGAGTATACATTTGATCACCAACTTTAGTAAAATAATCAACGGTGTCAATACTTTTGGGTTTTGCCAATATAACATTGGAAACATGATCAAATTTCTCAATATTGACTTCTTCATTTTCTCTCAATCCAAGTACAAACTCAATCAATGTCAAGATACCATCACCCCTTGGAGCCATTACATGAAGGGTTTGAATTTGTAATGAAACGAACTGCTTGAAAAAATTTGGTGAAGGTGATGACATTAAGAGTGAAAATGTTTGGAAGAGCTCAAACGTATCTGGGAATGAAATTATTTGAGGGTATAACAGGCGAGCCTTGTACCTAGATTCAGTGGAAATGGTTGGAATCGTTAATAGTGCTAAAGTTATGGTAAGAAAATCTGAATAGCCTGTACCTCGGAGTAAAAGATCTTTCACATCATCTCCAGTGGATGAATTCTTGCTAAATACGGTGTAAAATTTATCAAATAAGAGTAGTAGCATCTTTTCTTTTTCATCATTATCTCTAATTTGATCAATAGATATGCTACTTTTATTCCCAGTCACCCGTTTAGAGAAGTCATTCAACCTCCTTTGGGCAAACGGAATACCTATCTTATTACTCTCTAATGCTGGGTAAACACCGTGTATGATAATTAGATTAACCAATCTACTAAATGTTCTTATATCATGTAAGGAGATTGAAATCAAATCTTGTGAATTTTGGGTTACTTCAGATCCAGTGTCTAGTTCACTTTGCTTTCTCTTCTTTGTAGCTATTGCTAGGTCTTGAATATTTATCAAATAGTTTGTAAGCACATCAATCAAACCAATCTTATTGTTTGTATTGGTTAGCTGAAATAACAATTCCAAGGAAAGTTCTTCCAACAGGAATTGCATTATCTTAGTTTCTAGTTCATGAAACAATAAATCAAGGGGAGAGTTTCTAACAAATTCAGGTTTATTAAGTCCCTTTCTATATGAAGCATCTTTGATAGATTTAGGATCTACTCTTTCAGTTTTAATCTTAGTTGTTGAAAATGGATTCTTTTTGACCCCACCAACTGAACTATTCAGATGAGTACCTTTAGAAATTGGAAGATCATCAAGTATTTCAATTTTAGGAGCCATCTTGATCTTATTGTATGATAAAGAGCCGATTGCAATGCAATGATATTCAGAAGAAGAGACTAAACTACAATGTGTATATCTCATACTTATATACAGGAATTCTGGAACCTTCTTACAATATGAGAGATGAGATAACTATAACTATAACTAGACTATAACTGACTATAAACTCAGGGAGTTATTATTATCTTAGAGTGTTATAAAGTTATAGTTGTAAAATTGATACCATCAGATAGTAAATTCTTATGTATCAATATTGAAAAGAAAAGATAGGTCGAGGGGGATTGGAGTGAACCATATCTTTCATTTGCTATTGTATTTTGCACCCAATATTTGGCAATTCCTCCAAAAGAAGAACATGTCGTTGCACCCTAGCGTCCCTAATCTTAGTCAGCATTACATCAATTAAAAAGCTTATGATCTTCCAAATCACTGATCACCATCTTCTATTTCTTCATTATCATCATCATCATCATAGAACTTCGTTATCTTGTTTGCTCGTTATCTGCAGTACAATATAACTGATCTATATAGATTTTTTTTTTCTTCAATTGAGATGAGACACACCTTTAAATACTTCAAGACCTAAAGAACCAAATTAGACAGAAGAGAAACTCAAACCGCTTATATATAACTTCACACAATACTTAAACAATGTCAGCTGAACAAACTACACTTACTCAAGAAGAAATGGATTGTGTCATTTTGGACGCAAGAGAGGGTGACTTGGAGACCTTAACTGAAATCTTTACAGAGTTATCACCAAAGTTATTACTTACCATAAAAGATGATATAACTTTAAGTACCCCAATCCACATGGCAGCAGCCAACGGACACGTTGAAGTTGTCAAGTACTTATTATCAATTATTCCAAAGGAAGATGCCATTAAGCTAGCTAATCAAGTTAACGATAGTGGTAACACTCCATTGCACTGGGCAGCATATGCTGGTCACTTGGAAGTTATTAAATTACTTATTGAAGAATACAAGGCTGATCCATTTTTCCAAAACGGTAGTGGTCATGATGCCATTTTTGAAGCTGAAAACAACTCCAAGTCCGAAGTCGAAGAGTGGTTCTTAAAGAAATTTGCAGTCGAAGATTACAACGATCTTAAAATCGAAGAAGGTGATGAAGAAACCAAGATCACTTACAAGCCAGGTAATGAAAGTAAAGAAGCTGATGAAGCTGCCGCTGCTGCCGTTGCAACTAAATCTGAATCCGAATCCACCCCATCAAAGCAAGTAGAAGAAAAAGAAGTTTCTGAAGTTTCCAAAAAAGCTGAAGACCTTTCCCTCAACTAAAGACTAAATAACTCAACTAAGAAGAATGACGGAGAAGAAATGACACAACACACACACTTACACCATTCTGTGGTGTGTTGATCAATGTACCAATAGATATAGACTTGTATACCATAAATCCAAGCAACGCAATGCATAATTCCATAGATACTTTATAATGTAAATACCAAAAAAACTCAGAGAAGAAAAGAGAGACAATATTACTCCAAAAATGATATTCCTTTCATCATAATATACCAAAAGAAAGAATCTGGAGATTACAAACTTCTAAATACATACATACCCGCTAGGATCCTGCCAGGGGAGATCAGATCGAGTCGAGAAACTCAAACGAACTCGCCGGATAGGCGCCAGCGGAGCATCTTGTGGTATAGAAATAACTTACTCCTTCTCATGGAAACCGCTCCGCTAGGGCCCCTATCCGGGGAGGACAATTGCATTGAGCTATTTTCCCTTCGGGAATTTACTTCTGGGAGGTAAGACATGATCTCCCCGAAGGGGAGCTAAGTTCAATGCAATTGTCCTCGCCGGATAGGCGCCAGCGGAGCGTCTTGCGATAATAAAAGTAACTAACTCCCTTCTTTTGGAAAAAATTCGGCTAGGCGACCTATAGGGAAGGACAATCAAAGCGATAATTTGTTCCATTAGGAAGGTTACTTCTGATTCCCAAGGTCACCCCGTTGGTGTGATATCGGGGTATCTTGTGATATATTTGATAGTTTGATGTAAACTCTTTTCTTTAGTGAAAGAATTTAACATACAGTTGCTGAGTTCGTTGAGATGATTTGCTCAGTTTAATAACGTTTAATATTTGAAGTATTCAATGTAAAATTGTTTTTAAAATTGGTAGGAGATTGTTTAGGAATTTTGCAGCTTGGTTGCAAAATATGGGGTTGGTGGTGGATGTGGTGGTGTTACATATAAATATATATACATATATATATGATGTGGAGCTATACCATAAAATACCAGCATACGTGACTCACGCGAGTAATTTGCCTCCCGCGGTGAAATTTTTCATTTTTTTTTTTTTAATGGTTCTGCTCAGTAAGCCATTTTGGGGGAAAAGTTGATTTCTTAAGTTAAACGGCAAAGTTAAAGCAACACGTTCGTAATTCAACCTTTCTTACGTATAAATTAGAATAATGAGTGACTTAGGTTTTGATCCTACATTAAAGAAGAAGAAGAAGTCTAAGAAGCCAGAAGATGTTTCTGGTTCTGCCTCTCCAGCTCCAGCCTCCGATATAGACGATATGTTTTCAGGATTAAAGAAGAAGAAGAAGTCAACCAAGTCAAGTTCTTCAGCAGATGCTCCAGTTGAAGGTGAAGCTTCAGCTCTTGGTGAAGATTTATCAGCTTCCTTGGGAGATTTGACTTTAAAGAAGAAGAAGAAGAAGTCAGTAAAATCATCTGAGGCTGCTGATTTTGAACAGCAATTAGAAGAAGCTGGTGTTGAAGAAGTTATTGTTGCCACCACTACTACTACCGTCGATGAAGACGAAGAATCAAACTCATCCTCCTCAAATTCATCGTCCGCAGCTGGTGTAGGACTTTCTTACCCAAACTTACTTTCCCGTTTCTTCTCCATTTTAAAGCAAAATAATCCAGAATTGGCTGGTGATAGATCAGGTCCAAAATTCAGAATTCCTCCACCAGTTTGTCAAAGAGAAGGTTCTAAAAAGACTCTTTTCGCCAACGTTCAAGAAATCGCCGCTGTTTTACAAAGATCTCCAGAACATCTTATACAATTCTTGTTTGCTGAATTGGGTACCTCTGGTTCCATTGATGGTGAAAAGAGATTAATCTTAAAGGGTAAGTTCCAACCAAAGCAAATGGAATCCGTTTTGAGAAGATATATTATCGAATATGTTACTTGTAAAACTTGTAAGTCTATGAATACTGAAATGAAGAGAGAATCTGCCAACAGATTACATTTCTTAAGTTGTAAAGCTTGTGGTTCCACAAGATCTGTTACATCTATTAAGACCGGTTTCCAAGCTCAAATCGGTAGAAGAAAGAAGGCATAATTTTAACTTAATCAACAACAACAATATTAATAATTCGTTGCATAGGTGTTTGGGAGTGTATCATAAAGTATATATATTTTAACTTAGCATATATAATTTTTTTTTTCATTTATACTTTTCTTTTCAATAGGATATAAATAACAATAATTGAATTGAAAGTATTAAAGAAATCATTAAATAAAAATCAATAAATAAATCAATAAAATAACAAGAATCAATTCTTTAGGAAGAAACTTCGAATGGAACACTGTGTTTGGTGGGCAGGGTCCTAGCGGAGCGGAGCGGTATCTAAAGTAATTTATTCAAATTGTAATGTTCCACGTTCTAATGGTACCATTTGGGCTTGACCGATTCCCTTGGGTCATACTGCTAGCCCTACTTGGAAAGGACGGTATTTTTTAAATTCAACAATCCCAAAGATCACATAATATACATATTTTCCCTCCCATTTTCTCCCTCTATATCTAATTTTAACTTAAAGTTTCCCTACGTATCAGTAGGGCTAAAATAACGACCGAAGGGAGCCAAGCTCAATGCAATTGCCCTCCCCGGGCAGGGGCCCTAGCGGAGCGGGTTTTGTATAAGTTGATTACTTTAATATCGCAAGACGCTCCGCTGGCCCTTTTCCTCCAAGGACAATTGAATTGAACTTTGCTCCCCTTCCAGTAGGCCATGTCTAACTCAGTGGAGCGGTACCAATAAAAGATCCACAGGAAACAATAAAATAATACTCTTATCCATTTCTATGTTACCTAGATACATTATCCTTGAAGAAGTTGTGTATTTTTATTTGTTGACTACAGGTATGATCAATGAATTTTGTATTAAATGATTTTGTATATGTCCTTTTATGATTATTAAGGTATCATGATGCATGGGAAGAGATCGGAGAGACTCCAGAAGCCAGTGTTGGAGCTGATACTGGGGCTTGTGTGGCTGTACCAGCAGTCTGACAAGCTCCAGTTGGAATGGGAAGCGATGGAGTAGAAATCGGTGTAGGTGGAGCTTGAGTTATTTGCAGTGTTTGTTGGGCATGTGGGCCAGGAGACGGAGAATAAGAAGAAGTTGCACTTGGGATTCTCCTTACCGCTGATGGAGACGGAGATGGCGATTGAGATGGAGTGGAAATAGACGTTGCACCAAAGTCATGACCAACTCTTTGTGGTCTCTTCTTTCTACCAGAGCTAACTCTTCTAGCAGTTGTTGTTACATTTGGTAAATCAGGACAATCGTTCCAACCTTCCATAGGTACACCCATTTGATATTTTGTAAGCATCTTGTATGACAGTATTAAAAAGCAACTACTCTTCTTCTCTCTGGATATGGAAAATTTTTCCCTCTAGTGAATCTGTCAAGGATGACCGCTTGTTATAAACTTATTGATTCGAGGCGACTTGTAACACCTCACCCAAAAAAAATTGTAGAAAATAAATTGGTGTTACATGTATACGTCACGTAGATAATCCAAAAAAATAAAACTTTACAAGTATAACTTAAACAAGTAATATGTTTAAAATATGACTGTTCATTTTATGTAAATGATTAATAATATTATTCAATAGGGCTATATTATAAAATAATGCTTAGCCAATTCGGTGTGTTAACCCGGTAGGTTCTTCTACACCCCTTCCATTCTATGTATTTAGCTGAAAAAAATTATCTCTGAAAAATCTAGTCGAATTGAAGTATTTATTAGGTAAAAAAGATACAGGCGAGGAAATCTCTCCCCCTCATATAATATACTATAACCTCTTTATCGTTGTTGCTCTATAGTGCAGTCAAAATTTGTCTCCTTGGAGTATATGTTATCTATGTTATACTTGAGCAATGGCCAGGGCCACGGGGCGTCTTGAAACAGTAAGTCCTTATTTTTAATTGTTTAAAAAACTGTTTTCGCTCGGGACCCTGACTGAGTAGGGCATGTGTGCATCGTGCTTTCCTTTGTATCCTCACGGACATGCCTCATACTACCAGTAGGGAATGGCCAAAAGGATATACACCAAACTCAGTTGTCTTTGTTAGAGAGTGGCACCAGTGGTGCGTCATAAGGAGGAACCGATTTAATTCTCTAATAATGAATCTCGAACGTCTAAAATTCCCATTTTAAAATATCTCTCTCTAGTAGAAACATCTCATTCCGTGGTAAAGAATATTTTTATAGCTTTTTTTAAGTAGAACTACTATTATGATCTTTGGATTTGAAGTGCTATTTCAATTAATTCATCAATTGTTGGTCTATCTTCACTCTTCAACTGTAAACATTTCTTTACTAAATCATTTAAATCTTCAGTATATCCACTTTCAGATGCCTTTGGAGTAATATATTTACCCTGAGAAATAGCAATATTTAAATTAGCACCTTGATCCATCTCTAGCTTTTCAAATGGCGAGAACCCATACATACAAGCATATAACAAGCAACCAAGTGACCAAATATCAGTCAGTTCAGTGATTTCTGAACCCGTAGCGACATCCAAGAGTTCTGGAGCTCGGTATGGTAAGGTACAGTGCTCCTGAGCATAATCAGTTAAGGTTAATGCTTGTTGTCTTGTTTTAACTGCAATACGAGCTTTGGAACAGGAACCTAAGTCTACCAATACTGGTAACCCATCAGACAGAGAAATCATTACATTTGCAGGTTTGATGTCTCGATGAGCAAATGGGACAAGTTCCAGCATTTCTCCGATATCACCAACTTGTTGTTCATCAATAAAATCATCACCTTCAATTTGTGGTGGTAACAATAAGGCATCTTCTTCGTCTTCAATATTTGTGCTGGACCCAAAGAGCTTATACTTGTGCATGGCTTGGATCCCACGACAAACACCAATAAAGACCCTTAACACTTCATCTTGTTTCATGTTTTGACCAGTCAATACGTTTTTATTAATTATGTCCTGAAGGGAGTTCTCAAAGTAAGGGAGAAGTATGTAGATTGTCTTGGAACCATCCAGTTCGTCAATAATTGACTCATCAATCGATTGAATAATATACGGAGTCTTGGAGCTTGTAAATCTGTGATAGTTTCTAATCTCCTTTAACGCCATCTTAAACGATTCGTCATTACCACCACCACCAAAGGGGCAGCGAATCTTTTTCAAAGCGTACAACGATGAATTGGTATTGCTGTTACCCTTAGATACCAAATAGACGTATGAAAACCCACCTTCACCAAGAAGTCTTATAATTTTATATGATGATTTATTTATGGTGACATGAGGCAGTGAAAGATTAGGGAGGCAGGGGAAGCATTTAGAGAATGCAAAAAATAAAAAATCCATGGCGGTACAACAATAGAACAGTATAGCCTTCTATAATTTCACAAATAAGCGCTGTCCCGTTTCAGACAGGCAATGGGTATAAGTATTGAGTTGGCAGTAGCAAGGACACAAATGATATTTAAGATTTAGATATTTGATATTCGTGGAAGCTAATGGGGCGAGTGCCATATTTCTATGAGTCGTATATACACACCAAACCATCATGATATTTCACACATAAATTTCCTCTCACGTCTTCATCACCTGTTCTTCTTCATCTTACACGTCTCCAATGTCCACATCGCCTACCTCGCCTTCCCCTCTTGATAAAATTCAATCAGTGGAGTTACTCCCAGAATTATTAAACCTTCTCCATGACTTGCAAGCTGGAAAAATACTGGTTAAAGATTTTGATAATCATGCTGGTAGTATTAGACTTAAATTATCAACAATGAAACAACAGTTACAAAAGATTGAAAATATCCAACAATCTGTTGAAGAAAGAGAAATTGAAATAACAAAATTAGAAGAAAACAATAAGCAAAAAGTTGAATTTTTAAGAGCACTCAAATAGTTTTCGAACTTGAACTTGAACTAGCTGAAATTTAATGCACATCAGTGGAGAGTCTTGCGATAAATTTAGCGAATGATTTATTGTGAAAAGCCTTCATAATGTATCTGGGGAGGTCAACTTCTTGAGCTTCTATCCTTTATGGGAGCTGATTAATGGATATATCCATTTTTTTCAAGCAGGCACACATTGAAGTGTGTTTGCAGTAATTGGCACAACGTACACGAATTTTTCATTTCGATCGACATTTATGGACGAGCCCCCCCAACTCTTTCTACATCAATGGCCCAGTTTCCCGGTACAGCGTCATACAATGTACTCCCCTTGATACTACTCCACGCGACTCCGAAACTTCCTCGCACTCTCCCAGATGGGCCAGAAGAGCGACCGCAGGGAGAAGAGCTCGTTGCAGTCGTCCTCGCCGGATAGGCGCCAACGGAGCGTCCCTCTTTCAAGCAAACCATAATAAACCTTCAACCCTGGCATCCCCGGTCAATGTCCCAGTATGACCAGGGTTCGGAATTCAACTCGTCCCATAGTTATCTACAGGCATTATATAGTGTTTACATTTTCAAGTTACAAGTCGAGTTTGATTCGATATATCATTCTGTACATACATTTCACATCACTATATATACATACACATATACATCAATTCAATAAATAATTCACGGAGATTATAAAGATATCTCTTCTATTCATCTTGTATAATTGAGCCTGGTTACCCGCATACCATATGCAGACCTCGGCCATGAAAAATCCCATTCTATACATTGTCGCACAATGTGATGGGAAGAGAAAACGTAAACAAAATCAAACTCTTCTCTTCCGTAAGCTTTCTTTCTCTTTAACAACAACTACTAGAATACCTCACGTGAACCTTGAGCCTTACTACTAATATTATTAATATAATATCATTCGGAACGACAAATCATGCCTATAACTATTGCTGCACCATCCCTCACATGGGAAACTTTAAAGGCACAACCTGCACTCTCTGTGGGTCTTCCAATCTTCACCTTATTCCTCTTGATCATTGATTTACACACAGACCATTCACTTTCACACAAGTTTTCATACTATCCTGGTGCTATCTTTGATTTTGACCTCAACAGATTATCATTTTACTTGTTATTCCACCAAAATTATTTCCATTGGTTCCTTAATGTCGTTTCATTGTGGACCTTTATTTCAACGTATGAAAGAAACAATGGTACCATCTACACCGGTATTACTTTGAACCTCTTGGCTGTGTTCACAGGCATTCAGTACACAATTGTTGGTACCATCTTTGGTGTAGATGCACACGTTGCTGGATTATCTGGCGTAGTCTTCTCATTTGTTGCCTTTACTGCTTACAAGGAACATTCTACTTTCCCAACTATCTACAAGATTAACATTGCCCAACAAGAGATTGAAGTTCCAACTTTACTGACTCCCTTCATATTCCTCATTCTTGGATTTGTTTTAACTCCTGGTGCATCTCATTGGGGCCATGCTTGCGGTATTAGCACTGGTTTCTTATTAGGTATGGGTTACATGAAGGTATTGTTCCCACCACATAGTGCAATTGCCTTTATTGAAGGTAAAGTAACTCCATTGATAAACTTAATTGATAAGATTGTTACGTTTATTAAGGAAACTGATTCAGTTCACCAAAGAAGTTCAGATTACACTCCAATTTTTGGTTCTTCACTGGAAGCATAAATAAATGAACAAACACGAAACAGAAAAAGAAAACTGATGACAGTAGAGTGTACGAGAAATCAATAGGAAACTCCCCCCTTCCACCCCCTCTCAACTGACCAATACAAAGTAATCGTTAAAGGGAGACTATGGGTTACTTTGCAACCTTTTTTATTATCGTGCGGCTTGAAAAATCAACTTTCTTTACATAAATAGAAGGTAAGTTTAATATAATATACCAGTGGTATCATCTCAACCTTCGAAAGATGATGTATTCAGATATATATACATAGTAATATTTAATATAAGATACGAAAGAAAATTGTGTTTTAGCGAATAGAGTGCATGGTTATAGATATGACAGACATTGAAGTATATAATTTAATCTGCGTGGAAATTGTACATGTACCCCGGACCAACTACCACTACGTTTATATTCACTTTGGTACCAGCTTTTAGCTGAAATAGCGTTATATATTTTTTCCGCTATTTTAAGCGAGCCAATGATTTAATGGATCATTAGCTCCCTAACTCGCTTTTCGTGGTGTATTTCGACTCCTTTTACGGCCACGGTTTAAGGTTTTAGTTTAGTCTCAACATAGATATATTATTTTGAGGCAGGTGGGGAGACTATTACTTAAGTATATCTGTCCCCAAAATACATTTTAATAAAAGTAAAACAGAGTATCGTAGTGTTGTAGCATTCCCGTATCTGTCATTTGTATACATACACTAACCTCCTCATTCTCCACGTTACACTCTTTGTCTTTTAAGGTTACCGGTTTAACCTTTACTTTCATGTGTCTTTTGAGTGACTGTGTGCAGTACTGACCCCACCAACTGATAGAATGTAAGGGAAAAAAACACATAGTAATGAAAAAAACAGAATGGTCTTATTGCCCCGTCTTGGCAATTGACTAAGAGAACTTTACTAGTAAGAAGAAACCACTGGTGTATCTTCGTGTACGTGCCATTTATACCATATACATATACATTGAATAAAGATGCTTCGACTGAACGGGACAGAATCCGAAACGGAAGAGAAGAAAAATGAAAGCACCACAAGCAAGTTGAGTAAAAGAGGTTCGATCTTGTTCCTGAAGGCCAACAAGCTTGTACGACTGCAGAAGAGCAAAGATCTGGACAAACCAGCAGAAGGTGTGGCAAACGGTAGTAGTAAGAATGGTTCTAAGAAGAGGAGAAAGAAGCCTTACTCAAATAATGTGCAAGCGCGTAGCACCCCAGCATCCACCACAAGCAACACCAACAACTACAACAACAACAACAACAACAGCAATAAAAATAATGGTAATGGTTTTCATCAAAATAGCACTGTGCCACATGGTGACGAGGATGAACTAGATGATGTATCGTCTAAGTTAACTCCAACTTCGTTACCGTATCATGGTGTACTATCAAGAACAGTGAACAATTTTGAAAAAGAGGAAGGCGAAGAAGCGGGCCCTGCGTCAGGTGCTGCTACATTTTCATCGAGAGAAGTAGAAGATCTTCCTGAAGCAGATCTTGAAATCCCAATAAATACTCGACTGCATCTGCCACCGCCTCCACAAGGTCAAGGTCTTGACAGATCATATTCTGGTAGAATAAGGAACCCTTCTAACGAAAATTCTCCATTGAAAGAGAGGCCACAGGAATCGATCCAGTCCTCTAGTTCTGGTTCGGGTGTGGCTACTGTTTCCTTGGGTATGAGTCCTAGGAAACAAAGTATAATGAGATATAAACAAATTGACGATGACCACGACAAGTCCGTAATATCAGAAGCAAAGGGAAATCTTCGTAATTCCATGATTTTAGAAGATGCAAGCGTATCTGCCACGAATTCATTAAATGTCCCCCCACCACAACTCAATCTCGATGATAAAGTTTCAATTTTTATCCATCACACTTCTAAAATATCAGTTTACCATGAACAAGCTCAGACGAACACCAGTGGAACACCAGATGACCCTAAAACTTCGGGTAGGTTTTTGGGCCGCGGTGCTTTAGAGATTTTCCAGCTTCATAATGGTGATGTGACATATTTATCTTGCGGTAGTTCTTTTGTTTATCCGCTTTTACCAAAATTAAAGATATTGAGAATTAGCTTTGATACATTTATCTTACCATTGGTCAACCCAGAGAGGTATTGGAAGATTCTGGTTGAAACTGACGAGGAAGATGTGATTACAAAATTAGAGCAAATTTTGAAAGATTGTGTAAAGTATACAAACTTATACTTTGGTCCGCCACCGACACCTAAGAAACCAAATAAACAAGAGCCAACCCATATCAACTCATCTACTAGTGTTGCAACGGATTCAATCAAATCTGAAAAGACTGGTATTGATTATGATAAGAAAATCACCACCACCACCACCAATACTAGTCAGAACCTTCCTTTTGCTGATTCTGACAGTGATCATGCTTCGAATGGTAATAATACTGAAAAAAATTCTGTCGACGAGAATGAAAACGAGATATCCAGTTTTCCTTTTGCCCCTACAACATCTAGTAGAATAGTTCATCCAGTCCATCGAGATTATAACCATAAAATTGACCTTAAATCAAGCTCAGCGACCCCAGCTCCGGAATATCCATCAGAGGCATTGCTTGCCATGACATTAAATATTTCAGATATCCCAGATTCTCCACCATCAGCACCAATGTCTCCATCACAAGTGGTTGATCAAATACAGGCATTTGATCTTAGAGTAATTGAACAACAAAACGGTAATTCTGATTGGAGCATTAAAAGACAAGCTTCAACTAATTCGTTTACAACTGATATGGCTTGCTTGGATATTAATGGTTCTCCAACTTTAGCAAGAAATTATACGTCGAACAGAATTGAACCACCTAAAATGGCTGTGCTGGCACAGCATAATATTCAACAACCAAAACCACACAGAATGAGCAATACAGATTCATTAACTGGCCAATCTAGGTACCCACGCTATAGTGATACAACACATTCAAATCAAAATCACAATCAAAATCATATTGACGTACAACACAAGATGCAGCCACAGAAACTACAACAGTACCACCACATTAGTAATAATAACAACGGTGATGATGATGATAATTCATCTGATTCCTCCATGGATTCATTGATTGAAGAATATGAAGAAAATATTAGCACTACGAAATCAATTCATTTAGGTTCTCGCCCATCTTCGAGAGCACAATCAAGAGTATCCACCCACTACAATGTCAACGGAGGTGTACAGTATAACAGACCAGCATATTTTCAAGGGAAGATTGATAACGAAGATGAAGATTTCCCGAGCACATCTCTTTCTGAGTACAATAGGGTACATAATGGTGGAGATACAAAATCTCGTCGCTCTTCACGTAGTGGTATTGAATGGTCACAAACTGAGCCTACTAGTAAACTTGTTAAATCTCGTTCTACTTATTCAATTGCTAGTTCTGCAAGAGGTAGTCAATATAAAGGCAGTCATCTTAGTAACACATATCGAGAAATTTATAAGTCAATAACAGAAAGAAATCTTGCTCAAAAATTAGATAATGATGATACAAGAAGTCAGAGACAACATCAGCAAAATTTAATTCAACATGACTTGCGTTCAAAGCACCCTCCATTATCAAAATCTGCATTCACACCTGTATCTATTTCAACAAATCATGGGAGATACGGTGGAAAGGATAGTATTAATGGAGGTAAATATGCCAATAGTGTGGTTAGTGATAGGCCAGGTGGAATGACATCATCTGAAGTATATCAGATGTTAAGTCTGAGCAAATCATTTACTAATTTGAAAAAAGAGAGAGTAGAACCAAGGAAAGAAGAAGCAAAGGGGCTCACATCAAGAATATTTGGATGGTGATTTGCCCTGAATAACGTGAACACGACTCTAATTAATACTTCTTAACTTTTATATAAAAAAAATAGGGAGATTTATTATTTTTTTTTTTCACGAATGTAGAAGAAATTGGAACTTTGTAATCTCTCACCAGGAGAATCTATATCGATTTCTATCCCGTTTCAAGGTGGTCCTTTATCGTGAAAAACGAAGTGCAATCTAGAAAGTTGAATTACACAGCAACTGTTTTTGTAAAGAAAAAAGTTTTATTAATTACCCACTGTGAAGACTAGGATGGTTACATGTACCATGATAGGTACTCACTCACAACGCACTCTTATTCTGAATTCTTACAATTAAATTATTAATATTTTTTCTTGTTCCTTGTATTGACAAAAATTATATATACAAACTGTCAAAGTAGCTATCAATGTAAGATATATACTTGCAAAGATAGCCAAATGTGGGGGGTGGTTTCATTTTACTTTATTTTTTAACTTAATTTTATTCTCATCTGTTCATCTTTATTTTTATCGTTGGTGGTTTTGAAAAGAGGGATGAATGATCGTTATTTGCATCCTCTATGTATGGGGCGGGGGAGTGGTTGTATTTGCGTGGTTGGTATGCTTACATTTGTGGGGCACCTGGAACTGGGTTACCGTTGGCGTCAATCAAACCTTGTTGCATCATCATTAATTGTTCGTTACCAGCAGATTCAAATTGTAAACCTAAACCTAATCTAGAAGAGTTCTTGGAGTGATCAATTTCACCGGAGAAAAGGATAGAAACAGTTGGAAGGACTCTCTTTTCCATGAAAACACCAACCTTACCGTTAGAGTCTAATTGACCTCTGAAGACAGATTGACGGTATTCGTACTTGGCACCGATGGTGGTTTGACCTTCAACAACTGGTTCGTAACCAATTGGAGTACCCATGAGGGAGTCAGTGATTGGCTTCATGGTGGCAGCAACTTGGGTTTCTAAACCAGCTTCAACTCTGTCGGTAACCTTTCTCCAGAAAGAAGCAATAAGGGCACCTTGGGCTTGTAATTGGGCAGAAGCAATCCAGTTACCGGCGTTGTAACGGGCGACATAGGAAACAGCGGCATCTGGTGGAGCGAAACCAGCTTGCTTAGAGTACATGGCTTCTAAACCAACAGCTAATCTTGAGGATAAGGATTGTAAGATGGAACCAACGGCAACACCAGAGAATCCACCGTCTAAGAAAGATGGGTTTAAAGTCTTTAAGTTGACGGAAAAGTCAGAAGCTTGGTAATCTTGTTCAACTTGGACCATTGATGGTTGACCGTTAGCTAATTGTAAAGTAACCTTGGAGATGTTGTATTTGTCCCAACCGTAGTTAATTCTACCAGAAAAGGACAAGTCGTTGTCGATGTTACCTTGAACAAAGTAGTCGTCGGTAGCGTACAAGGCGGAGAAGGCATAAGGTGGTAAGGCTTGAGAGCCAATGGATAAAGTGTGAGAAGTTTGGAAAGCTGGGGCCATGGAGAAGGCCTTGTTCAAATCAGCTCTAAGACCAGTGAAGAAGTATTGTTGCAAGAAAACATCACGGGAAACTTCCTTGTTCAAGTTTTCAATGGTACCTGGGTTGGTTAAACCAAGATTCTTTCTGTGTTCACTGATGGTGGTGTAGACGTCATTTAAATAAGAAAAGACTGGGTTGGAAGACCATAACCCGTGAACCTTTGGAGGTGGGACAGTGAGGGATGGTAAAGTAGAGATATCCAACTTGGATAAGTCAGCTATTGGGACTTGAGTTTGAGACATGTTTCAATATAGTTTTGTGCTATTCGTCTTACTAGTAGTGGAATTAAAACCTCGTCGATGTTGGCCCTCTTTGCCTTTTTGCCAATGAGATTTTTTTTTGGAAAACTTGCGAATGTTGAAAAATTAGCCAGTGATGCAATTTACCAACACGGTGACAACTCTGCGGTAGATCATGGTCCGGTTGTTTGTATTACTTTTAACATTGGTATATGTGGATACCATAGAGTAGTCTACAAAGGTGTTACAGTTGCGGGGTTCTTTCTATCAGCTCATGCAAATTTACATTACAAAACATCCGCTATTGCGTATCAATATATGGCGGCGGCATAGACCAATAAAAAGTTTAGCTGTTTAGGTATCAATGAACACTGCGCTTATTTAAGTTAACTTGGCTCCAGTTGGGAGTGTATTATCCTCCCTCACAAATGGGAATAATGCTCGAAACATTAACCCACCAAGGGAAAGGTTAGGGGAGGAGTACGCTCGAAGATGGTTCAAATTATGATCAGATAATATTGTGAGATGTATGACTCGGGAGGAGTTGGTAATTTTGAATGAAGTCTTTGCAAGTCGCTCCGCTGGCGCCTTTCCAGCGAGGACAACTGCGTTGAGCTCTTCTCCCTTCGGTCGCTCATCTAGCCCATACTGGGAGTAAGAGAGAAATCTCCCAGAAGGGAACAAAGAGCTGATGCAATCTTTTTCTGAGCAAATACAGCAAAAGCGACTGTACACGAACCTTTGATCAAATATAAGGTCTGCCAACCTTTTAAAATACTGCTCTTACTTTGAAACACACCAAATTAGAGTAATCCACTGAATGCATTGGTAATGTTGGAAGCGGAATAAAACACTGCCAATCTACGTGCCAACTCGCCTCTTCTATAAAAATTTGATAAGTAATAGATAATTCCAGGGAAGAATGCGGATTCAAACAATCCCAAAAACCAACGAGCTGCCATTAGTTATGCGTAATTGAACTGTCAAAACGTTACAGATCCGAACCCGATCATAAGCGTTGGGATAACGTTTGCAGCATTGTAAATTCTTAATAACTAAAGAGTGTGGGAGGCAAATAAAACAAATGGATGGAAAAGATACGCTAGTGTTCCATTCCTGACCCTTTATACCCTTTTTTAAATCAATACCGTTAGTCTTTGCATAACTGATATTTCCCTTATCAAGAGGATTTAGAGGGACTTGACGGCGGTTACTGGCATAAGTCTTAAATCAAGCTTACGACATATTCTTCTTTGAAGGTAGTGGGTAATATAATCTCTGTTTACTTTAATTTCATTGCCATTGGCAGAGCATACTGAAAACAAAGGAAACACTATTAATGAGTTTGAATTCAATTCACAGTGACTTTCTTTGATAGAAATCTTCTAAAGAGTATCAATAATATATACAAGTTGCTTTTTGCCTACTTCTATGTTGGTACCTTAGAGAGTCTAGGTGATAAAAGAACTTCTTTACATATCGGGGTAATTATGGCATTTTCCTTGTATGATTGATGATTGATATGTACTGCATATTATCATTTTTTGCAACCTATTTCAAATCTACTGTTTAATCGCATATATTTAAACACAATATATTTCCGAGAAGACAAAAGATGACGTAGAAGGAAATATAAGATTGTTTATGTCGGGATGCTTCAAACTAGATTCAAACCTTTTTTTTTTTGCCTCGATATCGTCTTGAGGTTCCCTACTCCGTCTCACATTCGTCTCATCTCTAGCAGAAAGTCAATACTCACTGAGGAGCATCGTTTATCACAGACAACATAAACTCTTGTAAATCCAATTCAATTTAATAAACTGGATTATCCTCTCTAAAACAACCCAGTTGTTCCCTCTTTACTAAAATATCATTAAATCCCATTAAACATCGCCTATTGCCTCCCTTGTAATTTCATCGAAGTGATGCTTTCTTGGATGGTCCACCTGCATATTACCAACCTTCTCATCACCGGTCGTCCAATACAACATATCTGATATGACATCAGCGAGTAAAACCCTTTCAAAATAATAATCATTCCTCTAATATCATACGCAATGATCTCCTTCCCACCATATACACATCACCATACACATATTTTCTGTTAAATCAAGTCATATCTCCCGCACGTTCCCTTTCCCGAATTACTACTAACTTTTAACAGCATCACCTCACCTCCACCCAGACACCCAGCATCGCACCAAACCAGTCCGAATCTGCTGATGCAATTGGAAATGCAGAAATGAGGAATCAATATAAACTCACTCAACCCCAAGAACAAAAAGAAAGCTAACAATTAAACCAATTTTTTTTTCTTTTTATATTTAGTATATCTAATTTAATAAGAAAGAAGTTTATTGTGTCTTTTCTGTTTCCGATAACTTTGCTTTGAGTAAACTGAAACTGAAAGACTTTCAATTATCAAAAAAAAATTAGTATTTACAATTTAAATTATGGGTTCCCCAATAATTAACGGGATAGCTTGTATAGAGCTTAAAACTTCCGATAGAGATTTATTCGAAGAAACTATCCAATTTTATACTCATATTGTTGGTTTTGTTGAAGAAGATGATATCTCCGATGCTGCTAAGTCAATTGAGCTGGTCTACTTGGGTTCAAATGTCTCAGAATTCAAGGTTAAGGTTACTTTTGATCCACAGGCAAGATCAGGTGCTGAATCAAAGGCCTACAGAGATGAATTGTTACATTTTTGTAAGAGTTCGGATTGGAGACTGACTACCTCGTCAATCTCTTTGAAGATTACCGATTTGAACTCATTGATCAACCAACTTAGAGCCAAGCACTATCCAACTCAAATCACTCCAAATGATCTTTATCCTTACGAAGCCCACACCATTGACCCATTGGGTACAATTATTGGTTTCACCACTGCTTCCAATCCTAACACTCTTAACCCACCAGTTATTAAATTAACCCACCAAAAGAAGTTGGAATCTGCCCCAATGAGTGTTGTTCACTCGGACTTATACAACAACCAAGCCGAAGAAGCTGAATTATCTAGCGCACTGGGAGTTAAGAACATTGCTGTTATGACATCTGGTGGTGATGCTCCAGGTATGAATGCTAACGTCAGAGCCATTGTCAGAGCTGCCATCTTCAGAGGCTGCAAAGCTTTCGCTGTCATGGAAGGTTACGAAGGTCTTGTTAGAGGTGGTCCAGAATACATTAAACAAATGTCATGGCAAGATGTTAGAGGGTTCCTTTCTGAGGGTGGTACTAATATTGGTACCGCCAGATGTATGGCCTTCAGAGAAAGAGCTGGTAGATTGAAGGGATGTAAGCATCTTGTCGATGCTGGTATCAATGCATTGATTGTATGTGGTGGTGATGGTTCTCTTACTGGTGCAGATTTGTTCCGTCACGAATGGCCATCTTTAATCTCTGAATTAAGAGACAACAATGAAATTACCGCCGAACAATATGAATCTCATAAGCATTTGAATATCTGTGGTACTGTTGGTTCTATCGATAACGATATGTCCACCACTGATGCCACTATTGGTGCTTACTCTTCATTGGCAAGAATTTGTCAAGCCATTGATTACATTGATGCAACTGCCAACTCTCATTCAAGAGCCTTCGTTGTTGAAGTAATGGGTAGACATTGTGGTTGGTTAGCACTTATGGCTGGTATTGCCACTAGTGCTGATTACATCCTTATTCCAGAAAAGCCATCTTCTACTCAAAACTGGCAAGGACAAATGTGTGAAATTGTCAGTAAACATAGATCTAAGGGTAAGCGTAAGACTATTGTTATTGTTGCTGAAGGTGCTATAACCTCAGATTTGGAGCCAATTTCTGCAAATGATGTTAAGAATGTATTGGTTGATAAATTAGGATTAGATACAAGAGTTACAACCTTAGGTCATGTCCAAAGAGGTGGTACTGCTGTTGCCTACGATCGTATCTTGGCCACTTTACAAGGTGTTGAAGCTGTTAAGGCTGTCTTGGATTGTACTCCAGATACTCCATCTCCTTTAATTGCAATCGAAGAAAATAAAATTGTCAGAAAGCCATTGGTTGAAGCAGTCAGAATTACCAAGTCAGTTGCTACCGCCATTGAAAATAAAGATTTTGAAGCCGCAATGGAATTGAGAGACTCTGAATTCGTTGAACATTTAAATAACTTCATTGCCATGAACTCTGCTGATCATAACAAGCCAAGTTTACCTGAAGGTGAAAGAAAGAAGATTGCTATTGTTAACGTCGGTGCCCCAGCTGGTGGTATGAATAGTGCTGTTTACTCTATGGCTACTTACTGTATGTCGAAGGGTCATACACCATATGCCATTCATAATGGTTTCTCGGGGTTGGCTCGTCATGAATCTGTTCGTCTGATTGATTGGTTAGAGATTGAAGGATGGAATTCTATTGGTGGTTCTGAAATCGGTACTAACAGATCAACTCCTGAAGATACTGATATTGGTATGATTGCTTACTACTTTGAGAAGTATCAATTTGATGGTTTAATTATCGTTGGTGGATTTGAAGCATTTGTTTCTCTTGATCAATTGGAAAAGGCTAGACCAGTTTACCCAGCATTCAGAATCCCAATGGTTTTAATCCCAGCAACTATTTCAAACAATGTTCCAGGTAGTGAATACTCTCTTGGTTCAGATACTTGTTTAAACTCACTTATGGAATATTGTGATATTGTTAAACAATCTGCATCATCCACTCGTGATAGAGCATTCGTTATTGATGTTCAAGGTGGTAATTCTGGTTATATTGCAACTTTTGCATCATTATGTTGTGGTGCTCAAGCATCTTATGTACCAGAAGAAGGTATTTCATTAGAACAATTAGAATTAGATATCAAATCTTTATGTGAATCATTTGCCATTGATAAGGGTAATTTTGCTAAAGCTGGTAAGTTAATTCTTAAGCTGACTAATGCATCTAAGGTTTTAACAACACAAGTATTAGCTGATATAATAAAGCTGGAAGCTAATGGTGCATTTGACACAAAGACAGCCATTCCAGGTCATGTTCAACAAGGTGGATTACCATCACCAATTGATAGAACTAGAGCAGCCAGATTTATTGTTAAGGCAATTGAATTTATCGAAAATAATTATGATACCGTTGCCCTGAAGAAATATGATATTGAATTCCCTTACGATGATAAGAAGATTTCAGCTACTGCCGCGGTATTAGGTATAAAGCTGTCACATTTAAAATTCAGTTCAATCAGACAATTATATGATTACGAAACTGATCTGTCAAGAAGAATGCCAATGAAGATCTCATGGCTGGAAGCAAGAGACATTGCTGATCAATTAGTTGGGAGAAGTAGAATCCACAAGCAAGATGTTTAAATGAATGATAATAGTTATAGATAGAAATAAGTTAAAAGTAAATAATAATAAAAAAAACTAAATAAATAATGAATGATACAGATAGCTTTGTAAGTGAAATATAATTTCAGCTTTCTAGATAGTGGTAAGTGTTGTTCAGAGAAGAGTTGGGGTGGTTGGTACTAATTTCCATAAATTAAATTTAAACGCGCATCGAATCAAAATCAGATGGTATTGATTGTATATATTCTTCTTTAAAGTAGACACTGAATATGGATAATCAAAGAAGTAACCAGATTGCAGTTTTCAATGCTACTATCAATGGTATGTTGTAATTTGACTGAAGATGGAGCAAAGCTCAATGCAATTGTTTTCCCTAGGTAGGGTCCAAAGCGGAGCGGTAATCTCATATTAACACGCTCAATTGAGACCGCCCAAGCTTAGATATTCTTCTTGGATACTAACGTTTTAGATATTCGATCACTGATTGAACAACAAGAAATAACAAAGGAAATGCTAGTACAGGCGAATTTAAAATGTTTAGAATTACAATCAAAAGTTCAAGATGAGATTCAAAACTTCACTCAATTTGAGATCAAAAGGTTCAATGAAAAATTACATAAATTGGTGATAGAAATCAATGTGAAACGAAGTGCCATAGATAAGAGAGTATTCCGATTTGAAGGAGATCCAATACCACCGCAGGCTCAAGTTATCGATGTAGCTGTGGCCGTGGGCGGTGGATCTGTCAATGTTGTCAGAGAGCCAGAAGCGAAAGATTTAGTGAGTACAAAAGTAAGTTTAACACAGGAGAACAGCTTTGTTCAAAACTTTAGGGACTCGATTGTAACGACAAAGACGGCTCTTGGTCAGATTCACATCCAAAATGGTGAGAACAGCTTCGTCGATTGTGTGTCAAACGGACCGATATTTATAGAGAATGTTATCAATCTGATCATAATAATCGAGTGCCACCAGTTGCGGTTGCGAGGGTTACAGAAGTGCAAAATCTACGGCAAGATTGGTAATAATACCATAGTCATAGAAGAATGTACCGACTTGGAATTTGGAACAATTAAATCTGATTCCGAATCTGAATCTGATTCTGAATCCGGAGCAGCAGCTCCCAACCAGGAATTGAAAGTAGACGATTTTTCAGACCCAAGTAACCGAGGGACATCTGCACCTAGTTCGTCACCTAGTGTACTGAAGAATATAACATTTGTAGATAGCGTTCTGACTGAGAAGTTTAAGTGGGTCAGAGATATCTCAGTTGGTGCTATACTAGGCAATAACGTTTGTAGCGAACGAATCTCAAATTGGATATAGTTTACCAAAATCAGAGCGCGGGGTATCTCCACTCGTCATCGAAAATCGGTTAACAACCAATACAAGCAAAGGGGGATTAATGAACACTGGTTTACTCGATTGTAGATCTTGTCTCTTGTCTCTTGTACTCATGTACTCTTACGCTCTTGAAGGGAAGAGTTAAGATATATGAATCGTCTGGGACAACGCATGTGACAATACAATGGCTAATTTCCGGAACTTATCCGGCAACAAGCCAGATTTCAGGTCTATGTTCGGTGAAGCCTGGCCAATTGCATCAAATATACGGTATTTGAAATTTTCCACCTGTGAGCCAGTAGATAGGTACCGAGAGTGGGAGAGATGAATCTCCAACCACCGCGGTTTAAAGGGAAAAGAGTGTACCCAACTGACCGAAGCGAGAATCCGAGCAATAACCTTGGCCCGACAAGAAACAGGAAACGGTGCAGGAAGACAGTACCACGAGTCAATGTCCTCGTACCTACTTCCCTCAAATGACAACATGGTGAGATATAAAGGTGGTTGTTTCTAGACGGCGGAGTCATTCTCTATATGGGCGGTATGAAATTTTTCACGTCGGCACAACTTTTGTCCCTCAACCGTTAGGGGCTACTACTTCCACCCACCCATAATCTGAATAGTTTCGGCACTTAACCATATCTGATAGCCGCAACCATTACTAATTTGGATGGGAAAAAAAATCTTCCCCACATTTATCACCGATCTTTATTTAAGGCCACCAATTTCACTATTTCTTGCTCTGGCAGTTCCTTTTTCCTGGTCCTTCCTCCAGTTCCTTCAATTGCAATAATGTCAGTTTTAGATTTTGAATCAGATTACGTCTTTAAGAAGAACACTAGCGTTCCTTTGGATACTCTTTTAGCAGATTACTTCCCACTCAATGACCCAGTTTTGAAAAAAGCAGTTCACACTTCAATTCCAGTCCCTGGTTCTAAAAGAGAAGGTTACTCCGAAGTCTACAGAAATGGTGCCTTCCCTAAAAAGGTCAAGAAGGCAATCACTCCGGAATTAGCCACTTACGGTGACTTTTTCAAGAGATCGGTTAACAGAAAGCCAAACGCTCATTGCTTTGGATATAGAGAATATGACTATATTCAAAAGAAGTCTGCTCCTGATTATACTTACATAACCTATGCTGAAGTCAACCAAAGAAAGAAAAATCTTGGTTCCGGTTTACTCTACTTGTTACAAAACAGCAGTTTTAAAAACTCTTCCAAGTACGAATCTCACAGGTTGATTGATAACCATCTTTCCTCTTATGGTAAGTACGACAAGGATACCTTGTCATTTGTCTTGACAGTTTTCGCTCCAAATCGTTACGAATGGATTTTGACTGATTTGATGTGTAACGATTTCAGTATTACCAACTCCTCCTTGTACGATACTTTGGGTCCAGATGTTTCCAGATACATCTTGCAATTGACTGAATCTCCAGTTATGGTCTTGGATAGACACAATATTCAAACGATTTTAAACTTAAAGAAACAATTTCCTAAAGATTTAGAAAATTTATTCCTCTTGATTTCAATGGATCCATTAGACTTAGAAGGGACCAATGAATCTAAATCGTTTGAAGATGTTTCATACGTTCAAGCTGCTCAAGAGTTAGGTATTACATTAATTGATATGGATAGAGTTGAAAAAATTGGTGAAATTTTCCCTCATAGAGAATTACCATCAACTTTAGAATCAACCTACACAATCTCATTTACTTCTGGTACCACTGGTGCCAGACCAAAGGGGGTTGTTTTACTGCACCAAGCTGCCGGCTCTGGGGTCAGTTGGTTGCACCCAATCATTGATGTTCCAGAAAATAATAGAGCGTTTGCCTTTTTACCTTTGGCTCACATTTATGAAAGACAAAACAGTGCATTTGTTTTAAGTAAAGCTGGTTGTATTGGGTTCCCTCAATTGGGTGGATCTCCATTAACTTTACTTGAAGACTTGAAAATTTTTAAACCAGATGACATGGCCAATGTTCCAAGAGTTTACACCAAGTTTGAGGCTGCTATTAAAGCTGCCACTATTGAACATCCTACTTCTAATTTTACACGTAGTTTGTTTAACAAGGTAATTGCTAAGAAGACTGAATTACAATCCCAAGAAGACGGTCTCCCAGGTCACCACTTCATTTACGATAAACTTTTCCTTTCAAAGATCAGAGAAAAATTCGGTTATGATAAGATGCTTTATAATATTTCTGGTTCAGCTCCAATTTCTCCACAAACAGTTAGATTTTTAAAGGCCGCCTTAAATATTGGATTTGCTCAAGGTTATGGATTAACCGAGTCATTTGCTGGTATGTCGATTTCAAACGTTTATGATGCTGATGTCGGATCATGTGGTGCTTGTGGTATAACTTCAGAAATGAAATTGAAGGAATTACCTCAAATGGGATATGGGGCTAATGATGAAGGTGGTCCTCGAGGTGAATTATTACTTAGAGGTTACCAAATGTTCTCACATTATTATAAGAACGAAGAAGAAACAGCTAAGGCTATTGATCTGGAAGGTTGGTTCCATACTGGTGATGTTGCCAAGTTTGATTCTAAGGGTAGAGTTTACATTATCGATAGAGTTAAGAATTTCTTCAAGTTGGCTCAAGGTGAATATGTTACTCCTGAAAAGATTGAAAATGCTTACCTTTCATCGAATCCAATTTTAACTCAATTATTCTGTCATGGTGATTCACTCAAGCACTTTTTAATTGGTGTTGCAGGTATTGATCCTGTCATGGCTAAAACTTTCTTGGTAGAAACCTGTAAGGTTGATGCATCTAGTTTAGAACATGAAAAGGATATTGTTGCCAAGGTTAATGAAAAGCTGAACAAGCAAGTTTTATTAGAATACATTACCCAACAAACTGGAAAAGAGTTTAAATTACAAGGTTTTGAAAAGCTTCACAACATTTATTTTGAAATTGAGCCATTAAGGTTAGATAGAAATGTTGTTACTCCAACTTTAAAATTAAAGAGACCGGTCGCTGCCAAGTTCTTTGGAGAACAAATTAACCACCTTTACAAAGAAGGTAGTTTAGTTCTCTCAAACAAGCTTTAGGTACGTAGGTACGGAGTAAGAAAGAGATATATACACAATTAAAGAGTAAGGTAAGAAAATTCAAGTATAAATACACATAAATTATTATATATGACAATGAGAAATATGTAAGTAGTAAAAAAATGTAAGAAGGATGTTTTTAGTTCATGTCCAAACATATAATGTAAACTGGCTGCAAAATAGGTGTGCATACGAGACTATTCAACCTGCAGGATTTTTGAATGATTTTCTCACCTCTCTCAGTTATGAAAATTATATCCATCCAAATCCTTTGACTAGCCATAAACATTCCAATAACTCAACTAAAACACAGAAACAAATTTAGTACAATGGTATGTAAAGATATGGAGGTTGTCTTTGGAACTAGATAGGAGGATTGCGTGCGTTTTTGAAGGGAAATTTTAGAGGCAAAAGTGCACGTAGTTGTGGAAATTGTGATTATACATTTTGTCAACGAACGCATCTCCATCCAACAATAATTGCACTTCTATGTGGCCCAAGCATAGTCCCCGGTTCAATAAGGCATCTTTTATTCCATAAGCTCTAGATAATATTGTGGTGATACTCCAAACATATGGTTACAAAGCGATAGTGTGGATTGTGTTGGAATTCACTGTTCGCCTTTAATGACCCATGGCTTATTTATTTTTTCTTACATTGTTACTAACTTTTTAGACTGCTAATATCTCTACTAAGGTTCAATCCAAGGATTTAAGTGGGTTATCTTTGATTGCTGCTCATTCACATATCTCCGGATTAGGATTAGATGAAAATTTAAAGCCAAAGGAATCCGGCCAAGGAATGGTTGGTCAATTACAAGCTAGAAGAGCTGCTGGTGTTATCTTAAAGATGGTTGAAGCAGGTAAAATTGCTGGTAGAGCTGTTTTGATTGCAGGTCCACCATCTACTGGTAAGACTGCTATTGCTATGGGTTTATCACAAAACTTGGGCTCTGATGTTCCATTTACTTCAATTGCAGGTAGTGAAGTTTATTCTTTAGAATTATCCAAGACTGAAGCTTTAACACAAGCATTCAGAAAATCCATTGGTATTAAGATTAAAGAAGAAACTGAAATTATTGAAGGTGAAGTTGTAGAAATTCAAATTGATAGATCAATTACTGGGGGTCACAAACAAGGGAAATTAACTATTAAGACCACTGATATGGAAACCATTTATGAATTAGGTAATAAGATGATTGAAGGTTTAACCAAGGAAAAAGTTCTTGCTGGTGATGTTATTTCTATTGATAAAGCTAGTGGAAAAGTTACCAAGTTAGGTAAATCCTTCACTAGAGCCAGAGATTACGATGCCATGGGACCTGAAACCAAATTCATTCAATGTCCAGAAGGTGAATTACAAAAGAGAAAGGAAGTAGTTCATGTCGTAAGTTTACATGAAATCGATGTTATTAATTCAAGACAACAAGGGTTCCTTGCCCTTTTCTCTGGTGATACTGGTGAAATTAGATCTGAAGTTAGAGATCAAATAAATACTAAGGTTGCTGAATGGAAAGAAGAAGGTAAGGCAGAAATTGTTCCTGGTGTATTATTCATTGATGAAGTTCACATGTTAGACATTGAATGTTTTTCATTTATAAATAGAGCATTAGAAGATGATTTTTCACCAATTGTTATAATGGCAACCAACAGAGGTATTTCTAAGACCAGAGGTACTGATTACAAATCACCTCATGGATTACCAGCTGATTTATTAGATAGACTGATCATTATCCATACCAATCCATATAATGTTGATGAAATCAGAACTATTTTAAGTATTAGATCCAATGAAGAAGAAGTTGAATTATCTCCTGATGCATTAGCATTATTAACAAAGATTGGACAAGAAACCAGTTTAAGATATGCATCTAACTTAATTTCAGTTGCTCAACAAATTTCTATTAAGAGAAGATCAACAACTGTTGACTTAGAAGATATTAAGAGAGGTTATATGTTATTCTTTGATTGTGATAGATCTGTACAATACTTAGAAGAAAACTCCAGTCAATTTATTGATGATCAAGGTAATGTTACATTTGGTTACAACTCTGTTTCTACTCCTGCTGTTGCTGCTGCACCTGTTGCACCAGCTGCTACTGAAGGGGCTGCTGTTGTTGATTCTGACAAGATGGAAGTTGAAGCCTGAGTAGAAAGAAGAGTAATATGTTAGTAAGATATTACGATAACTAAGTGAGGGGATGGAAAACAAAAAAATTGTAGACTAAATATTAAAATAATATATATTATATTAGAAAAGAATATAGTGAGAAGAACAAACGTAAAGGTTTCTCTGGCGGAGTTGACCGAGAAATTCAGAATTAAAAAAGTAGGATTGAATTAATTTACCATCTCTGGTAAATCCCAAGAGATTTTGCCTCTACTAATTGACTTCGAGGACAAATGTTGAACCATGTGAAATGAAAATGATGTTTCTTTACAATATGATTGTTTAATTGAAAAATATTTACTTTTTATATATAATTAATTTGATTTGTCTATGAAAAAATTATTTTTGTGATTTAGAAATGAAAGTAGGGTGATATCAAAAAAGGTTAATGACTTTTTAACCAGAACCCTTGGTGTTTAAGATTAATGCGATAATCATACCATATAAACCTAAGACTTCAGCGAAAATTAAGATTAAAACGATACCAACGAATAACTTTGGTTGATGCATAAATTGTCTAACACCTTCATCACCAACAATACCAATTGAATAACCTGAAGCTAAACAAGCAAATCCAACAGATAATCCACAAG
This sequence comes from Dujonia santamariae, assembly GCA_030578175.1. NCBI lineage: Eukaryota > Fungi > Ascomycota > Pichiomycetes > Serinales > Debaryomycetaceae > Dujonia > Dujonia santamariae. The sequence continues at coordinate 171,724 of JANIVZ010000016.1, forward strand.
CTAAATGCATAAACCCATTAAAGAGAGAATATTCTTGATTTGGAGCCAATCCACCAGCGATTAAGACAGCGACAACTAAACCATAAACGGATAAAATACCAGACATAACAACAGGGATTAAAGATTTCATAATCAATTCTGGCTTAAAAGTACCAATACCTGCAATACCAAGACCTGACTTGGCGGTACCAATGGCGGCACCGGCACATGATAAAACCATTGCAGCACCACAACCAGCAAATCCGAAAAACGGAGCAAAGTTCGGGTAATGTTCGTCACCGACGATTGAAGTGGTAGATGTTGACATACTGGAATTAACAACCGCTTATTGATGAGAAGATATGGGGGACACTAAGTTTTCTTTTCATCTATCGGGGTTGAATTTTTATTAGATAAGTTGAGGGAGTCGGGAACGTTGGTAAGGGCACGAAAAGAAGGGCAAGACAGGAATTGTATGCAGGTGCTGTACCATACCATACTTTAGGATAACGAAAGAAAGATAAAAGGAAGGAAGGAAAGAAAAGAAAGACAAAGAGAAGTATAAGTTGGATTCAGTGGGAGGTTTGCTTCATATGAATCTTTGTGGTTAAATACGATAAAAGAATAGTAATAGGTGGTTCTTGTTACTCACCTCCCTTAGCTATATAGATTTAACTATACGTCTATCATAATTGAACTTGGCACTACCAAGTTGCAAAATTATTAAGTAGGATGAGGAAAAACAAAACAAACCAACTAAACAATACTAATAGAATACGATTCTATACAATTCAATTAGGAAAGAAAGAAAGAAAGAAGGAGGTGTTGATCGAACTGCTAGGTAGTCAAATATGAATAATAATCAATATGAGAAAATTCAGCTTACAAAGCAAGATCTTCAGCATGTTTACGGTCAAATTTATAGTGATACAACTAAGAAATTAAATTTACATTTACCAACTGATCCAGACGATCTGCTAAAACAGAATGTTGCAGATGTGTTAGATGAATTTTTACTAGAGGTTTTTGAAATGGCACTGGATGCGTTTATTGTTGACGGGAATGAACTCAATAGAGGTAAATTTGGAATCAGAGATGTGTTGTCGCTAGATTCTGCAGAACATCAAAAGACTGATCCGTTTGATTTTGCATTAAATGGAGTGTTAAGGAATACGCTACAAAAACTTGAAGAAGAAACAATTAAAGTAACAAAATACAGAAGAGAGTTACCGTTGCAAGCACGCAGCACATATAATGAATTAATTCAAAGAACAGATAATGAAGTGACTGACATACTAAGGGAGTTGGAAGAGAATGACTTGTCAGTGAAAGAAGATGAAGGAGAAGGAGAAGGAGAAGATTTGGGATCAATTGTTGATGAAGAAAGATTACAAGTGATTGAAAATGATTTTCATGAATCATTAAGCAGACTATTAGAATTGAAAAATACTGTTCCTGTTCAACGAGCTGAAATTGATAGATTAGATGAGACTATACGATTCTTAGAAGACGTTAATCAAAAGACTAACTAGAAAATTCTAAACGGGAATAATTTTTTTTTTTTTTGCCTTTTTTGATATTGGGGATTGGAAAGTTTAATAGAAGTTGTATATAGCAGGCTAATACAAAGATTTTAAATCAATCCAAATGTTAAATAATGCTTTCAGAAAGAGTATAAAAAGATAATATGAAATATGATACCCTCTCGTGAAAAATTACTGTATTGGATTTCAAGATATATTTATATCTTATTAGGTACCGCTCCGCTATGGCCCCTATCCGGGGAGGACAACTGCGTTGAGCTTGTCTCCCTTCGGTCGTATATCTAGCCCTACTGGGAGTAAGTAGTATATCTGCCGAAAGGCAGAAAAGCTCAATGCAATTGTCCTCCCCGAATAGGGGCCCTAGTGGAGCGGTACCATTTCAAAGGTTGATGTAAGAAGCTCCGTCCGTTGGCGCCTACCAGGGAAGGGTGAATACAACGAGCTTAGTTGTCCTTAGGGGAAGGACTAGTTGTATTGATGTATATGTACATTCATATTTTATGTGTGGGGGCAGGGCGCACGTATAATGAAAAATTAAAAATACTCATTATATTATCTGAGTAATATGATTCTATTTACCAGTGCCCATAATAAATTTAAGATCTTCAGCCTCGACTATGACTATTCTATGTTTACGCCTGTATACATATTTCAATCTATATTTGGTTAGTCTCACTTTGCCCATTTAAGCACATTCATTGATGGCTTTGTTTTTTTTCTGTTTATGATTTCGCCTAATTAGGAACAATAATAATAACATATGAAGAAATGTCACTTTTCCCTCCATGTTTACAAGGGGAGATAGAAGAGAAGAATCTACAGATGGTGAGTTAACCTCTTCTTCTTCTTTAGCTTCTTTTTCTTGTTTGCCTTTTGCTTGAACTACCGATTATGAGAAATAACGTGGCATTGAAGTACTTGGAATCCTTGGATTCTGTTGATTCATCCCCAAGATTCCCACTTCAACCAACTTCAAAATACAATTCATCGCCAATAAAGACGACAAAATTTCAAGACAATCAAGATTTAGATAAATTGGCAAATGAAATAAGTAGAACATCTCCTATTAAACGCAGTACTGGGATAAATCAAGGCTTGTTAAGGACCAAGTTTGAATCTCCAAGTGCAACTGTATCCTTGTTCAAGAGTCCAAAAACAAGTAATAACAGTAGCCTACGCTCGAATACTGACAAACTGCTGCTGCTGTCAATTCCTATGGAAACCCCAACTAGACCCTCCGGCTGGTTGAAGACTCCCTTAAATGTTGAAGGTTCTACCAGGTTGTCTCCACTGAAGCCAACTGCATCAATAAGATCTCCAGGATCACCCTCTTCGACTGGCAATGGGTATGAATATTTGTGCCGTATTCAGGCTATTAAGAATTGGCTTGAAGCTATCCTTCAAGAAGAGATTCCTCAAACTCCTGTTGAATTAATCACTTATATTCGTAATGGGATTCATTTGGCAAAATTATCAAACTTAATTTTACCAACCACAAGAAAAGTTTTTATGGTGGATCTGAAACTTCAATTCAAACATACCGAAAACATAAATAGATTCTTTCAATTGTTAGACTATATGAATGTTCCTGACTTGTTTAGGTTTGAATTGACTGATTTATATGATGCTAAAAATGTCCCTAAAGTTTGGTTTTGTTTGCATGCCTTGAGTTATACTATTAGCAAGAGTGATCCTAGTTTACCTGTGATGGGAAACTTATTGAATGAAATACAATTCAGTGAAGAAGATATCAAAGTGGCAAATAGAGCTTTGTTGGGAGCCGGGTTGCCCAACTTTGCCAGTGCTGATACCCAAAGTAACGAGAGTAGTTACTTCAACGCTGCTTTAAGTCCTCACAAATTAGATATAAGGCCACCATCACCAAGCAGGCCAATAGTGGAGGCAGAAAAGAAAGAAGTAGAAAAAGAAAAAGTAGAAATGGTTGAAGAAGAGGAACAATTCTTTTCACCAAGAGATGAAGAAGACAACCCATTCATAGAAAAGGAAGTTTCAGTTTCCCCTGTTGCAACGTCAGCCTCTATTCCAGAGCCTGTTTCTATTCCAGTTACAACTACTTCATTTGCTTCTATCGCTGATAGTCCTTTATCGGGAGAAGTGTCTAATGTTATTAAAGTTCAAGCCCTAATTAGAGGTTCTAACTTCCGTTATTCCATGTTTGTTGATCGTATCATGCTTAGATCTTTCAATGATGAGTTTACCGAACTTTTCTCTGTTATTAGAGGTAATCTTTCAAGATTAAGATCTATTCATGAACATAGAACTGAACTTCTCTTTTTCAAAACTGATATAATTTCCCTCCAATCTTCAGCAAGAAGGAAGATTGGAAACAGAAAGTTAAAATCATTGAGAGTTCAATCTCATGATTCTAAGGAGGACATCATTCAATTACAATCAATCTTAAGAGGCCATAAAATAAGAGCAAGAAATTTTGAAACTAAAGATAAGTTAAATAAAGAGCTTGATTCAGTTGTCCAATTCCAAACTCTTGTTAGAAGACAAAACATATACCCAAAGGCGAGTGTTGTCATTGAACATAAATCAGATGTCGAAGAACAAGTCTTAAAACTTCAATCATTTGCTAGAACTTGTCTTTTTAAGAGGCTCAAGAATACCAATGCTATCAAGAACTCAACTACTATAAACAAAGTCATTCGATTGCAATCGCTCATCCGTGGAAACATGGTTATACGAGATGTTACCAAAAAGAGAATCGGAATATACAAATCACTTGGTGAAATTCATGAGCTTCAGAGTATTGCTAGAGGTGCAATTGCCAGAACTAAACTTTGTAATAGTGTTCTTATAACACTAATTGATGAAGATTCAGCCTTTAATGAACTTTTTGCAAAGGTAAGAGGTAATTCGATTAGGAAACAAGTTCAACAAAAGAAAAGGTGGATAAAACATTTTGAGCATGATGTTTTCGTTCCACTTCAATCGACATTCAGAGGTATTTTGGTAAGATTTGAAAATGAAATGAATATTGGTGACCTCTACGTAGATATCAACAATCTCATTGGTTTGCAATCGCTCATTAGGGGACGTCGTGTCAGACAGCAACAAAATTCTATTGACCAATATTATAAAAATCGTATCAATCAAGTTATAAGAGCTCAATCTATTATTAAGAGTAATTTTGTTCAAAGAGCTTACAAAGGTTTAATCAATATGAAGAATCCAACTTTAGATGTCATAAAAAAATTTGCTTATTTGCTTACAGATAATGATGTTGATTTCCAAGAGGAAATGAGACTTGGTGAGTTAAAGGATCAAATTATTGAGTTGGCCAAGAGCAATGAAGATATAGAACAACAAATCGAAAACTTGGATATAAAGTTAAGTTTACTTGATAGAAATAAGATATCAGTGGAAGAATTCGTTAGACATAAGAATAAGTATAAGACTTACAGACCAGTTAGATCTATGAGTAATGGTTCGAATAGCCCTCTAGCTGGCCCAGGATTAGCTACAGCTACATCTCCTGCATTGGAAAAATCATCAAGAGATAGATTAGATTTATACCAAAAATTGTTCTACTTACTTCAAACCAATCCACAATACTTGACAAAGTTAAATCAAATTCAATCCAGTTCTGAAGATGCCAACGAAGGTGGTTCACTTGCTGGTCTTTTGAGCTGTTTGTTTCCAATTAAAGACTCGTCCATCGATCATCACTGTCGTGAAGAATTCCTCTTTGTTAAGTTTATTTTTTCAATAATGCAGAATGATATGGAATTTAATTGTAAATCCATTTCCGATATTACCAAACCTGCAAAAGTCTTATGGATTGATTATTTCTCAAAAATGAACAATCATACGTACCAACGTCAACATTTGAAGAATATTATGGGTAAAGCTGCCATTGGTTTGATTGATGACGATATAATTGATTTTGAATCAAACCCAGTAGAGATTTATTTGGCTATTAGGGAAAGAGAATTAAAAACCCAAGGTGTTAGTGAAAAGGTTGGTGATAGAAATAATATCACCGCTCAAGCTGCCATTAAGGATATTGAAGTATCTGCTAAATTTGTGGAAAACTTAATGCAATTGAGAGAATACGCAACCGAGTGCTTGGAACTCTTACATAGAAATATTCATAGGGTTCCTCTTCATGTTAAATTGATCTCCCGTCATGCTTACGAATTATCTAAATTACAATTCCCAGAAAAGCTGGAATCTCAACACTTGGCTGTTGCTGGGGTCACTTTTGTAAAGCATTACATTGGTGTCATTTTAACTAATCCAGAGAATTATGGGTTATCTTCAGGATATACATCAAGAAGTGGGGAGTTGAGAGCTAGAGATAATCTTAAGCATCTTAATAGGGTTCTCATTCAAGCATTCTCATTAAAACCATTTAGTGATAATTTCTTGAAACCACTCAATGAATACCTAGCAACATGTTTTACAGATATTACCCAATCTATCAAAAAACTTATTAACGTCATGGACATAGAAACTGAATACGATATGAACCAATATGATGATGTGATCTCTCATGAAAGACCACAATTGACAATCAAGGTACACGATATGATGCAAATCTCCAAACTTGTTAGAAATAATGTCGAGCAATTAGCTTCAAATTCTGATGATTTGATTCACGTCGTTGTGAATAAGCTAGATTATTTAACTGACTCATCCACCAGGGATATTATTGCAATTGCAGAATTGGGCCATGTTAACCTTTCCTTGAACCCAACAACTCAAGAAGAATCTGTTCATGATGTCAAAACAAAGATCCTCTTTGCACAAGCTAAAAGAAGTTTGCTTTATATCATTCGAATTCAAGATGGTCCTGGCTTACTTGAATTATTAATATCTGGTATCTCGTCAGATCATGAAGCTAAGTTCAAGAAAATTGTCTCTGAAGAAAGATCACAAAATTCAATGCAAGATCAACTGAAGAGACCTTACTACAAAACATCATTAGGTGATTTGTCAAAGATTACTTACAGAGATTTAAAACGTATGGCATTAGAAATCATTCTTAAATTGGAATCTGATCATCAATTGACAAGAAAGAATTCATATCAAGATTTGTTAAACGAGATTGCAATTGACATTAAAACGAAGCATTCTCAAAGGATATCAAGAAAACAACAAATGGATTGCGCTATGGAATCTCAAAGAAAACTCTCCCAGAAATCCAATTTCTTAAGGAAACAATTAAGTGATTATAACAGACACGTTGAACAAATTTTAGCTCAATTGCAACATAAACCAAAAGATAAGAAATTATTCCTGATTCTTCCTGTTTTTTCAAAGCAATACTTTTATCAAAGAGAACTTCGTAAATCTAATAGGTTACCCAAATTTGGATCTTATAAGTATTCTTCAAAGAAGCTTTTGGAACAAGGAGTTATTAAAGATTTTGCAGGTAGCGTAGGAGCTAAGTTTGCATCATCCTCCAAACTAGATTTCATGTTTAGTTGTAATGAGGTTGGGAAATTCACGATTGAAGCAGCTTCGGGGTCTGGTAGTATTCCTGGTGCTCTTAATTTGATAACCTTAGATGAACTTTTGAATTTGCAGTATGAAAGTAAGCAAACTTTTGATCTTTTTGATGGAATGGTGACCTTTGAAACTCATAATTTCATGGCTTTCCTTTTCAGAAAGTTTTACCATACAACCTAAGTTTACACGAAATACAATTTACGAAAATAGTGTTTATTTGGCTGATTTCATTTAATGGATGATCACAGCGCATTCAATAACTTTCTTTTAATCACTCATTTAAGGGATGGGGATTAGAGAATGTTAGTCTAAAATCTTCTCTTCTAGGTTTGTTGTATATGGTATACTCACCAATACATTATTTAATGGATATTTATTGGGGTTGTAGAGGTTAACTGGACATCTAATGGATGTCCCTAAATTCAACAATGGAGTACGATTCGTGCTTAACGTTAAAGTTGGTGGTAAATTTTTAGTTGCATAGTATCGGTATCTACAATTCAAGTCAAAAGCTTTTCATATTTAACATTTGTGTATTTTTTTCTCTAATTTTTATATATTTATACATATCGTATTCTCATTGTCTATTTTTTAAGTAAACCTTCAATCTTATCTTCTAAAGCCTTTAATCTTTCATCCTTTTCTAAGCCAGCTTCAGTTAAAGTGACCACTTGACTCTCTAATCTTTCAATAAGGGTGTGGAGCTTTTCGACCATATTCTTAAGAGTTGGAGCACCAGTGGTTTTAGCTGGGGTGGCAGAGGTAGTTGAAGCGGTCTTTGGGGTTTCAGGTTCCTTTAAGACAGGAGTTGCTGGGGTTGGGGTTGGAGATGGAGAAGCTTCCTTCTTTGGGGTTGGGGCTGGAGTGGCTTCCTTCTTTGGGGTTGGGGCTGGAGTGGCTTCCTTCTTTGGGGTTGGGGCTGGAGTAACTTCCTTCTTTGGAGTAGGAGCTGGAGTGACTTCCTTCTTTGGGCTTGGCTTTTGAACTTCTTCCCAGTCGTCACCTTCAACTTCTTCATTATCAGAAGCATCGTTAACCTTATCAAGCATTGCATTTACCAGACTTGAAGACTTTAAAAGTTCATCAACTGGCTTTGGGGATTCCTCTTTTTTTACTTCGACCTTTGGCTCGACAACCTTAGGCTTTACTTCAGCCTTAGGCTCTTCTTTCTTTGGTTCTTCCTTCTTTGGTTCAACCTTTTGTGGTTTAGTAGACTGTCTAATTGTTGGTTTGACACCATCGTAAATAGCTTCCATACTTAATAATAATGGACCATTACAATTCTTACCGGAAAACCATTCGTCTTCGGTTAATGCAGGTTCATGACTTGGACAATCTGGATAGATATCGGCTTGGAATAATTCAGATCTTCTAGGAACATAAAACGAAATTGGTTCAACGCACAGATCTTTAACTGTCTTAAAACATTTTAAAATTTCATTTTCCTTAACATTTACACTACTCTTTGGAGCAACAGCTGCACCTCTTTGTGGATCAGTCAGTGAGTATTGAGAAATTTCATGTAATTCGTCACCTTCATATTCATATTCATAGTAACGGATATTACCATCACCTTTACCTGCCAAATAAAGAATTAGAGTTGATTCATCAAAGAATGGGATCAAGACACCCAGAGATGCATCAATAACGAAATAACCACCGATTGGGCCACTGGCAATATCGTTTACATCCCAAATACCAACTTGACGATCTGATAATCTTGAAAAGCCAGTGGTGACAATACGATCAGTGTTACCCAACCAACAAACTCTTGATGGCTTTGCACCGGTGTGTCCTGGTCCTTCAGAGATAACTTTACCTGATCTGATATCCCAAATTCTTAATTTCTTATCTCTTGAAGTTGTTGCTAAGAGAGAACCATCGTAATTAAATGCAAATGAAGTAACTAAATCTTGATGTTGCAAAGTGATTTCATCCTTTCCGGTTGTTAAATTCCAAATCTTTACACTGTAATCTAATGACGAAGAAGCAAGAACATTTTTGGCGACTGGGTGGTACAAAATCTTACCAACTTTTCTAGTATGGCCACTCAAAGTTAAAACTGGTTCAACAATGTCTTTGATGTCATCATTGTCGTCAACATATTTGTGGAATGAATAGCCATCCAGTGGGACTTCCCAAATACAAATCTTACCATCGTCAGAACAACTGGCAATTCTTTCTTGGTTAAATGGATCAAACGCAGTGTCCAATACAGGGCCCTTGTGACCTCTGAAAAGTGGGACTTGATCTGGTGCCTTACCAACTTCAGTTAATGGGATAACGGCAAATGCACCACCTCCTGAAGAATCCCAGTTAACGGATAAATACTTACCGTTAGATTGAATAATGTTTGAATCCCAAGCATTTTTGGTAATTTTCAAGTTTTCGTAACAAAGTTCTCTCTTTGCTGCTTGTCCAAAGACATGACGATATTTAGAAGCTCTTACAAACTTCCCACTAAATTGTTTGTTAGTACATAGATCCAAATATTTAGGAGTAGCATATTTTATGGTTAGTTTTATCGCAGTCTCTCTCTCTCTGTTTCTCTCTCTCTTTCTCTCTCTCAAATAGACCCTCTTTCTGGATAGATAACTTATCTCCACATCCTCAATTGTCGTCAGTTAAGCAGATATATATCATTAGTACTTCTTTCCACTTCTTCCAACAAGTTTCTTCAATGTACGCCTTCCTTCTTACATCCCGACCTTCTGTTAGCACCTTTCCTAACCTAAGCTTTACAAACTCCTCCACATCAATTTCTTCACCAACTTAATTGAATAAAATTTAAACAATTAGACAAAATAAACAACATAAAAAGGACGTGTCCGTACTTACCTCATTCTTATATATAGATATTTTAATTTCTTCCCGTATCTGAAACCTCTTTCTGTTAAATGGAACCCTTACTTGTTATTTTCCAGAGCGTGTCGGTCAATTGTGGGTACATGTCGGATTATATGCAGTGAAACATGTTTATATACCAGGAAGGGGGGGTGGAAGGTTTATCGATGAAGAAGGACTCCCTTATCAGGATTTGCAGCTATATATATATATACATATATTCTTTCACTTTATTTCTCGTAATTTTTTATACAATATATTACTATATATTTATTTATATGTATTCTTTCTTTTTCTTTCATATATTTACAACTTTTTTAACTTTTTCTTTTTTGATTTTAATTCCAGTGATGTCTGGCTCTTTTAATCTCGGGCTTAGATATCAAGTTTACTTGCAATTTCATGTAAATGACTTACATATCTGTTTTCAATAGTATGCCCTTCACCTGCAGCAACTTTCAATACAAGTTCATTCAATTCAGCTGAACCTAAAATATCGACATGTTCTGCAGTCTTAGCACCACCTCTAATATCAAATCTATCAGGTTCATGCTTGATTTCTACAATGGTAACAGGAATATTACCTGGATTGTATCTTGATTCTGAACCCTTTTGCCATTCGTGGCACATGGTATGGGTCAATAAGGAAACTGTTCCATCACCATCACCCAAGTAAACTGGGTTTGCTGAATCTGTATCTATGGTCACTTCCAATTGTGAATTTGAGTCTGCCTTTTGGTAGGCGTAAGCTCTTTCGGTAGGGTTTCCTACCCCGTAAAAGCAGTAGACTTTCATATCTGGAGCATTTGGTAATGCAGCTTCTAATGGATTTGACCATTTGGAATGATCTTGGTTGTTGATAGCTAATTGCTCACTTGTCTTCGCAACACCAAATGAATATTGTTCTCTAACTCTTTTAGAAAACCATTCAGGTGAATTGTCCAAGAGGAAATCAATACTTTCACTAATAGTAAGGTTTTTATAAGTAAAATCATCGTTATTAGCTGAATCAGCTCTAAATCTTATGAAAGTACCAAAGGAATCATTATCTTGTAATTCTTGTGAAACATCTTCCATGGCACTATCAGCAAGTGCATCTGGGTCTGTAATAGTCTCCAAAGTATTAATTGGATCATCTGGAGCCAGATATAAATCCCCCCAAATTAATTCACCACCCTTTGGTAACATCGAAGGGATACCACCAAAAGTTCTTAACATATCAACTCTTTCCTTTCTAGAGAAGAATTTTTCTAATCCATAAACAGCGAGAGCATTTAATTGAACAGTGTCCTTCATTTCCCCCAGTAATAAAGCAGGAATTGCTTTTGGAGCTCCAAGAGATGAACCCAGGATATCTACCACCGCTTCTAAATATTCGTTGCACCAATTAGGACCCCCATTACCATAATGTTCACCTTCAGCTTCAACCCACTTCATAAAGTAATAAATAACTTGCGACCCCATAGAATGACCTACAAGGACAGATTTTTCTCCATTTAAAAGCTTCATAACTTCAATTTGATTTTTCAATTTTAAGAAGTATCCATCTCTTTTCTGTAAATCCAAGTAAGCTAATCTCCAATCATAAGCAGCAGAAATCATATTGTTTGGTCCATATCCAAGAACAGCTAAATTTTGTAAAATCTTATTCCAAATCCAATAACCAGCTAAGAAGAAGTCAGCAGCTTCAAATCCTTGTGCAGCTCTTAACTTGATATTCGGTGGATCTAAACCAGTTTCTGGGTCTAGCATAATGTGTTTTAACCAACATGTCTTATCTAATACCATAGTTCTTAACATGAAGAATGAACCCCAGAGTCTTTTTCTGAAGTATGGTTCCAGGGGACAATCCACACCTTTGCTACTCTTTGTACCATTTCCTTCTTTATCGAGACCCCAAGATTCAATACCGGTCGAGATTACACCAGGGACCATGATAACATTGTGCTTTTCGCTTATATTATATGTTTGTAATAACCTCTTACCCACACTAAACAGATCAGCTGACCCGTGCAACTTGCCGGCACCATCTTCCTTGTTTGAGGTGGTAAAATCAACCTCCCTTAACATTGATTGAAATCCGCTTGGTAATACAGCCTTCCAGTCGTCCATTTGTATGCCACTTGGTATCACATCCTTCCAATCATCCAAAATTCCTGAAACAGAGTCATAGTTAACAAGTTTCTCCAACTCTCTTTGAAGTGATTCATGAGAGTCAGTGGTAAAGAAAACCGTAAGGAGCAATCCAATTAAGGCACCGAGGATGAAAACAACTCTCCTCGATTGATGTATTTTACGTTCCTTCTTCCCTGAATCGACGTGGTGTAATCCGTGGTGATTTTGGTGATGTCCCTCGTGGTGCTGCTCTTCAGTATCAATCGAATCTACTGGTGCAAGTTTTGGAACGTCAGTACCTGAACTAGTACCGACATCAACTCCATTCTTGCTTGTGATTGAGTTGGAACGCTTCGCGTTCTTACGTTTAGCCATTTTATATATAAATAGTACCAATATGAGGAAGAAAAGAGAGTATTAAATACGTATTAACTGATATCTTATAAAGTCCATAAACACGCGCACAGCTTTTGAAAGATAGCAAACGAAAATTACTATACATTACCATTGTTTTTTTTAGCCACCTAGTGTAATAAACTCATCTCATCTCTGAAAAGGCAGTTCAATTCGTGTTTGCTTCCTCCCGGATGTACAGGATTATGTTAAGATAATACTACTACTTCAATTGGTGTCCCTCCACTGGCGCCTACTCGTCGAGAGCAATCGCATCGAGCCTTTTCTTCCTTCCCTCGCTCTTCGAGACTAACCAGATGTTATCTGCCAAAGGCAGCCAAGCTCGATGCAATCGTCCTCCCCCGATAGGGGCCCGGACCCTAGCGGAGCTATTCCGACTTATCCATTCAATGGGTTGGAACTACAAGACGTGTATGGAATATTATTTAGTTATTGTATTAATGTAATTAAATTAGCTACAACGCATCCATGGTATAATCGTATTCTATACCTGGGGTAACACTTGCAATAAATTTAAGAAAAATAATCAAATAGTGATCAACTCTAATTCCAGGTTCTTCGATACCTTCTGCACCTTTTTCATCTTCTTGTTTATCTTCCTCTTCGGGCTTTCTCCTCTTTACATGAGCCATTAATACTTTCATCACTGATGAATGCTTGCATGGGTGAATTGATACAGATGTTGTATTATACGAGACCGGTAAATTTTCTATAGTTGCAGTCTTATCACGGTAATCGCCTGAGATATCCTCAAACATTTGTTTTGGGAGTAATGGGATCCCGTTGGCATTAAATCCGACCAAGTAAAGTTTTGGGACCCTGTACGAAGTCGAGTAAGTTATGTAAAGATCATACTTTCTCAATGCGGTGTCGCCACCATTACCATCACCTTCAATTAACTCTTGGAATCCGTCTTCTTCTTCGTCGTTATCTTCCTCTGCGTCATCTTCAACCAAATCATCGATATCATCAATATCGTCTTTTCCTTGTGCAACACTCAACTTAGCTACATCTGATTCCAAACCAGCAGAACCATCGTTAGTAGCCCTTTCAATTCTCTTGGACTTAACCCAGCCGTCTTCATCAACTTCTTCCTCTTCGTCGTCATCGCCTCCAAATGCAATCTTACCATCTGCATCCCTCAGAATACCCAAGTACCCATCGCATCTTTGTCGAGAGGGGACGTGTCTGGTAATTAAATATTGCTTATCAGCAGGTAAAAAATCTTTCCTCACCTTCTCGGGGGCACCCAGCCATTGCCACGTTGGGAATTTGTAAACCAAATAATCACCAGCCTTAACGAATTCATCTGGTGATATTTCCCCAGTTGTGGCGAAATTAGATGCATTATTAATCGGCGTGAGATACTCTCTAAGTGAAGCAATTTTCGATCTAAATGGAAGCATATCTATCTATCAAATGTGTAAACAATAACAATTAGGCTGTCTTGTAAATAATATAAGTAGCAAAATAAAGTAATTATTCGAAAACAAAGTAATGAAGAGCTTATTGATATAATAATAATAAGGAGAAACAGGAGGTGGGATCATTCCTTATCAATGAGGGTTATATGCAGGTGATGATGCGTACCTTTCTCTAATTTACAGTAGGTGCATACATTTATATATAAATATAAATAAATATATATATATTGTCAAGAGTATCAATGACATTATAAAGTCTAAAACTAAATTTATCTATCTAGAAGGTATATTTATTTTAATCTATGAATTAGAATTACTTTGTAGTATTAAGTATATAATTTTTTGAAAGGTAATTGACAAAACTTATGATTTAGAATTCTATGACCAGATGAAAACTGATGGTGTAGATTCTCTCTTTTGTACTCATTAACTTATAAATTCTTTTAGAAGGTACCGCTCCGCTAGGGCCCCTACCCGGGGAGGGCAATTGCATTGAGCCTTGCTCCCCGTCGGGGAGATTATTTACTCCAAGTAGAGCTCGACGAACGACTAAAGGGAGCAATTAATCCAATGGTCCTCGCTGAGGGAGAGGCCAATTGAGAGTTTGATGCGTTTGTAGTTAATATTCATATTTTATCTCTTATCTTAATATTATTACCTTGTTTGAATAAAAAATATAAAGAAAGATTTTGAATATATAATTTATGATCTTAAAATTGTGAAACGAAATAAAAAATTAATGTACAATAGTAATAAAGAAAAACAAGGAAGGGCCAAACAAAGACGAAATTAATAATAGAATAAAATACTGCTACTATCAATATTTAGTAGAGGAATACGCTTACATAAAAAAAGAGAATAAAAAAAGAAAACTAGGTTGTTTTTGCTGTTTTATCCAGAGTTTTATTAGTGTACTTGTATTGGTTTATTTAACCAATAAATGGTTGCATCTGGTGCAAGGATGTTGAAAAGTGAAAAATATGTTTAATTTAAAATATAGGAAGATGTATGAATGTCAGTAGTGTGGATAATGGGAAGAGACGAAGAAAGAAGAAGGAAGAGAAGAGGAACAGAAGAAATAGAATAAAATAGGTTGATTGGAAGTAGGAGAAGAGAATGAATAAAAATTCAATCACTATGCTTATGTTTACGAGTAATCAATGGACGCCATTTTACTAATATATTGCTCGACAATACAATAAGATACAGTAGATGAGTATTATTTGGGGCCATCTGTCGTATTATGCTAGATGCATTATACTATTATTAGAGGCTAGAAAATAATGGAATTATTGGATTATATTAATAATAATAATAATAATAATAATAAGTGATATTTTGTGAATTGAGTGAAAAAAAACATTGACAAAATAATCGGGGGCTCTGCTCATCGCAGCGAAAAGTAAACATACCAGAAGAAGCAGAAGAAAAGAAGAATGAAGGTTAAGAAAAGGGATTAGATTAACAAGGGCCCAGGGTTCCAGGGGCTCTTGGTCTGGATCTGTGTCTGTGTCTGTGTCTGGGTGTAAATGTATTGTATCAGACTGCAATTCCGTCCCTGTGACAGACAATTGAAACAATCTTGCCTGTTTGGGGGTGTAGCTTACCGTCGGTACAACTAACCTCGAATGGATGCAAACTTTTCGAGAGTACCCGTAAACAGGTGTTTTGAAAACATCGCGCAACGCGAAGCGAAGCGAGTCAGCTTTGAGGTACATGATCTTTGGCTACGTATGTGTTAGCTGCAGCATTTATGCGCTGCGCGGGAATAGCTAGTCTTGGATGTGGGAGAGAGAATTGAGTAGAGGAGAGGAGAGGAGAGGAGAGGAGAGGAGTAAGTTGTTTGGTGCAGAGTGTTTATAGGTTTGCAGGTGGTTGGGTTCAACTAAACCTATTAAGATGAAAAGAAATAAGTTTGTGGACTTCATCAACTTTGTTAAGCTTCAACTTCGTCAATTTCGTTGACTTCTTTGACTTCGTTGACTTCGTTGACTTTGTCAGCTTAATCGCCTTCATTATCTCTTGACCGATTTGGTCGTAGTATACTTAATAAAGTTGTATTTGATAATGTTTACTCCGCGGTCAAACCGCGCGCTCTATTTACATACTCTCGCATCGAGGAAACGGTTCGTAGCCCTCACACCGATACTATAGAAAATAATGTTCTTACACAAAAAAAAAAAAAAATAAATGCCAAAAAAAAAATACAAGCCTGGCGTAACGCGATCTATGTAAACAAAAACAAGCTGCCAGATTGAGAAGGTGACTTTGGGAAATGTATACAAGGCAAGAACGAGAGGCAGTTGAGCCCGGAGTGAGATTTACTTTACTACTGGTTTGTATTCTTTTCTTTCTTAATTGCCAGCATCAGCTCCAACAGCAATTAGCAATTAGCAGTAGCGGTAGCATTAGCATAAGCATCGCATAGCATTGGTAGTATCCCACCAAAACACAGTAGCATACATCATCATAGGCATATACAGCAGTAGCATTGAATTTAGTAAAGTTATCAATGTCTCAAAGATTTGCATTGGCCCCAATTAGAGAAACTTCCTTAAACATAGGCTCACCACATGGGTCTCCTTACAAGACGAAGAAGTCTTCTATTTATTCTTCATCGTTTACACCATTGACTCCCAATGGCTTAAGTTATGCGCACCAACAAGTCCAACAACAAGTTGACCAACAACAACAACAACAACAACAACAAAAGCAAGGTGTTTTAGTCAAAACTCAGCCAACCAATATTTCAACTCCAAAGAATCAACAACTATCCAAATATAATGACCATCAAAACTTAACCCCAGACTCGACATCAACATCTCCACCTTCATTGCAGATTCAATATTCTGAATCAATTGATAAAAATGTTGCGGCAAACTTAGCAGCTACCAAATTAAAGGTAAAGTTACAACTTGCCATTTATCGGTTACAGAAAAAGGGTGTATTTCTCCCAAAGCAAGGAAAGAAAACAACCAAGTCATTCATCACCACCAGTATCAATGTCAATCTTCAAAATGATGCTATAATAGCATCAACACCAAAGACCGCATCGATTATTCACCCAACACCACAACCTTTACAACAAACACAAACTCAAACACAAAATAAGATTAAAAAGAAACCATCACTTTCTGCAACTGCATATGATAAGAACTTACTTCTTTTCAAAACTTCCCAAAAATTAAGATTATATTCAATTAAGAAAGATTCTAAATTTTATTCTGAAAGAAGAGCAATTCCATTAATCCCAAGAAATGCAGTTGCACCACAAGCCGTTGTACCTACTTTAACTGTAGCCCCACCACAACCACAACCACAACAATCTACTGAAAATTTAAATCCCAACGCTGCCAATACTGTTACCACCAATGAAAGCACCAAGCTTAGTGCCATTAACTCTGGAAAATCTCATGCTAGACAATTACCTCCAATTAATAAGATTTTAAAGACTCCATTGAAATCTTCTTCTAGAGATTTAGTTAATTCATTCTTGGCAGATAGTAAACAATATAAACCATTTAATATTAATACTGATGAAACTATTGATGAAGATGAAGATGGTCCAATAAAGGAATCTACCCATAACTCAATTAGAATTGGAAAAGATCTTCTTAGTTCTTCTCCAATCCAATGTCATTCGAATATTAACCCAAACAGACATAATAACCAAAACAATACACACAATAATAACGTTGCATTCGGAACTCCCAATTCATTCAGTGTTGCAAAATCTTTGCTTCAACTTGGTTCTGGATTCTACAACTAGATAAGATGAAGACACATTTTTCATCGAAAATACAATAAAATAAAATAAAATTCATTTTAGAGATATACACGCACTTAACCCAAACAAGCATTATAGCATCAATCTCGATCCAAAATTCCATCCCTAATCAAAAATCAATGGGTTCTTACACTTGTACTATACATATTTTTGTAGAATATTTTAATTCTTTTCTCGAGATAGTTACACATATACATATATATATATATATCATTTAATACAATTAAAATCAATAGAGTATATGTAGGCATGCTCTTCTGTATCTGATAAAAAAAAGGAGATAGATATTCTACTTAACTACCGTGATTATGGAAAATATCAATCAAATTTAATTCTATTTATCTATAATTTCTATTAAGTTTGATATTTCATCAATAATTTCACATATATCTTTGGTTTTATCGTAAGAGGACTCCATGGGGAAATATAAAATTTGATCAAATTGATCAATTCTAGTCCCAATAGGTAATCTATCTGATGATATCATTCTTGATATTATATCTTCTATTGGATTTATACTGCAAACCGGGGGTACTGGTAAAAGCAACTGTACAATTTTCTTAAACGAAAGGTTATCATAGTACTTACTTAAGGTGGCAACATTATTTTCTAAATGATTTTCAACAAGCTGACTTTGTGAACAGTATTGAATGTATGGATTGTAATTGCATTGAATGAATTCTATGAAGAGATCCAATGGGACTAATTTTCTAGTTATCGTTTTGAGGAATAACGATCTTGTTGCTTCAGGAAGTTCGAGATTTAGTTTATATGCTACTTCATCACCTTCCTCACCATCTTCCATAGCAGATGACTCATTAATGACAGGGAAAGTCGTAATTTTCAATTTCTCATCCAATTGATGTAGTAATTTTAATTTTAAGAAATCGTTACCGGTTAGCAATACATAATCGATAATCCGTCTGTATATAGATACAACCAACCTTAAGATCTCTTGGCTCACCTCCGTGCTCTCACTAAATATCAGAGCAGGAACATTATTCACCAATATTAATTTTTTGTTAACCAAATCCATCAATTTTGCAAAATCATCGGTCTTGGTGAGTAGTTGATAATCTGAGAGCAAATCTTCATACTGAATCTTGATATAGAGTGCGTTTAAATCCTTAGCAAGCGCCGGTATCCCACCAGTAGGGATATGTTTATGAATGAAGCTGTATAATTTATCCAATTCAGTTGACTTTTCATGATTAATTAATTCAATCTTTGTCAAAATTAGTTTAATTGTGAAGGAGCTCAATGAATTGCCAGACCCGGACTGCGGAACCATTATTTCATCAGAGACAGTTCGTGGCAGATTTCTTCCAAGCTGTTTAATTGAATCAATCTTCTCAATGTCCAGCATCGATGATGAAAGAATCGTTTCAACAGTTGACATCTTTCTTGTGTATAAGAGTATAATGAATTGGCTTTGTGAAGTAAGTAATTGCTATGATTATATTACCTCAGTTATCCATATCGGATGCGGAAATATGCAGGAATAACAGAACTGTTTGCTTATTATATAATTTGCAGCCATAGCCTACTATATCATCATTTCATTTGTCATCCCAGAGTAGGAAGCCTAGTGGGGCCGGGCGGAGCAGAACCTTTAAACGAATGAAGCAGTGCAAAGTTATAGACGTCGAAGCACGCTCCGCTGACAGCTATCTAGCGAGACTTCGTTAAGTGAATCCCTTCGGTCACTAAATCGTTCTTCCATTCCTTTTAATAGTATTTGCTAAAGGAAGGAAAGCTGGAGAGTATCGACCGTAAGAGATAAGACAATTTGTATTTAGAAGGATTTTATTTAAGCATCTTTCGAAACCAATTAGAGCTAGTTGTTTAATAGTATGGAGGAAGCTCAAGCAAGCATCTACAGAATGGAATAACTAGTAATTAAACAGGGAAACATCACTTAATAGCAAACTAGAAGTTGCCACACCCCAAAATGGAAAAAAAAGATATACTTTAAGAGAGAAAATACACAATATGTGCTACTTACTAAACGAATGTTGCCCCGCCATGCTAAACACAAACAAGACCTAAGCTTATTCCACAATGGTTTCACTTCCATTCAGAGAGAAGGAAAAGAAGGAAAAAGCAAAATTGAAAAAGGAAAAGAAAAAAAAAAGATAGGATCGTAAAAGGACACAGCCCGGGGCTTTATGATACAAACTAACCAACTGAGACAAATCAACCACTTCGACAAGTCCCTGTCGAATATAGGGTCTGTTTTTTACTATCTGGTGTACGGATTTTGTGTAACGTTCGTTTATTATAAAAAGTATACGAGAGCTAAACGAGATGAGCGAAAAATCGTTGATCTCGAACTCGTATCCAAACACTCAATTGAATAATTTATAAACACATCTCTTTTCAGTCTTCCTTTTCCTTTCTTTCTTCTTCTTTTTTAACCCAAATAGAAATTTAAGAAAAATGGCTTGCTTCAAAAAATTTTTCGCTTGGACTGTTATTCCTTTTATAATTTTCACGGTATTGAATCATCTCTTCGATACTTGGTTACCAAGTCGTTTTGTCTTCGATAAGGATGTTTTAGCTGGATTAGCTAGAGAAACTATCGCCAACCACCCAGACGGTAACGCTACAGCTATCATGATAGAATTGGCTCCAAAGATTAAGGCCGAGTACGGTGATATTGTCAATGACTTAAACTTTGACGATTGGATCTACAACAACGCTGGTGGTGCTATGGGTACTATGTTCATCTTACACGCATCTATCTCCGAATACTTAATTTTCTTCGGTACCGCTGTCGGAACTGAAGGCCACACTGGTGTTCACTTTGCTGATGACTACTTCACCATTTTAGCCGGTAAGCAAATTACTTCTTACCCAAATCGTATCGTTCCAGATGTCTATTTACCAGGTGATGTCAACCACTTACCAAAATTCCACATCAGACAATATGCTATGCCAAGTGAATCATTTGCATTGGAATTAGCTCAAGGTTGGATCCCAGCTATGTTACCATTTGGATTTTTAGATACTTTCACTTCTACTTTAGATTTCCATACCTTATACTTGACTATTTACTTAACTGGTCGTGATATGATTAAGAATTTAATCAACGGTAAGTTTTAAGATAAATGGACCTCCAATAAAAAAAAAGAAAATAAAAGGCTCATAGAAATTTATACAGAGTAAGGTGAAAGTACTTAACAAGGTATCACTCAGAAATTTAGTAAATTACCCCTTTAGAAATATGTAACAATTTAGAGATATTCAATATATATATATGCAAAAAATTTGCACCCATCCCTGCAGATAATACAATTACCTTAAGTATTCAACTTATAGATATGAATAACCCATTGCTTATATGAATTAAAAATATTTAAACCCAAGATTCTTCAATAGAGAGGAAAGTATAAAAGGGAAATGAAGGGAAACATGCCTCAATTCAATTGTACTAGGAGGATTAGCTTCGACCGAGTGTCTTAATTTGAGATCTCAGAATTATATATATATATATATTCGGGAGTAAGTACCGCTCTGCTAGGGCCCCTATCCGAGGAGGACGATTGCATCGAGCTTTGTTCCCTTCGGGAAACTGACTCCCAATAGGGCTGGAAGGACGGCCGAAGGGAGACAAGCTCGATGCAATTGTCCCCGCCGGATAGGCGCCAGCGGAGCGTCTTTTGATGAGTATTAAATAATTTGACCAAAATTATATCATTCCTCTATGGCCCCTATCCTGAGACAATTGCATTGAAAATTGTTTCCTTAAGGAACAAAATTACTTTAGAGACGATAGATACGAATATATATGTCAAAAGTGTCTTAGAATTCGATAATAATAAAATATATAGGTTTAGATGAGATGAGATGAGCAGGAAATATTGACCTATTCAGGGTCTATTATGAGCAGATCGAAAAATACTGAAAAAAATAAAAAATAAAAAAGTCAAAGCTTATCAAGCGATAAGGAACTGAGAATGGCATAGGGTGAACATGAACGTCCATGCACACTGGCTTCTATTATATTGTTAAGCCTTCAGCCGAACAGCCTGTAATGGTGGGGGAGGTAAGGTTTATCCTTGCTGTTCGGTTGGCCCTGTCACAATCTGTATAATCGCGCATATTGTTTACGATTCCAGTTGCGATAAGAAACTCAACAACACGATTTTTTGATTTCCCGTTCGTTTAAATTTTTTTGCTCTACACTTTCTTCTTCTTCTTCTACTACTTAATCATCCTTGCGTTATTAATTGTATTTTAATATGAGTGAATTGTCTCCACTCAATTCTTCCACGCCGCTTCGTTATGTCTCTTCAAATGCATCGGGTGACTCTATTGATCAGTCGGAAATTCTCAGTTATGTTCAACATAGAAGACAGTCAATTGCATCTATAAATCCAGATTCAATCCCAACAGGTTTTGTTCACCACACGAGAAATGCTGCCAGAAACCCGTCAGAGTCAGGCGGCCCTGTCATTGGTGGCGGTGGTGGTAATGCTTTGTCTACTATGAAGTCGCATGCTTCTCTTGCCAGAGGCTCCGTTATTGAAGTTAGTGAAATTTTATCTCAACATAACGGCGAGTTACTTGCAGAACCAGAAACTGACTTTCCTACTGAAATCAGATCAATTGTCAAGTACTCGATCCCTCTTTGCATCACTTTCCTTTTACAGTACTCCTTGACCGTTGCTTCAGTGTTCTCAGTCGGGAGATTAGGGTCTACTGAATTGGCAGCAGTTAGTCTTTCGTCAATGACTGCAAACATCTCCGGATACGCTATTATTCAAGGGGTTTCCACTTGTCTTGACACATTATGTGCCCAAGCGTACGGTAGAAAAGATTACAACATGGTTGGGTTACATTTCGTTCGTTGTACTTACTTATTGTTTGTTCTTTACATCCCAATGTTCATCTTATGGACATTTCTTTCAAAACCAATTCTTTTATTAATTGTTGGTAGCGAAGGGTATCAATACGAATTATGTATCTTGGCATCGAAATACTTACAAATTTTGAGTTTGGGTTTACCTGGTTTTATTCTTTTTGAAAATGGGAAGCATTTCTTACAATGTCAAGGTGTATTCCATGCATCAACCTATGTTTTAGTTATTTGTGCTCCCTTGAATGCATTTTTAAATTGGTTTTTGGTTTGGAATCCACATATTGGTTTGGGATTCATTGGTGCTCCAATCTCAGTCGTTATAACTAATTGGGTTATGTGCATTATGTTATATTTATACATTTATTTTGTAAAAGGTTGGGAATGTTGGCCAGAAGATTCAATCTTTAGTAAGAGATGTTTCACCAATTGGCAAAAGATTATTGACCTTTCTATTCCAGGTGTTTTAATGGTTGAAGCTGAATGGTTGGCATTTGAAATCATTACATTTACTGCTTCTCAATTTGGTACTGAAGTTCTTGCAGCACAATCAATTATTTCAACAACTTGTGTTCTTTGCTATCAAATTCCTTTTGCCATTTCAATTGCGTGCTCTACTAGAATTGCCTGGTACATTGGTGCAGCCCTGAAAAATGCTGCAAAGATGGCAACGAATTGTGCCATTATATTTTCACTCTTCATTGGAGTAATTAATGGATCTTTCTTATTCTTTTTCAGAAATTGGTTACCAACTTTATTTACTAACGATGAAGCTGTTATTGCTTTATCTTCAAAAGTTTTAATTATTGGTGCTGCTTATCAAGTCAATGATTGTCTCCTGTGCGCTACTGGTGGTGTGCTTCGTGGCCAAGGTAGACAAAAGATTGGTGGATACTTAAATTTATTCCTGTACTATTGTGTTGCTCTACCATTTGCATTCGTATTGGCATTTTATTTTGAATTAGAACTTGTTGGTTTATGGATAGGTATGATTACTGCCTTGTTCGTTGTTTCCATCGCTCAGTATTATTTCATTGTTATTAGTGACTGGGACCATATTATTACTGAATGCATTAACGAAGGAATTGAAGACGGTGGGTTTACTATTGATGCACATTCATTAGTTCCAAGTATGAGTAGTACACATTTGTAAATTTATACTTTCAAAGACATTAATCATAGAAGAAAAATACTACATTGTAGACATTGTAGACATTGTAGACATTATTTTGAAAAAAGAAAAAAAAAAAAAAATGGGTGCAAAAGGCATTAATCAAAAGAATACCATGGCAAAATCAGTTGATGCTTTTTTGGAACATTCTTTAAGTGGATGCATGAGCTGGTGGTTGTATGTGCCCTGTTTCGTCCTATACCTTTTTGGAATGAAAACATCCAATCGGGAAGCTAAGAATAATCAACGCCACAAATAAAAATTGTAAAATTAGAAAGAACAAGGCTAGTATTGCCTGTCACCCCCACGGTTTGGAATTGACGAACTGCCGTCATGACAATAGTAAGGGTTGCTCGTAGCTGTCGCCAAAAGTTGAAATTTCACAGTGTCAACTGAAATACACTTGCTTGGTGTTACCTACCCAACATAAGTACCACTAAAATTACCTTTTAGGGGATTGCATTCCAGTCTGGTACATAAAAGCCTTCTCTAAAACAAGGGAAACCCTTGCTTAAGATCCGAGAGAAAGAGAGACCAAGCAGTAGATCGCTTGAAATTCTATCTCGCTTATTTATTCCCCTGCACTACGTAATGCAGGTAGTAAACTCTAAATAACGTGGTGTTACTAGGTTTAAACTTTAGTATTTACACCTAAGAAGCAAATTCGTTCTTGAAACATTGCTCCCAGCCACAAAATATTCACTTTCAACCAGATAAGAAATTTCCAAGACAAATCTTTACGGAAACCTTTATACAAAAAACTTTTTCGTTTTAAGTATTCATTTCTTCTTTAAAAGCTTATGGTTTTTGTCATTGTTGTCATTGTTGTTGTTGTTGTTGTTGTTGTTGTATTTCTCTAGACCAGCTAGCATTAAGATCTTTTTGTTTTTATTTTTTTCAAAAATATCTATTTACCACGTTCCCTTTCTAACTCCATAATCTTTATTTTAGCCTTCTCTAATTCATCTTGATAGTATGCGCATCTTGATTCCAGTTGATTATTTTTTTCCTTCAATGAAATAATATCTTCTTCCATTGATTTCCATTGTCTTTGAACCTTATTTTGATACCTTGCTAATGATGATGATATTATGTCACATTTGGCCAAAATCAGAGATTTGGTGGATAATGTCTTGATTAGTTTAAGGTTATCCGAGATATTGCCGTAGAGATTATCAGTCTCTAGATCATCAATTTTTTCCTTATCTGCTTTTAATTCATGGTATTTGAATGCCAATTTATAATACGCCTCATAGAATTTATTACACTTGATCAATTCTTCAGTATAGTCCTGGTATAATTGTTCATGTGATTTTGCTTTATCAAGTTCTAGGTCTTCATTATTAGTTAGATCAACAAGTTCATTCAATTCGTTAAGAAATTCATTTTTGGCATCTACAGAGTCTAACAAGGCTTGTAATTTTTCTTTATCATACACCGAATGACTACTTTCAAAAAATTGTTTTCTTGATTGAATATTAGTGTCTTGTCGTCTCTTCTCGATCTTTGGAATCGGCTTCTTATTGTTCGGCTTCGGGAAGCTATACGGTAATTTTGCCAACTTCAGTACCGTTTCGTCATGCTGATCATAAACCACGCTAAGATCCATTTTAAGCTCATCATCAAGCCCCTCAGTATTCTCAAATAAATCACGGAATGCTTTCGACGGTCTACTATCCTTCCTCCTCCCACTTAACCATTTCGAAGAGTCCGAGTCAATCGTATCTTCGTAACTGTCTTTATTATTGCTGTAATTTGTGTATTGATTATAATCAACAGTTGGATCATTAACTATAGAAGAAGAAGAAGTTCCAAAGAGTCCATCGTAGGCTCTTTCAAGTAACCCAGTATTGCGAGAAACTCGGGGTTCAATCCTCGTATCACTACTTGAAGCAAGGCTAAACATATCCACCCAACAATCCACTCGTCTCTCGATGTCGTTGTCGTTGCCGTTGTCGTTATTGTCGTCGTCCTCGTCGTCTGGAGAGAATCTTATTATGTTGTTTTTGTTTGTTTGTTTACTTCCCGTTTAAACCACAAAGATTCTGATGATCCCATATCTTAAGATTTGGCGCGCGCGTCCTTAAAAAAAAAAAATTAGGCTATTTCTTTAACGCCGACACATTTTATTCGCTTAAGTCTAATCACATTTGATACGTATAAATAAAATATAAATATATAAAAATATAATTATCTAAATATACACTCTTAGTTACGAGGACGACAACTATAATCACTACTACTACGATATTTAATGAATACGACACACATGGTAAAACTTTTCGCTATAGCTATAGCCATAGCCTCCACCTTTCAGTTCGGCTAATAATAAGTGGATAATTTTCTTCCCTTCTTATTTCTTTTTATTCACTCAATCATAAGGTTTATTATTCTCCCCCACCATTAAATACCTTAATAAGAAAAATTTTTAGGTTTCGTCTTGTAAACCAAATAATTGGTGCTTCCAGGCATACAAAAAATAAATTACATGGTGGAGATTTTACAGATATTTGTTGATTGCCCAATGTTTAATCGTAATCAAAGTATCCCACCGAAAATTTCGGGATTCTTTTTTTCATTTTAAATAAATGTTTCACATTCTCACTTTATTATTTACACCTATTTCTATACACTTCCAAGTTTACACCTTAGCGATACCTCTTGCTTAATAATATACTTTGATGACGTGCATCCAGTGAGATTAAATGACATTTTATTCAATATAACAATACATTTCCATTCTCTCCCTGTTTTTCTACGAGTACTAATACTACTACCACGCTACTATTTCTTACTATCTTTAATACTACTACTACACTATTACTACGCACTACTTTTCTAGTTGAAATACTTTATTTTATTTCTAAATTTATTTTTAAATTAATTAATTTATTTTATTATATTTTTATCTCCATTTTATTTTGTTTGATTGTTTTTTTATTTTATTTTATTTTTATTTTATATATTTCATATGGTCTCGTCTGATCTAGACTCTATTTTAACCAGTTTATGAATAACCTTTAAAATTATCGGCAACTTTAATATATGCACCGAGGAGAAATAAAGGATTGAAAATCAAGAGAAAAAGGACGATCGAAACGAAACGAAACGACTACGTAATCAGTGCTATAACCTTGTTAGTACTCCAGTAAGGGGAAAGGGACAAAATTGGGCAAAAAAAAAAAAAAAAAAAAAAAAGGAGAAGTGAAAAAAAAAAAAAAAGTTTACTTTTTTTTTTCAAATATTCAAACCTTTTTAAACCTTTTCAAGCTTTTTCAAGCTTTCGCAAGTTTTTGCAAGCTTTTCTCGGATATATTACAAAGTTTATAAAAAACATGATAGACAATTCAAATGTAACATTAATTCATCAATCTTCTAGTATCACTAATCATCATAATATACTTTACTGTGTTAATTGGCTCACCACAATAATCTCAATGCAACCACTTAATACTTTACTGTTAGTACACACTTTTCGCTAATAATAATTACTTCACTTTCTCATGTGGATATTTTTTGATTTGCAAATATTATTTAAATTATTTAAATTATTTTCACCATTTTTGGATATGCTGATTCCGAATTAGGACAAATTGGCGCGAGAAGGAGGAAATACTACATAATCCACTAGTCAATATGCAAGGTCCGTCGACGCAGGCGTATCAACACAATAGTGCCTTGAGGCGATCCTGCGTCGTACTTTGACGACTCAAACGTCAGAAATTTAATGTCGCTAATAAACTAACCAACAATTTAAACTTTTATTTCTACATAATTTTTTCAAAAAATAATGCCCGTTTAAACTTTCAACATTCCTGGATTCCTGTGATTAATACTAACCAGCCTTTAACTAGGGGAATGGTAGGGAAGGGCTCACTTCTGACATGACAATTCTGCAAGTAACCACCTCGGAATATACACATTCAAATTTTTTTGTTGGAGTTGTGCCCTGAGGGCGAGAGGAATTCACTAAAATATTTATATATGTAACCAGATGATTCCTCTTTTTCAAATTGTAAAAAACTCTTATGATTTTTTTTTTCATTTCTTAACATTGCATAGTGTGTTGTTTTTTGCATTTAAAATAAATTTCAAAAGCTACCACTTTTCCGTTAAATCATTATCATCGTCTGGCAAAAAAAAAAAATTGTATACGACAGAAAAACAATAAGCAATTCAAGACAAGACAAGACAATAAATAACAAAGAAAAACTTACTTGTCCCCACTATTCCTACATTTGGTTTACCTTTCACGCTTTCTCCACTAGTGAAATTCCAAAACATTAAGAATAATAAATACAGCCTGAATTTTTTTTTGATAAAAAAAAAAAAAGAAAAATTCACGACCAGGTTACATCCCAATCTATTAAGATAAAGAGCAAAGTTGGTCCAAGTCAATTCGAGGCGCCGTTCACATTCCTTGAACCTAGACGGCATTTCTCCAATAATTTCAGATCTTTTCGATTAGACGACTTTCTTTTAATCTTCGTGTAACTTACACAATTATTTTTTTTCCTAATTTTGTTGTTAAGTTTCCCCATCCAGCGTCAATTGAAAAGCCGTTGACTACTTTTAACCAAATTGGTTTTTATCTTTATTTTTCCGTTTTGACGATCAGAAAGCAATCAGTGCCGTATATTTTTTCACATTATACTCACGTCGCGCACGTTTAAAAGTAACGCATTCCCATACTTCAAAAACCGTTGAAATATTTAATTTTTTTTCAGTTTATTCATTCTGAAGAATCTTATATAAAGAGAAGCTCATATTACAATTGTCTAATACTGGCTACTTACATTTTTGCATACAGCTGATCAATCAAATCTGTTAAATCCTATCCGTCTAGTTGACTTTGATACTATATATAATTTTTTTTGATTATCTGGGGATTATTTTTCGCTAACAAATCCTAACCGAATAACAAGCTGCATATATACCAAAACCATCAACTCTTCACGTTTCACTTTTCACTTATTTGCAAGATGTCTTCAGTACGATTCATTCAACTTGAGTACCCTCCTCAGCTTTACAATACAGAATTGACTCGTCATTCAGAAAATCTCCACGAATACAAGCATGAAGTACTCTCAACTTTAATAAATTCAATTAATTTGAATAGACCAAATTTGGAATTATACCAGCAACAACCATATTTAA
This sequence comes from Dujonia santamariae, assembly GCA_030578175.1. Classification (NCBI taxonomy): domain Eukaryota; kingdom Fungi; phylum Ascomycota; class Pichiomycetes; order Serinales; family Debaryomycetaceae; genus Dujonia; species Dujonia santamariae. Next base: position 200,501 of record JANIVZ010000016.1, read on the forward strand.
CGTTTGCTATCAGAACTAAGCTTATTGATTTTTTACTTAAAATGTCGATTCGTTTAAAAATTTTACCATTTGTATTTTTCAGAGCCGTTAAAATTTTTGACAGATACTGTTCCAAAAGAGTTGTCTTATTGGACCAAAGTCAATTGATCATAACGACGTGTCTTTGGATTGCATCCAAGATTCAAGGTGGTAACAACCATTTCGTTAATTTAAGCAATGTTGGAAAATTAGCTGATATTAAAACTATAACCGATTTGGGTTATGGTTCCGGTGGTAGATTCTTAGGTCCAACTGAAAGATTCAGATTACCAAAATTACATGAATTAGTTAAATTATGTGGTGCCAAATGTAAGTATGACCAAGGAATGTTTAAGCAAATGGAAATTCATGTGTTGACTACATTGGAATGGTCTTTAAACGACCCTTCAATCGAAGAATTCCTTGTATCTTCCAATGAATTTAACATTTGTCCAAGCAGAGACAGAGACGAAATCATTGTTAATGAGATTTTTAAAGTTAAGGAATATTTGAGTTACATTTCATTATATTCCAACGAATTGATTGATTGTGACGTCATCGACTTAAGTAAGGGTATTTGTGCATTAACCAACGAAATGCTTAACTTGGGTGAAGATGATTGTTACTATCAAAGAATCAACTTTAAGAGTTTAAACGATGATTCATCTGAAGATTTCTTTTATGAAGAAGTAAACTCACTCCCATTACCAATTAAACATTCTCCATCAAAACTTTCAACTCAAGCCGTTAAACAACATTTAATCGCCGCAGTAACAAACTCCAGTGAATTCATTATAAAGCTTTTTGAACTGGCTGGTCCTCAACAAGTTTATAATACTATTAATAACAAGTCTAATAACAAATCTCAAGGCGAATATTATCAACATCCAAGATATCAATTCACTGGAGGTGTTCTTACCCCATCGAGTCCACTTCGTAACAATCACAACAATAACACTGCATCTTCATCGCCACTTAGGCCATCTCCATCTTCTTCATTACCTCAACCACCATTGAGAAAGAGACCAACTACTAATAATAATCATAATCTTAATCATAGTAATATCATTTCATCATCTGCATACAAAAAACCACTTCCAGCCATCAACCCTGATATCATCAATGTTAATAATAACATTAATATTAATATTAATAATAGCAACAAAAATTATATTCCAGCACCTCATCAATTACCAACCAATTTTAATGCATTTAGTACATTGGCGGAATCAATGTATGAGCCATGTGTTTTACCAAGTGTATTACTTAAATTTAATAACAACCAAGGTCTTAATGACTTGACACCACAAACAACAAAGATTCCAAACTTGATTACGGCCCATAATAATCAAGTACATAATAACAGCAGTCAAGCAAGCCTTTACTCACAATGCTCATCAAGAAATGATCATGGATCTATTTTTGATAGCGAATCTGTCAGCAACCCTGCATCATGCCATGTAGGAACGCCATTGAGTGAAGATAATTCTCCACTGTTCCCAATGATAAAATCAAAACAGTTTATTTAATTAAATCCAATCAAAAACAAATCTGTTTGAAAACAAGGGTATATAAAATATTCTAAAAATTAATAATTCAAAAAGAGTTTATAGAAGGTTAAACAAAAAGGTCCAAATCAGATTAGTGATTTTTTTATTCTGCATTTATCATATTCATACATACATACACTTTCATTTTATACACACATTTCACTTCTCCTAATAGATGATAATTCAAGTTTTTTAATAATTCGATTGTAGTCCAAAAAATAAAAACCAGCAGACGAGAAAGACACAAGACCTCCAACTCCTAGTCATTGCACCCGGATTTTGTCGTCACTTCTGCTGGGAGCAACTTTAGTATATGCCATACTGTTCACCCCAACCAAAGGGAACTTTTTCATACAAACCAATGCATAGCGGATGTTTAAATTTCAGACATATGTTTGTCGCTTTGCATATACATTGCATATTACATCAAAGACTTAACTCTCAAAGGGCCAGAACCATGACCGAAGATATACAAGATCAACGAGCAGTTGTTTGTTGGTCAAGAGGTAAATGTGCAGAATGTTTATAGTTTGAAATTATTTCATTTGCACCCAGTCATACCGAATATTAGTGTTTTTTAAGCTGCACAGGGAGAACAAATAAGATAAGAGATTGACCCCCAAGATTAATGATTTAAATTTTAGAAGATAAAACTAAGAATACCATGTTTCCTCTTTCCATCCTTCGACGCACACACACACACACTATATCTCTCTCTTGAGAAACGAATATACATTCTCCAGTTAGGTAACTTAATATGCAACCTCTTTTCTATTGTGAGGCTATGTAAGGTATCACGTGAACAATCAGATTTTGACCGGGTTGCATTCAACACTAACATTCAAAGCTTCTAAGTTAGACCCAAATATAATAGAGCACCATTAGTTGCACCACTGGTAGTAGTACTAGGTAGTGGATAGTAATGTAGTACCAAAATGTTAAACAAACTTAACCCAATGGGATAAAGCTACACCAATGACGGGGCTGGAATGTAATGTTCTTTGAGCACTGCCTACACCAATTCCCATTCCTGCAATTATTCAGAAAAAAACAGCAAGAGAGGTAGCATGAGAAAAAAAATAATCACTGCCTGCTCACTTGCATTGAGAAAAACATACACGCTCCTTGATTTATTTATAGGTCAAAGTAGAGAACTCAGAGATATAAACATTACCCGTGCTTTAGCATCAAACTATAGCACTCAACAACATACTAAACACCAATAGCAAGGTACGAGAGAGTTAGAAAGACTACTCTCAAAGAAAAATATAGAGGAACGCGAAAGCAGCAAAGAATTTAGGCGTACCGAATATAGAGAAAGAGAGAAAGAAGAAAGAAAGAAAAAAAAAAAAAAATAATCACTCACTTCTTTAATCAAAACTCACTGAACTCACTGAAATCCATTCTGATCCAGTGCAACATTCACTATGTTAAGCTGTATATACATCTTTGTCCTTTCAATAATTTGTAGGGTCGCCCTTGCTGACCCAAACATGGCCGAGCTTGAAGGTACATGGTCTTCCAAATCAAATACCGTTTTCACTGGTAGTGGGTTCTACGATCCAGTAGATGAATTGTTAATCGAACCAGACTTACCAGGTATCTCATTCTCGTTTACTGCCGATGGTCATTGGGAATCCGCTTACTACCGTGTTGTCAGTAATGCCCAAAATCATTCATGCCCACAAGCAGTTTTACAGTTTCAACACGGTAGTTATGAAATCTTGACCAACGGATCAGTTGTTTTAACTCCTATTGCTGTTGATGGTAGACAGTTACTAAGCGATCCATGTACCGATGGATCTCAGCTGCTTTACACAAGATACAGTCAAGCCACCTGGTTCAAGACATACCAAGTTTACATCGACTCATACAATGGTAGATACACATTACAAATCTATCAATTTGACGGATCCATGATGCAACCATTATACTTGGCTTACAAGCCACCTAACATGTTACCAACTTCAGCTTTGAACCCAACCGATGCTGCTTCTGAAACTGGATCAACTTTAGGAAAGAGAGCCAGAAGAAGTTTAGAAAACCAGTACAGAACAAACGCTGTAAAGAAGTCTACTGGCAGTGATCTTCACTGGTGGGTTGCTGTTGGATTCATTGGTGTGGGATCTGCTGTTTTCTTCTTACATTAAATAAGAAGAAGAGAAATGTATGCGAGGTGTAATCACCTGAATTTGAAGGATTTCCTTCTATCTAAGTAACCGAATTTTCGAAGTCTGTCCAGGGTGACATGTACTCTTTTAAAGAGTATTCAAAATTTGGGCCATTGAAGACCTAGCAATACACAAAGTGGCATAAATATAGAGGACGAAACAGAAATGACAATGAATTTATCATAAAACAGAAAACATATAAAAAACAACAAAATATCCTCTACAAACTGGAAATCAAACAAGAATAAAGTATAGTGTAAAATAAACATTTCCTTCAGATTTACAGGAGCAATTCATTGCGTAGATATCACAATTAACTAGAAGACGCACTCTAACATAACTATGTAACCCATATCTTATCTATTTAACAGTCCTTGTATTTTTTCTCTTCTCTTGGATATTTGGAAAACACAATTGACACTATTCCTGGTTAGCATATCAGACTTATTTAGAACAAGAACCAACTCTTTACTGTATAAATTATTAACCTACGAACCACGCAGAACGTCATGTAACTTGTAGATCTAAGAAGAGAGAAGGATCCCACCCCTCCCCCCACTCCCTTTCTAAGCAATACACTCGCCCTCCAGTTCTGGGAGCGAGATAACCAAGAAAATCATTTATAGTAAAATACCTTTTCATTATTGGGTTGTAAGATAAGTCACACATGAGTGAAATTAAACCACAGCAGTCAACAAGTGTGGATCCTCTTTAGTAAAAACCCGAATGGGAGCAAAGCTCGCCCTCCCCGGGTAGGGGCCTTAGCGGAGCGGTTTTCCTTTAAAAGAGAGTATATATATGTTCTCCAAATGGGATCTACCAACTGAAGTTACCTTTTTCGCACCCAAATGTTATATTTAGGCTGCATATATATTTTATTTTGCAGCCAATCCAACAACACAAATGATAATAAATAAATACATAAAACCACACTTTCACATGAACTGTGCATTTGTGTTCATACTTCCTATTTATTTTCATTCAATACTTTCTTTTTTGTCTCTTTATAAAAAAATACCACCTCTATCTACTGCTCGGTTTCTTCCTCTCTCCCTCTCCCTCTGCTTCTTGGTAAGATTTCAAGGTCGTGTCCTTCCTCAATCCCATTATCATGCGTGTAATCTAATAAGCCTTTGCCTCCGCTTTTAGTCACTAAGTTCCAATTGAAATTATTATATAAACACAAAAGAATTCCATCGATTGACTTATTTATTCAGAGATTGTTGTGGTAATGTCTTGGTTTAGCGGCTCTGTACCAGGCGTAGAACTTGATAATAAAATTGAAGAGGCAACTTCAGAATCTATCCCTAATGGAGAAATTGAACTTTCAATCGGCTTAGAGATTACTGATGTGATAAAGAGTAAAAAGATTCCAGCCAAACAATGTATGAGAAGTTTGAAGAAAAGATTGCAGTTAGTTCAACAAAATCCAAATCTTGTCAAGCTGACGTTACAATTATTGGATTTGTGTGTAAAGAATGGTGGATATCACTTTCTTTTAGAAATTGTTTCAAAGGAATTTTTAGATTACTTTGTTGATGTATTATTTAAAATTCATTACAACGTTAAAGATCTGAAAGTTAAAAGAGATATCAATAAATATGAAGTTGGCTGTTTCATTTTTACCCTTTTAAAGAGCTGGAGCATTTATTTTAAGGGTCAATTACAATTACAAAATGCCGAAAAATATTACAAGAAATTACTTCAAGAGGGCTATGATCCAACCGAGATAAGAAGAGGAAGTATGTTTGAAGAGCCAATAGATGACGGGAGTGGTGTTGATTTTGGTTTTGAATTTATTGATACCGAGGTCCCACCAGATTGGGTTGATAGTGATGAGTGTATGATTTGCTACAATTCATTTTCCGTTATTAATAGAAAACATCATTGTAGATCATGTGGAGGTGTTTATTGTCAGACCCATTCGTCTAAACTGATTCCATTAGTTGGATTGGGAATAATGGAACCAGTAAGAGTTTGTGACAATTGTTACGAGAAGGTTAAACACAAGAATAAATCATCAACACAAGAACCTGCCAGAGATAGATCCATAGCAGTAGGCACTCAAGGAGGGGAAGATGATGACGAAGATCTTAGAAAGGCTATTGAAATGAGTTTAAAAGAAAGTCAAATTGAAGCCAGACCTCCTAATTATCCACCACCTCAAGCAGCACCTCAATCAGCTCGAGTTGAAACAGCTGCATCTGAAGATGGTATCGATGAAGATATGAAGGCTGCAATTGCCGCAAGTTTAAAAGAATTCAATGATAAGGAAAAGTTATATCAACAGCAACTGGCACCACCAATGGGAGAAGATGATTTTTATAATGATTTATTACCTCAAACACAACCAAATTCTAATCCGTTCCTGAATCAAAGTCAATATCAACAACAGCAACCACAACAGCAATTCCAACACCATCAACAGCCTGCACCAGTTCAATCACCAGTTCAGGTTACCCCCGAATTTGAAGATTTAACTCAACAAGAAGAAGAATCAATTAATCTTTTCATTACCCTCATGAATACTGTAAAGAATGACCCTCACAAGCAAGCCAATATTTTGTACGATAATAATCTCAGTGAATTACATAATAATATCATTAAGTTCAGACCAAAATTAAACCGTTCATTAAGAGCAAGTATTGAAAAATATGAAACTTTATTGGAATTGAGTAATAAGATTTCAACAATTACAAGATTGTATGATCAATTTTTGGAAAATAAGTTAGCGCATGCATACAATGGCCATTCATTATATCCACCACAAAATACTCAACAAGCTGGATACCTTCAACAACAAGGAACTGGATATGGACAACAGCAGGGAGCTGGATATGTACAACAGCAAGGAACTGGATATGCACAAGCACAAGGTACTGGATACGCACAAGCACAAGGAACTGGATACGCACAAGCACAAGGAACTGGATACGCACAAGCACAAGGAACTGGATATCAGCAAACCCAAATTCACAACCAATCGAGAACTGGATTTTTACCACCTCAAGGAACTGGTTATGTACAACAGCAAGGAACTGGCCTTCAATCTGGATTTTCTCGACCACCGGTGCCCGTCAGTGATGCTCAAGAACAAGCTGAATATCAAGAAGAAACTTCACCGGTACACTCTAGAGCTCAAGTTGGAGGATACCCACCTCAAAACATTAGACGACAATCCCAAGGGCATACAAATGAACCAACATTACAACATATTTCCGCTTACCCAGAACTCCCTTCGTATCCTACTGACCCATCAGAAGCTTCACAACCACCTACGACGAGCTTTAACCACGAACAGCAACCGCAACAAAATTATCAACACTCTGGACAAAATCCATATCCAAGTTATCCACCTGATGAAGAAGATGACGAGGAAGCAGAAGAATCATATCCGAAAGACAACCACAACCAGAGAAGTGATAATCAGGAACAAGGAGCTAATACTAATGTTTATCCAAACGTTGATTATTATCAACAACAACAACAAGGGTCATCATCATCACAATTTTATCCATCTGATCCTCCTGAATTTGAAGACGAAAAGAATACTGAAAATGATAATAAAGAACCAGAAGATGAAAGTGAAGATAAAGTTGCTGCAAAATATCCAACTGTTAATGAAATAGAGAATAGTCATAAGAATGTCAACGATTTACCTTCAGTTTCAGATTTACCACAAATTCAACGTACCAATACTTCTCAAAGTAGATATGCTGAGGAACCATTAATTGAGCTTTAGAGCAAAGAATAAAATTAATTATTTAGTTTATAATAAAAATTGGATACTATAAGTATACTACAAATTTTTCTTTTTTTCTTTTACTTTATGAAGGGTTATTTTCCTTGACCTCAAAAGCAAAGTTTAATTGAATCTTTCTTGAGGGATTTGGAATCAGAGGATCGTTTTGCAATGATTGGGATTTAACAATATCACAAAAGAGATTACGCTCCATTAAGGTTCCCCTTATCTTTTTTGAGGACGATTGCATTTAGCTTGTCTCACTTTGGTCTTCCTTCTAACCCAACTAGGAAGTTAGATACATATCTCCTCGAAGAGGAGCCAAGCTCGACGCAGTCGTCCTCGCCGGATAGGCGCTAGTGGAGCGTTAATCAAGACAATAACCATCGAGGGGTTTTCAAAAAAAAAAAAAAACCTCATAATAAGGTTGTTACCAGTTTTATTTCATGTAGTCCAGAAACACCAATTACATATGTAAAGTAGATTGTGAAACGAGAGGATTCAGAGACAAAGTTGGATCTGTACAATATCAAATAGTATATTATAATTCTTTTAGCTTTTAGTTATTCTGAAGA
>JANIVZ010000017.1:0-187743 GCA_030578175.1 Dujonia santamariae
GTACCGCTCCGCTAGGGCCCCTATCCGGGGAGGACGATTGCATCGAGCTTTGCTCCTCTTCGAGGAGATTTAATATTAATTCCCAGTAGGGCTAGAAATACGACCGAAGGGAGACAAGCTCAATGCAATTGTCCTCGCCGGATAGGCGCCAGCGGAGCGTCTTATGATAATATAATAATTCGATCCATAAATAGGCAAATCGATTACCAACATCTAATCATCAAAAACAATTTATTGACATCACTTGTTAATTGATAAGTCTCCTAAGATAATTGGGAGTGTGGGGGTAAACATGCGATGAGTTCGTATTTTGTATTTTGTATTTTGTATATTGTTGGATGGATACTGTTGGTGTGGTGGACCATTGCATGAAGTCCCTTCTCTGCTGTCCATCGTCCTCACACCATTGACCCAATCGGGTTTATCACACTGTAGTTAGCCCCTGCCTTCTATCCCTTTTTCTTCCCTAATATGGCTCCTCCCTAATTTGTCCTGTCAACGTTTGAACAATTAAACTTTTAATACTATTAGACATTCTATGCGACACGTGATATTTGAAATGGACTCTATTCCAACCCCGCCGCTGATGCTTCTAGGCAGCATAATTTAAAACTATAAGGTAATTGTTATTTGTTTTGATTTTGATTTCGATTTTAATTTTGATTTTTATTGCTCATGTCATTTAAGCCGAGCTGAATATCTGTGTAGGAAGATACATGTGGACTAGACCATTTCTCCCTTCTCATTTAGTTTCTTCGACTCGCTACCATTCACGGCCCCTCTCCACACTCGTACTCAATGGTTGGTCACCCAACGGATATGTCGCAGCAACGACATTCCTAATTTTCTCCCTTCTTTGTGTATGTATGTATGCCTCGCCTTGCCTTGCCTCTTGGTTGGTTGGTCGGTTGCTTGTTTGATTGCTTGCTCCACGCCCAAGGAAATGTTAATATTTTTTATACCCGAGATTACCCTCGTGGGTAGTGCATATACACGTCTTAGCGCCACTATAAATTCCTGCATAATGGTCACGCTAATCGTGTTTATTAGATAAGAATGACACACACCCAAACAGGCTTGTTTAGTTTGTGACCCATATAACCTCAAATTATAGTTTTATATTTATTTTTAAATTTCCTTTCTTTTCTTCTTATTCTTATACTTTTTCTTTTTGTTTGTTTGTTTGTTTCATTCTCTTCATAGCTCACTGGTTTGTGAATTTAACAAAAAACAAACAACAAAAGCTACAACAAATACACAAATACACAAATAACCACCAATTGCAAAGTGGCCATTCATTCACTCCTATAGTATCAATTCCAAATATGTTTAAGACTTCTCCATTCTCATTTTTTTGGGGCAAACCAACTACTCAACTGTTAAAGGAACAACAAAAATCATCAACTTCTCCTCAGGCTTTCACTATCTCTGGGAAGGGTGCTAACTTGGTTAAGGTATCTATGGTTGATACTGAATCCGAAGTTAGCGGTGAAGATGGATTTGTGGACATTCAATGCAGAAAACTCTCTTATGCCGAGGTTGCCTCCTTAAGAAAGCACGAACAACAACAACCAGCAATTCCTGCAAAGGGTAGAATTGAAAAGAATGAATTTGAAGTATTAAGAGATGAATCGGATTCAAGAACTCCTCCAACCACTTCTACTTGTACTTCTTCTTCTACTTCAACTACCTACCATACAACCTACGCTGAAGAAGAATTACCAGAGAAATTTAAGACAAACAACCATTTTAAGAACAAAAAGCAAAAGAAGGGTAAGAAATCGAGCAAGTGATACAAATTATGTTTAAAAATCAACTATATCTATATGCGTTGAACGCTTATTAAACTACATGAGTACTCCTAGAATGAAAGAATAATATAATCATATATGGGTGGAATCTTTATTAGCTAATATTCTCGCTAATGCTCGTTACTTTTGTTCTCGAGGTGAAATTGTTTGACACAAAATCCTCTCCCTCTCTCTCTTCTGTCTACTTATAATTGTTCCTATTTTTATTTAAATTTTAATTTTAATTTATATTATATATACACGAAAACACTAAAACACTACACATACACATACACATACACAATTAACTATTCATTCAAATAGCTTGTTCCTGTAGAGTTTTTTTTGTTTTGTTCGTTTGTTTTGTCTTGTTTATTTTGATGCTTTATTTACCCCTTTGTTTTTAGGTCCCGACGCATCCTTAAGTTCCCTTATCTTATCTTATCTTTGTTTTAACCCCACTAACGAAGCAATTTTTTGAATCATGTCACGTGAAATGAGTCGCGAATCTTTATATTTTATAGGCTCGAGCTCGAGCTCGAGACTTAAAGTCGCGTTTTACTGCTACATTGGGAAAATCGATTGGATTTCTGGTAAATGATGGGTTTGAAAAGAGAATAGAGAAACAGAACCAGATAAAGATACAGATACAGAAAGAGAAGAATACATGTCTCTATGAGTTTATAAAGAAAAAAAAAAAAAAAAACTCACAAATTCTAAGATGTCGAAGTTAAGGTAATTAATTCTTCTTGAGTACAGTCACGTGAGAAATGGGTGGGTTGTGGGTCGGTCTGTAATATTCTTTAATTATTTGAGTGGTCCTTACCTGCTCCGCTTGGCCCCGTATCCGAGGAGGATGATTAAAATAGGCTCAGCTCCCCTATTTTTTGGGAACGTTTTGCTAGAAAATACTAGCGAAAGTAGGCAAGCTCAACGAAGTTGTCCTCGCCAGAAAGGTGCGTTAGTGGGAGCGTCTTCGATTTCAAGCATGTACAAGTAGTACCATCCCTCCACTGGGGCCACTATCCCAGTAGGACAATTGCGTCGAGCTTAGGTCTTCTTCCGAGGGATTTTTTTCTTTATCTATGGAAGTTGATGAAAAAGAGTTATCGAACCAGAGTAGTCTTTATGTCTAGGTAATGTTTAAATTCATCTGTATAATACTTGGCGTCACGTGCTAAAGATGTTAGGTTATTGAAACAGGGAACGAAAGAGGTGGAGAATTGGAACAAGGGCCAAAGTAAAGTTGCTCTCAATTTTCTACTTGACACTGCTTCTTTAAAAGAGAAAGCTTTGTTCAGGCAAAAATCTTTTGATTACATTAACGATTACATGCGTACTCTAAATCACGAGATTTATCACATGATTATCATTCAAAAAAGCTCATCTCAAGAATATCCATCGCACCTGTATATAAAAAATAAAAAGTAATATAATGTATTAAATTTTCATCAGGGTTTTTCAAGATTTAGTTGGAACTTGTATCTTTTAAAGTTATATATAAAATACAATTAAAATGGGTTCAGATAAGATTGAAAAAAAGAGAAAGCACTCTGAAGTGAGTGAAGAAAAGAGAGAAAAGAAGCACAAGAGTGAAAAGAAGGACAAAAAGGATAAGAAGGAAAAGAAGGAAAAGAAGGAAAAGAAAGAAAAGAAAGAAAACAAGGACGAAAAGAAGGAAAAGAAGGAAAAGAAGAGTAAGATTGCTGTTATCACTGGTGAAGCTGCTTCATCTATGGGTTATGTTCAATCAGAAGAACTTACTGCTCTTCCACAATCCGAAGTCGATGAATTCCTTCAAACAAATGAAGTCACTATTGATGATCCACATGGATTAAACTTACGTCCATTGTTAAAGTTTGATCAAATTAACTTAGACTCCAAGATTTCAAAGGTTGTTGCAAAGTTCCCAAAGCCAACCCCAATTCAATCTGTTTCATGGCCATATTTATTATCTGGTAAGGATGTTATCGGTGTTGCTGAAACTGGTTCCGGTAAGACCTTTGCCTTTGGTGTCCCAGCTATTAACAACATCATTACCTTAAAGAAGAAGGGTCTTAATGTTTTATGTATTTCCCCAACCAGAGAATTAGCTCTTCAAATTTATGACAATTTAGTTGATTTAACTGCTCAAACTCCAGAAATTAAGTGTGTTGCCATTTACGGTGGTGTTTCTAAGGATGATCAAGTTAGACAATTAAAGACCGCAAATGTTGTCGTTGCCACTCCAGGTAGATTGTTAGATTTATTAAATGATGGTGCCTTAAGTTTAAACACTGTTGATTACTTAGTCTTAGATGAAGCTGATAGAATGCTTGAAAAGGGGTTCGAACAAGATATTAAGTCCATTATCGGTCAATGTAAGTCTAAAAATGATAGACAAACCTTGATGTTCACTGCCACCTGGCCAAAGGAAGTCAGAGAATTAGCTGCCACATTTATGAACACCCCAATTAAGGTTAGTATCGGTGACAGAGATGAATTATCTGCTAATAAGAGAATTACTCAAATTGTCGAAGTTATTGAGCCTTATGACAAGGAAAAGAAATTATTATCATTATTAAAGAAATATCAATCTGGTGCTCAAGCTAATGATAAGGTTTTAATTTTTGCCTTATATAAGAAGGAAGCTACTAGAATTGAAGGTCTTTTAAACAGAAATAGATATAATGTCGCTGCTATTCATGGTGATTTATCACAACAACAAAGAACCCAAGCTTTAAATGCTTTCAAGAAGGGTGAACTGACCATTTTATTGGCTACTGATGTTGCTGCTAGAGGTTTAGATATTCCAAACGTCAAGACTGTTATAAATTTAACTTTCCCATTAACTGTTGAAGATTATGTTCACAGAATTGGTAGAACTGGTAGAGCTGGTCAAACTGGTACTGCTCACACTTTATTCACTGAACACGAAAAGCACTTATCTGGTGCCTTAATGAATATCTTAAGAGGTGCTAACCAACCAGTCCCAGAAGAATTATTAAAGTTCGGTGGACACACTAAGAAGAAGGCCCACTCTGCATACGGTGCTTTCTTTAAGGATGTTGACATGACCAAGACTGCTAAGAAGATTAAGTTCGATTAAAAAAATCATAGAGAGATAATTACATAAATAAATAGAAAAAGAATATAAACAGAACAGAAATAAAAACAAAAAAGTTTTTGTAGAAGTGGTACTGCTATTTACTTCAATCTGTTGTCCTTTCCAGTAAGGAGAGATGGAGAGAGAGATCTTCATAGAACCGGCTGCCTTATTAGGGAAGAATAATGGGTGCAAAAAATGTCGCACAGAAAAATAGCAACAGTAACACCATTACTCAGCCTGTATGATTACAAATACTATAATCGCCACCTCCGCCAATACAAACAAACACGTCGACACAAACTATAAGGTATGTGTCAGTCGTCTCGTCCTGCTACAATCTACTTGAGACAACAGCTGTTGTCATTTTTTAGTGCCACGTAACCGCATTATAGGTGGGATCATGATAACCTGTCACCGTAGTCAATAATTTCTTTTTGCTTGCACGCTGGTGGTTCGATAAAGACGGTTACACTACATACAAAAAGTGTGTAGCCAAGTAAGAAATAAGCATCTATTAAAATTGGACATGTATATGTACTTGTTCGTGCTTTGGTGTTCTCTTTACTCCGATTTCTCATTTCGGTCTTGCGGTTAAGTCTCCGCTTGACATGGCTCTTGTTCTCGTTCTAGCAAATTCCAGATCATCAGACAATGAAAGCGCACTGAAATTTTTTGAACACGATATGGAATCTCGAAATCTTAAATTTTTAAATTTTTTTGCCATCTCTCTTCTCTTCTTATAAAGCAGAGCCATTTTTCCGTTTCAGTTTATTTCATAAAGTTTTGTTCCTTCGTCGTATAATAATAAAGAAATTATTTAGTGATGAATTTGTTAACATACTTATTGATATCGGCTTTGTCGTTGTCGTTACTGGTTGCTGGTTCTGTTAGTCCAGTACCTTCATTCTCGCCATTCGACTCACAAGATTTTTGTTCACAGATCATTACTCCTACCTGTAACACTACTTTTTCATACATAGACTCGTTGAACGAGCAGATAAGACCTCACTTGAAGGATCTTGTTAAGACACCTTACTTCCGTTTTTTTAAGTTGGACTTTGATAAACAATGTAAATTCTGGAATGCTCAGCATTTTTGCGCAACCAGAAACTGTGCAGTTGAAATATTACCTTCAGACCAGTATAATTGGTCTAACATTGAAGATTTCAGTCCTTTCAAGTTGGGTGAAATTCAGAGAGAAGATCCAAATATTGATGAGGCTGGTACATGTGAAGACTTAGACTATTGTCACATTGATGATGGACATAATTGTGTTTATGTTGATTTGGTGAATAATCCAGAAAGATTTACTGGTTACGGTGGGAACCAGTCTTTGGATGTTTGGAAGGCGATTTACAGTGAAAACTGTTTCCCTAATACCAACCCAATGTCAATGAGTGGTGAACACAGTGAACCTGAACAATGCGTTGAAAAGAACTTGTTCTACAGATTAATAAGTGGTCTCCATGCATCCATTGGAGTTCATCTCTCAAACGAATACTTGAGCCCAGAAGCCGTAAATGATATTGACACTGATGATGAAGATGACTACACACATCTGTTAGAAGAAAAATTTGAACCAAATTTAAAGATATTTATGGAAAGAGTTGGTTCTTTTAACGATAGATTAAGTAACATCTATTTCAACTACGCCCTTGTAAGTCAACTGATTATTAAATTAAGTGAAATTTTTGATGGTGCATTGGCTGACAGAATTAGCTGTGGTGAAGGTGAACTGCAATCCAACTTAAAGCTGCAAATGCAACTTTTAGAGAATGAAGATCCTGATTACAAGAAAGTATTTGAATCAATTGTCCCAGAATTAAAAGCACATACGCTTTTCAACACTTCCAAACTTTTCGACCCAAATGTCGTGTCACCACAATTGAAGAATGAATTCAGACAAAGATTCAAGAACGTTTCATCAATTATGGATTGTGTTGGGTGCGATAGATGTAGAATGTGGGGGAAATTACAAACAATCGGGTATGGTACTGCCTTGAAGATTTTATTTGAAAGTGGTGATGAAAGTCAACCAACCCCAATTAAATTCAGAAGAATTGAATTGGTGGCCCTTTTCAATACTTTTGATAGAATTAGTAAAAGTGTCGAAGCAATTAATAATTTTAAGCAAATGTACATGGAACATCTTGAAGATGTTAAGCAAGGAAAGGCACAATTAGGAGAATATGAAAAACAACGAGAAAACAAGGGTGGATTCAATTTTCCATTCTTTGCTGAACCAGTCAAGTCAAAGAGTGTAGCAGCACCAACAAAGGAAAGCAAAAAAGAAAACAAATCAGATTCTACTTCCTCTACTCCTGTAGAGACATCGACTTCAATACCAAAGAAGAAGATAATTAAAAAAGCCGTTACTGCAAATAGTACACTTGCAGAAGATTTTAAAGTAGCGTTTGATGAAGTTATGGAGGCAACATATTTTGTACTCTCCAGTTACAGAACTTTTTTTCCAACCATTTGGAAAGTGTTTGTTGTCTGCTTAGATTCTTGGTGGAACCAATTTATCGGAAGACAACCACGTCCAGCAATGTACGATTCGCCATTACAGGAGGAGTATGATAATTTATTCGAATAGAATAGAAATAAAATGATAAATATAGATACGATTAACAAATATATACAGTAATATAGAATAGTATTGTAATTACTACTTTTGTCCATCTTTTCAGAATAATAAGGTGAAAGGTGGAATACTGCACATTTTAACACGTCATTAAAAGAATTTGCAGCCATTGAAATTCTAAATCCTAAATCGTTCCAAAACACTCTACAAGGACCTTTCTAAATCTGATGAGGAAACTACTCGGTGAAATCTAATGTTTGATGTGATTTTCTACAGTAAATTTTATTCTTTATAAATATTTATTCAGGTTTTCGTATTTTTCTATTTATCCTTTTATTGTTCATTCCCATTTCATCAAAAGTTAGTTCACTTGTCTATAAATTAAGGTACTAATCTTCATATTTTTTTTTCATTGTAAAGTTAGACATAAGCTAATTTTATTAGATTTATAATAATAAAGCTAAACCAGCAATACCAGCAGCTCCAAGAGCAACAGAGTTGGCAGCACCGTTATTAGCATTTGGGGCAACGGTTGGAGCAGTGGAGTTGTGAGTGGTGGAGAAAGTGGATTGTTGGGTAACAGTGTGGATGACACCAGTAGAAGTAGTGACAGTTGGAGTGACGGTGATGTCAACATAAGAGTCAGATTCAGAGCTAACAGCTGGTGGAGCTGGAGCTGGTGGAGCAACAGTAGAGACTGGAGCAAGAGTGGTTGGGGCTGGTGGTGGGACAACAGTAGAGGTAGTTGGAGCAACTGGAGCCGGTGGTGGGACAACAGCAGAAGAAGATGGAACTGGAGCTGGAGCTGGAGCAACAGAAGAGGTGGTTGGAACTGGAGCTGGAGCTGGGGTGGCTGGGGTGGTAGATTCGGTTTCTGGGCAGATAGTGGTGTAGACAGTTTCTTCGTCGTTGATGGTGGTGGTTACAACGGAGTAAGAAGTAGAAACTGGAGCAACAGTAGCTGGGGAAGAAGTTGATTCGGTTTCTGGACAGATGGTGGTGTAAACGGTTTCTTCATCGTTAACAGTAGTGGTGATGACGGTAACTGAGGCAGCAGAAGAGGTTACAACTGGAGCAACAGAAGACTTACCACACTTGTGGTCAGAACAAGAGGTGATAGTAGCCTTGGTGGTGGTGTATTCTGAGACAGTGGTAGTAGAAGCAGCAGCGACTGAGACTAAGGTAGCGATAGATAAAGTTCTGAATTGCATTTTTGAAAGTGAAATTAAACGAATGTGTAAAAGTTGGAAGAGTGTTTGGTATAATAAAGAAGAATAAAAAAAGGAATGATTGCAAATAAGGGTATGTGGTAGCCCTTATATATTCTTCAGAAGTTAATATGAATTTGAAAATTTTAACATTCTGATACTTCACTTACGCGTCACGTCTCGGTGACAGAGATATGCGTCTCATACATTGGCGACCTCTCCGTATATCGGCCACCCCCTTGCCATTGATTTTGGCGGTGTTACACCGTTAAGCCCATTCTTGCACTATAGAATAAACCGCGATTCTTCTCTGTGTTTATTTGTTTGGGGTTTATTATTTACTAACATATTGCCGTGCAGACGCGAATCACGAAATAAATTCCTGTCTCGAGCGCGGTTTGATCTGACTCTGTTCCATAGTGAATGCTGTAGCGCGATGGAATGCACTCCTTTGAAACACCGAACCCTCAAGTATACTAACCACTGGAGTTAGATCTCATGGAGACGACCCAGTGTGTAGCAGAAAGGGCCAAATGGGGAAACACCAAGGAATATTTAGACAATAGGTAATACACATGTAGAGTATTGGAACAGAATGGATGCAACAATGGTTCATTCATCTTACTCTGACATCATTTATGGTATTTTAGTTCGTCTTCGTCATATACTCTTTAGCTCCTAACCTTCATTTCTGCCTTCCTCTCGTCATAACTTCTACTTCGTTCTCTTGTATTGACTAATCTGTTGCATAACTCAGCTAGAGCCCTGTTAGATGAGTTTGCTACCATTAGGGTAATTGAATCGACTCGAACTAGAAGATAGAACAACGTCCAACTGAGTGGAGATCTCAACCTGTCCTCATTTGCAAACTATATCAATTCGATTCAGTTTTTATTTGAATCCGCTCCGCTAGGGCGCCTATCTGGAGAGGAAGATTGCAATTAAGCTTTGCTCACCTTGCTACGTGAACTGATCATCCTACTTCTGACAGGGCTAGAAGGAAAATTGAAAAGAGACAAGATCAACGCAGTTGTCCTCGCCAGATAGGCGCCGGTGAGTAGTCTCTTGGGAGCGAGCTTTTGCCTCACGTTACATATCTTACAATAGTGTTATATACGAAGTGTGCTGAGTCTTTCGGTTATTTTCTCTACTCGTCTTCTTTTAATGCATTTCTTTATATTTCTCCTAATTTACATATTGTACATTTCCCTAATTCAACATAAGATTCATCTCCCAATCTTGAATGACGCTGACCCAATCGTCTCTACCTTCATTCATTCTTTTTCTTCTCCAAACTTCTAACATGATTTGTCTGGCTCCCCAGTAACTACCTAAATACTGAGCAATATCTGCTCCCCATTTTTTGAATCCCATCTGTAATTCTTGTGAAATAGCTTCACAACCTGCAATGAAACCTTGCCAAAATAATGGGATAATATTTGCTTCATTCTTCGAAATAAGTACTTGGATTGCATTTAAATGATCTAAGGTTTTTTCCACACTTACTTGAAGCTTTTCCCCTGGAACTAACAACATGAGTCTGTTAAAATAAATGTTTAATGCGTGATAAAAAGACATGATATGATGGAATGTTGCCTCGTGCATTGGAGATAAAAACTTCCTTTCTTCCCACGGTCTTTCCTCACCGGTTTCATGCTTTTTCGTATCTTCTTCTTGTAATACCCAGTCTAATTTCCAATTAGCTAATTTCTTGCCTACCTCATCAACTTCGTTTCGGAAAGTTGGAGGAACAGTGGTATTACTCTGCTTATGATATAGATTGGTTCTTACTAGGGTAACTATTTCACTGAATAGGATAATAAGAGAATTTGGTAAACCGTAAAGCGCATCGGTAGCAAAGTTCTCGTCATTCTTTTTAATGTTGATAAGTTTCTTATTATGGAAGGAAGGTGAAGTAGATTTCCTCACTGGAGTAGTGGTGCCATTCTTTCCTTGAGCTGCAAGTAAGAAATCGATTTTATTTTTGTCTTTCTTTGTTTCACTCTGGATTTCCTTACTGTTTTCGTTTGAAGAAGTTGAGGCTCCATTTCCAAATTTATCTCCATTGACATCATATTCTCTTTCATGATCTCTTTTAATGCTTTCAACGTCCAAACATGTGGAATCTTGAATAAGCTTTAAACTCCCGAAAATTCTATGCAAAATTCTGGCCTTGGTGGATAATTTCTTCTTATTGATCATTTTAGTAGCAATAACTTTACCACACCAATTAATATAATAATTTGTATCTTGCATTGTACCCCAAACTAGATCAACAGAAATCATGGACATCACAGCACAAAGAACGTCCTTATATTTTTCATTTCTAACGCAATTTTCAATCCCACCGCTACTGTTTAATAATTTCTTAACAAATACACTCGCTTGGTTACGAAGTCTAATACCCAAGTTTAAATAATACTTCATTGGCAGCGAATTTTTTGGAAATTTGGATTGTAAGTTAAATGCCAGTACTGCCAATAATGCATTTAAAAGTGCATTCTTTGCATCACTTGTGTGTCCTAATGCCAGCAATTCACCGATTGCCATCAAAGCACGAGGGAAATAGATACTCTTCCATGGGTTTTCTGTTAAAGGGATAACTGTCATAAGATCCGCTACCAGGGTCACGTAATAGTTGAGTAAATACCTTGTTAATGGTTGAACTTGTAATGCAGTTGTTGGTAAACCAGGTGGAATACTTTGGTTTTGATTTTGGTTCTTTGGTGATGTAGGTGGAATTGTAATTTCGAATCCTAATTCTGGTTCAAGCATACTTTGCACAGTACGCATGATCGAAGTTGGCATTGTTGTAGAGTTACTATTTTGTTCACCTTCGACAATATCAGTTTTAGGTTCATTCTCATCGTTTGCTCCAACTCTGGAATTGTGTCTTGCAGATGAAGCATGAAGGTGAATTTCTAAATCTTCATTTTGTTTATACGGATTGTTGTAATAATAGTCACTATAGTTGGAATAGTATTGGTCATTAATGAGTGGCAACGTTTGATCTGGAAGTTGTTGAAAACCAAACTGAGATTGACTCAGTTGTTGGGGAATTTGTTGCTGGTGTGGTGTTTGTTGTTGTGGTTGTTGTTGCTGTTGCTGCAGTTGTTGTCCTTGTTGCCCTTGCTGTCCTTGTTGTCCTTGTTGTCGTTGAAGCTGGTGCGGTTGGTGTTGTTGCTGAAGTAATTGTGATTGGTGTTGAAGTGATTGTCCTATCTCCTGGAAGCTAGACTCTTGGTTCTCATTCATCATTACCATACCATTATGAGGATGAGCACCATTTGAATGATTTCTATGAAACACTAAGTTTAAGAAGTCATTTTGGTTGGTATTGGAATTGTAATTTTGAAAGTTTACAGGGGTGAACACATTACTGTTGGGAGTGGATAAAGTAGACATAAAATCAAGGAATTGAGCATCACCGTTAAGAGCGGCTGCAGTAAGAAGTGCATCATCACGAAGTTCATTAGAAAGCCAAAGTTGATCTTGAGGAACTGTTTGGTTCGAAGAATGATCAGTCTTTCTTTGTCTCTTCAAATCATTCTGACCATCGTCCCTCGCATTAGAGGCCATCGTATTTTCACTCGCTGTTCTTCGTAAAGTATTTTCATCTTTGATATTAGTCCTAGGAGTACTATCTGTGCCATTATTAGAATATTTTTTTATAGAATTTGACAATTCTGTTCCTTGGAAAACTCCAAATGGTCCCAACATCTTTGTCTTACTCTTACTCACCATTGGGTCACTGCTTGAGCCGTGTAAGATCCCTAAATCTGTATCCATCTCATCATAGAAGATATAAGGTTTGTGATGCTTTTCCTTATCCCAATGCACGAAACCCACATGTCGTCTGTGAGAATATAAGACTGGGAAGCCAGTACCATCAGCACTTTCACCGGCTTCTTCATCTCCAGCTATATCTGAAGTTTTAGGGAATAATGCGTACGACGATGAGATGGCGTCACCAGTCTTTGGATTATATCTGATCGGGTTTGACCATCTAAGATTAATATCATATCCAGCACATGCTATCTTACTTTTGGTACAATTCAGGCATACTGGTTTACCTAAATCACACCTGATCTTCCTAGATCTACAAGTATAACAACCTGTAAAGGTTTTAGACCTTCGTTTAGCTGGAGTCAGAGGCAGACTTTCTGCTTTGATTGCCTTAGACATGCCCGTCTACCAATCGTCTGAAAATGTGTGTATACTTATGTATATGCAAGGGCACAAATTCCTCCGGACTGACTCGTCGATGCTGTTTGTTTAACGAATGAAATATTGATATGCAACAAACGTCAATGTTCAGAGTTCAAGGCGATAATAATATTTTTTTCACTTGCTTGCAGTATTAAAATGGGGTACCTAAAATATTATCAAGTTATCAGATGAGTTGAAAATTCAACTTCTATGTTTTAAGAGAAAGGGAAAGGGAAAGAGATCGCGATGATCCTTTTTTTTTCCGCTCTAGATTTATACGAGTAATATCTCAGTTGCAACTAGAGAAAGAATTACCGCTATATGAGAGACTCGAGATTACTGGATTGTGTAAGAAAGATTGTATAAAACTGACCGCCTTCAATAATCGAAAGCAAAAGAAAAGGAGATAAGGGAAATTTTTTACCAGGTAGATAACAAAAACTTTCTTTTTAATCAGAATGGTGGATGTGGTTATCATGATGGTAGAATAATAAAATAAAAATTCGGAAGATTCCGAATTGTTTGTACTTACTTTTAAAATATGGCTGCAACTTGCTACTTCAGGCGGATTCCTCGCCTAGAGCACTTTACATTGAACTTTGACTAAGTTTGGTCCATTTAGTTAGTTCAACTGTGATATTGTGGGCCACCTCTCAATGCTACTTTCTTTAAATTGGTGCACTCAGACAAGGAATTCATTTGCATATGATACCTAAAGGATGTAAGATGTTTCGCTGGCGCATCTACGGTGGTGACAGTATTGCATTGAGCTTTTGTCCCATCGGTCGTGTTTTAGACCTATTGGTGGCTGGCAGTATCTCTAACAGTCCGATTGGCAGCAGAGGTAAAATCGAAATTTCAGTTCGACGCGCCATTCCGATTTCTACTGATCTTGCCAATTGTTATATCTTCTTTCTCTATCAAGTAGAGAATTGAATTAAGTGATGGTGCATAGATGATGTAATGAAAGTGGGTTGTGTGGGATCATTCGTGTAACAACGACAGAACAGTAAGAAAGATATGAATATGGTCGAACATGGTGCACACCATCCCATCGTCCTATCTCATACTCCATATCCGACCATCCGTCTCTATTTAGCAACGTGCACCAAATCCCATCTCTAAAAAACACTCTCCAGATTTTTTTACCTCATAAACCAAACCAAGTTTGAAGAGATATCGGATGGTTGCTCGGATGCTTGCTCGGGTCCATAACACAAAGCATGCATTACATCATTCGATAATTTGTGTCAATGTGGCAGACACGTGATAGATTCTTTATATAAAAGCCGATACCAATTGCTCCCGGAAGAAATGGTCTGTATTATAGATTCACTTCTTTATTAATTAAAAGATGTTTAAACATTGGAAATATGGTGAACACGAAGATTTGGTTGTTTCTCACTTGAAGGCACTTGCGAGGCTGAATCCAGCAGTGAAATTGATTCCTGATGAAAAAGTCATTTACAATCCACATTCAGTAGGTGAAAAGAAAGTTACTTTGATTTCAGGTGGTGGTGGTGGCCATGAGCCATTACACGCAGCCTACGTTGGGGATAATTTGTTGGATGCTGCTGTTAGTGGTGCGATCTTTGCATCTCCGTCTACTAAGCAAATTATGGCTGCAATTAGGAAGTCAAGTTCGAAGGATGAGGGACATGGTACATTAATCGTTGTAAAAAACTATACCGGTGATATCCTTCATTTTGGATTGGTTGTAGAAAGAGCTAAGGCAGAAGGTTACGATGTAGAAATGCTACCAGTTACTGATGACGTAGCCGTTGGTAGGAAGCAAAATAAGATGGTTGGTAGAAGAGGTTTGGCTGGTACTGCCATTGTGCATAAGATTTTGGGAGCTGCAACCGCCTCGAAGTCAGACTATGATCTTTCCAAGATTCATGACTTGGGTAAGGCGGTTAATTCAAATTTGGTTACCTTAGGTGCTTCCTTGGATAGAACTTCTGTTCCAGGGAAATCATCGCAAGATGAAGATGAAGAAGAGGTAGAGCAATTGCACCCAGACTCTGCAGAATTGGGATTGGGTATTCACAATGAACCTGGTCAACGTCTTAATCCTATTCCACAAATTGATGATCTCTTGAAGGATATGTTTCACAGATTACTCTCGCCAGAAGACGAAGATAGGCACTATGTCAATTTTGAAAACGATGATGACTATGTCCTTCTTGTAAATAATATTGGTGGTACATCATCACTAGAATTGTATGTAATTGCAGAACATATTATTTCACAAATGCCACTTACAAAGAAGCCGAAGAGAATCTTAATCGGTGACTTTGTAACTTCGCTTAATGCTCCAGGGTTTTCGATCACATTGTTAAACTTAACGAACATTGAGAAGGATACTACATTCTCTAAGAAGGAAATTTTAGAATATTTGGATTTACCAACGAATGCTCCGGGCTGGAAGCCAAAATCTTTTGATAATAAATTATGGGATGATTTGGACGAGGATTTTGAAAAATCACCAATGAAAGAAAGCGAAGTTTTGACGTCAAATCTTAAAGTTGATGGTCATAAAGTTTTTGAAGTTGCCTTGAAAAAGGGTTTAGAAACTTTAATCGAAAGAGAGCCTAAGATCACTCATTACGATACATTGGTCGGAGATGGAGATTGTGGCGAAACTTTAGTAGCAGGTGCGAATGCTATTTTAAAGGCGATGTCACTGGATTCGTCCTTTCAAAAACACTTGGATGATCCTGTGGCAACATTGTCTGCTATTACTGAATTGGTGGAAGGTAGTATGGGTGGTACTTCTGGTGGTCTCTACTCTATATTTTTAACTGCATTAGTTCAAAATATGAAACTGGCTAAACAAGTTAGTATAGAGACGGTTGCAGAAGCATTCAGAAAGGCTCTTTACGAAGGACTTTTCAAATATACAAAAGCAAGAGTTGGTGGAAGAACTCTTGTGGATACATTACAACCATTTGTTGATTCATTAGCTAAAGACCAAGATTTACAAAAGGCTGTGGAAGCTGCTCAAAGAGGTTGTAAGTCGACTATTGATTTACAGGCAAAATTCGGTAGAGCAAGCTATGTAGCAGATGAGGAATTTAAAGATCAAGATGGTGGAATTCCAGATCCAGGT
This sequence comes from Dujonia santamariae, assembly GCA_030578175.1. Taxonomy (NCBI): domain Eukaryota; kingdom Fungi; phylum Ascomycota; class Pichiomycetes; order Serinales; family Debaryomycetaceae; genus Dujonia; species Dujonia santamariae. Next base: position 15,992 of record JANIVZ010000017.1, read on the forward strand.
GCAGTTGGATTATTGGCTATTATTGAAGGCTTTTCTGAAGCTATTAATTGATTTTAAGTTTACTATCTGTATAACCATAAATAAACGTTGAATTTCTTATCATTCTCCTGTAGTGTATATATACAGGAATATATATACAGGAATGTGATAAAAATTTGCAGCCAAAAGTGCTGCAAAAAAGGTATCCAGAGAAATTGAGGATATTATTTTGAACAAAACCTTTGAATTGAAATTAAGACGAGACCAAATGCAAGTTGAAGAGGAAGTGGAAAAAGAGAGGTTTTGGGTCTGGAGAGAAAATATTCCATTCTGAAAAGCACACCAGAATCTTTTGATTTTTTCTCTTGCTGTTTGTTGAAGGTAATACGAATCTACATACAGCCTTATTATACCCGATCGATTTCATAAATCGATATCAATTTATCGAACTGAAAGTTTTAGATCGAATTTCTCTTTATGATATGCCATGCTAAAAAAAATAAAAGCAATCAGAAAATCGATTTAATGAAACGCCAGATCTAATACCTTATCGCAACCAAAAAATTGTATTTTGTAATGCCAGATATTAGGAAAAGTTAAAAGATAAAGGATTACTGTTTGGACCAAGCATAACAATAGTCTTCTTTAAGAGGGTTAATATAAATGGAGAGAATAGAAGTTCTTTTGTTTTCTTTTGACTCTGTAAAATTCTTGATTAAAATCATAATTTGAGTATGCTCCTAGTGCTTTTATCCTTTGAGTCATTCATCTTGAATCTGATAGATCTTTTTAGATATGCTTTCTTGTGTGAAGCTGTAACACAGTATTAGCGGGTCAAATCAGGAAACAACCCTATATAATTTTGGTATGTTCTTACTTTTTTTCTATACTGTTTTTGTAATGTTACAAATAAGATCATTTTCATTTGCAGATCAAAAATGTACAGATAGAGATAAAAAGGGGAAAAGATTCCCATTTTTTTTATTTATTTATTGCCTACTTTCTTTATCAACCTAAATAAAAAATGCAATCCTCAAGCTCAATGAACATGATCATTCTCTCCAGAATTGCAACTTATCTTCACAATCATCCAACAGAAGAAAAATCACCACAACCAGAATCACCAAAGGCCAAAAAATCAAGAACCAAAAAACCAAGAGCCAAAAAACCAAAAGCCAAATCACCAAAACCAACATCACCAGAACCAACATCACCAGAAGATGAATCACCAAAAGAAGAATTACCGACAACCTTAGAACAATTAGCCGATGAACAGTTACCAGAAGAACCTTTATTAGAAGAACATTCATCAAACGAGCAATCATCAGAAAAAGAATCACCAAAAGTCTTAGAGAACTTACCAAAAGAATTATCTTTAGAAGAAAGATTACCAGCTGATCTAACTTTAGAGCAATCACCAGAACCAAAATCTTCCCAACAAATTTTTGAAATTATTGCTCCTACTTCTCACAAAGAAATGAGAAGAAGAATCTTTAGAATCTATACTTACTTACTTGAAAGAATGTCAGCAGATTATTTAAAATGGGAAGATATTCAATCATGGCCACTCACTGTTCCAGTATCAGAAATCCAAGTTATTAATACCCCAATTGGATATATTGCAGTCCCAGAAACAGTTTTCCACCCACAACGCTACTTTAGATTACCATTCAGCATGCATCGCATACCATTACTGGAAGAAGCTTACTCACCAAATTGTGATCTTGAAGCATATTTACTCAATTTGTTGTTTTCCTGCCCTGATAATAAATCTTATTATAAGACTGGCTCTGAAAGAGCTATTGAATACTACCTTAGTACCAAGAAGGAAGACGAAAGATTAATCTCAACCAAAGAAGGATTAAAATTGATTAAGAGAGAAACTACTACAGACAAACAAAAAGAAGAAGAAGAGGTTACAATCAACGAAAATACAGTTGCTGTTATTAAATCTAAAAAAGAAGAAACCTCGGTTGCTACTCCAATCGCATGCGAGCAAACCATCAATGAATTTGAAACAATTGAAGAAGAAACAGAAATCATCGCTGATACCACCACGAAAACTATATTTGAAGCAATTGATACCACCGATTCTACTGATGCACCTACTAGCGATAGTTCTACTGATGTGAATTCCACCGATATTGATACTACTGATACTGATGGTACCGATACCGATGATAATGAGTTTACATCATGCATTTCTTCCACTCTCATTAGTAAGGAAGACTCAACTACTATGGTTATTGAAATACCAACTACTGCACCAACCCAAGTAGACACTACATACAAACCAACCACCTTCACCAACAAGGAAGAATCAACCACTATGGCTAATGAAACTCCAAAGACTACATACAAACCATTCATCACTACCACCAAGAAAATCTTAACTACCTTTTCCACTGAAACTCCAACGAACATTACTGCGTCCCAAGTTGGTTCTACATACAAATCAACCAGTCCATCTACTTTCAAATGGCCCACTCCTAAGAAATCTATTTTCCTCCAGTAGCTGCTAAACCAATGCAACCAAAAAAAGCAATAGATACAATCTATTCAAACAACCAGTTTATGAAAACTGGATACAGAGGATTAGGGGCCAATCCAGCTACAGAAAATGAGAAGTCAATGACCGAAATATACAAAATCATTGTCAGGTGTGCAACAAATCTCCAAACTGGTCAATTATCAAAACCAATTTCCTTATTTGAATTAAAATGTAAGGTAATGTCCAAGGGATACACAATAACCCAACTCAACTCTTGTATCAAAGAGTACGAATTTTTGAAAATGTGGTACTTTATTGAAAATGGAAATACTTTAATGATGAGTATCAAGAAGAACAAGAGAAGCAGAAAATAAAGAGAAAAAACCATAAAATATTTAATATCGCTATATAACTGAATATCCAGAAATAAAAAATATAAAAAAGATAGAAAAGTTGTAGAATTTCAGTTACAAATGAGAGAGACATCGAAATACCTAAAGAAAAACTCTTCGAACTCAGATCTTTGTTAGTAAATCCAACTCTGTTAGGTTTAACAATTCATTGTATTAATAGAACCAACATCGATATATTATTAGGTACAGACTACTTCAATGGGAGAAATGGATCACTAGCAGAGATGTACTTCTTAATACTTTGAATGCATTTATCATCGTGAGACGCTCCACTGGCGCCTGTACGATAAGGATAAGTAAGTTGCGTTGGTCACTCTCTCTGTTGGGTAGCCTATATCCCTGGAAGGTGCCTTAGTAGAACGGTAGTACTTGAAAATTATATACTCATCATGGTAAGGCGCTCCTCTGGGCCAATCGGACGGGGACGTACATTTTTGTGTTCCTTAGGTCAAATTTCTAGTTGGTGAAAGATCTTAAAAGCTTATTGCAATAAGGAGGCAATGGCCTTAGCGGTTACCTACTAATGGGTTTAATGGGTGAATTTAGTCACTATTGCAAGACGCATTGGTGGTGGAAAACTGGATGAGCTTGTATGCCCAAGAGTCCGTTGTAAGTGATTATTTTATACTTTTAATGTGCATGGAGATACTTTTCAATTTGTCTACATTTGGTGTTTGGGTGTTTTTTATTCGGCTGCAAAAAAACCTTAGAGGTTATAACTGAACAGGTTATCGGACATACATAAAATTACTATATAAAAGCAGTCAACTTGGTATGAAGTTTGCTGTCCTTTCCTAAACTCCACAAACCATGAACTGTTATCAATTTACAAAAGCCAATTGCTTTGAAGTTGTCATTATTGGAGGTGGCACTTGTGGTTTAGCTGTTGCTTCAAGGCTATGCGAAGATACTCCAGGTTCTATCTTTACTGAAGATGAACATCAAAGGTTTCATTGGTTACGCCAAAGAAGAAATAAAGTAAACTTAATTAATAGAAATATCTCCTCAAAGACAAATTTCAAACCACCGTTGCAAAGTAACATGTACAAGTCAAAATCAAAATATTCACCAGAAGAAATATTAGTACTTGATGCAGTCAGTGACCAATGGTTAGGACAATGGGATCATCAATTTGAGACATGTCTGATCCCTTACTTAAGATCACCTATGTTTTTTCATCCAGATCCAGTTAATGTGGATGCAATGGTCAGCTATGCTTATTTGACTAATCAAGAGGGGCCAGAACATCTTAAGGAGATTGAAAACGTTGTTGGTAGAGAATACTCTAAGCACCAACAAAAGAAATTGAGAAAGAAGAAGAAATGTGATAAAATGAGTCCAGTTCCTGGTGTCAACAAAAGTCATAATTCCAACGGGTTGGTTGACATTAATATGAGAGATTGGAAAGATTACTATCGTCCTTCGACCCCATTTTTTAGAGAATTTTGTCAAGATATTATTAATAGGTACGATCTTCACCAAGTAGTGAAAAAAGATAAAGTTGTCGATATTGAATATTGTTTGCTTGATATAATTGATACAAATGAAAGTGGAAAAGGTTTTGTTATTAAAACTGAAAGTGGTCAAATATACGCCTCTAAGGCATGTGTTGTTACATCAGGACATGCTGGTGATATTAACTACCCCATTGCACCCTTTCAAGATTCGACAGAAGAATTCCTTGAAGGAAGCTGTCATACAACTCATATATTTCTGAAGCAAATAACTCAATACCCTGATCCTAGAATTATGAAAAAGGTAAAAGAAGGAACTCCGAATAAACTTGTTGTTGTGGGAGGAGGATTGACTTCGGCTCAATTAATTGATGTTGCTATCAGAAAAGGTGTTGAAAAATGTTATCTTCTCTTGAGAGGGCCCATAAAGATTAAACATTTTGATTTCCACTTGGAATGGGTTACAAAATACAAAAATGTTAAAAAATCAGCCTTCTATATGCTCGATTCAGATGAAGAACGGTTTCAGATGATTCAAGATGCTAGAGAAGGTGGTTCTGTTAATCCTGAATACTACAAGAAGATAATGGATCATGTTAAGAGTGGAAAGTTGGAGTTGTTAAGGTTCACTACTATCGATGAACAGTTATGGGATTCAACTTCTAAAACCTGGGATCTCAAATTAAAGACCCAACCGAATAAGCACAATTCGTTAGTTAAAGGTGAGGAAGAATTCACGTTCCAACACATTTCTGAAGTTGATTACATATATTTTGCAACCGGTATTTCTGCAAATTTAGAAAATTTGGGGTTCATGAACTCGATTATTCGTGATTTCCCAATAGATATCATTCGTGGGTTGCCAGTCTTAACTGATAATTTACAATGGAACGATAAAGTTCCCCTTTTTATGTCCGGTAAAAATGCTCAATTAAAAATGGGGCCAGCTTCCGCAAATTTAGATGGTGCAAGATTGGGAGCTGAAAGAGTAGGGTGGTGCTTGCAAGAAATGAGATCACAAGGGCAATTCATGTGGAATAGTAGTCTGGATGTTGACAAATGTACAATCAATGAGTGTCCTGTTTGTGTGGATAGTGAATCAGATTCTGTAAGTACTGTGAGCTCCTTGGAGTTGTCTTCGTTGACTATTACTGATACCACAGAGGTAGTTTCCTCTTATGAATCAAAACTCAAACTTGCAAGTGGAGCAATGAATTGGTACTCTCTTCTTGATGTAGAGGAATAGTTTCTACTTGATAAAAAAAATGAAAAAAAATATAACATTATATACAATTTGGTATATTAAATAAAATGCAAAATTGCTTTTTAGTGATCCGTGATCTTTTTTAGATTAGTAAGTCATCAAATCAACTTCTGAATCATCATCTTCATCTTCTCCATTTTCTCCACTACCTCCTGCTCCCCTGGTCCATCTCTTGTGCAATCTACGTAAGGAAATGCCTGCACTACCTGAGCCAATCTGAGCAGAATGTCTAAACAACTTCATGACTAAATATCTATCTTCCTCCTTTATACAATGCAAGCCAATTACCAGTACGGGCCACTGGATCATGAGTGCAGAGTATTTAATTGATGGGGGGTCTGGAAAATTTAAAAATGTCAACATTGTAACGAATTTTGAAACCAATTCTTGAATTTCGGGTGATACTGTTGGTATGTGAAAGCATCTAGTAAGGATGGTTATTTGAGCTGCTATGATAAAAGATTGATGCAGAATATCGATCCAACTAACCAGTAATCTTTTCGATGAATTTGAAAATGTTTCAATTAAAGAACCTCCCGGTGGGATTGTAGAAAGTTTTGATTCCTCAACAATTCCGCTGTTGTCTATATATGTGAGCAAACTTTGTTTATAGAATTCACAAATAAGTCTAAGATATTCATTCGTGTTTACATAAGTATCCTTCTTGTCATTGTTCTCCCTTATTTTGTTGAGAATCTTGATTAAATCTCTTAAATGTACAACACACAGAGTATGGTATCCATAAATGATATTAAATCCATCATCCTTTATCAATTTGAAAGCCTTCATAACCTGGATTTCAAAATCTGTTCCCGGAGTGATAAGCAAATCCAACTGATCTCCCTTTAAAGTACCCCCGAATTCTGAGGACAATCCAGCAAGTATTTCGATAGAAATATACCAATATTTACAAAATACTAAAATTGGAGAAGTTCTGACAGATTTAAACTTCTTACTTTTGTTGGAATTATTAGTATACTTCAATAATATATCCTTGGCCCCTCTAAGGTGAGCTCTCCAATTTTGTTTGGTATTCGAAGCATTGGCAGATGTCAAGAGAAGAACAGTTAAAAGCACTGCTTCAATGTTAGAGGTGAGATTATTTCCGCTTTCGCTACTCTTATTATTGTCTAAAGCTGGCCCTAATAATTGTAAGCATTTTGATAGGTAAAAACAATATGCTTTTTCATCTTCTTGAATCCCACTCATCTTAAAAGATGTTTTTGCCCCTTGGGCCAAAATTGCTGCAAGTAAGTATGTTTCCCTAGAAGCACAAGTTAATAATATATCCCTTGCTGGATTCATATACGTGGATGTCGTTTCATCGTATGCACTAAATGGGAGGACTACTCCTGAAAATTCATTATAAAACTCTTCTAGGTACAACTTCTCGTGAGGTTTTGTTATTTTAATAAAATCCAATGGAACAGACTTAGGAATGGTAGCCATATTTGGAACGTTGCTTTGGACAGTATTATTGGTAACGCTAGAGGCATTTAGGTGAGAGTTTGTAGGGCCCTCCTTAGTTTCTCGGTTAAAGCTATATGTGGCAGGAACAGTTGGGGAGACTGAGGTGTTAAATGCAAATTGAACATTGTTGGATTGTGTATTAGGGTTGACCAAATCCATGAAATTTAAATTCTCTGTAGTGAGGTTGTATGTGTTTAATAATACGGGGTTCTCGTTTTTGGGAATATCAAAATCAGCTTTATTATCTTCCCTAACTTCATAATTTGATTCACCCATGATGTTATTGACGATACTGTTCAAGTCAGAAGCCAACAAATCAAGATCATCTCTACTAAATCCATTAAACTCGAGTCCATCGAGTGGCGTGCTAAGGGAACTGGTAGAAGTTGCAGATGGGGCAGGAACAGGAGGTTGAATTGAAAATTGGGTTGGGATCGGACCCGTTTCCCCTTGTTGGTGAAGAGGTGGTAATGCTGCCGATATTGGCACTGTTGGTGTCAGTAATGGTATGTGCCCAGGAGAGTGGTGCAATGTTGGATTAAATCTGTGATGTATCTGTGGTTCATGTAAATGGCCAGGGGGGTGGATGTTCGGAAGCGGCTGATGCCTTGTAGGAGGAGGAGAATTAGATTGTGGTGTGGTAATATTAGGATGGAAAATTTGGTGTTGTTGTTGTTGAAGGTTGTGCTGGTACTCATGTAGAGGGTTGACTCCTGGAGTTTGGCTTGGGGTATAGTTCAACAAATTCAGTATAGATGAGCTTGACCTCTTTCTTGTTCCATTGACAGTCCCATTAGCAGGGGGGGGTTGGAAGTGATGTACTTGCGATTGCTGTTGCAGTTGATGTGGTGGTTGTTGCTGCTGTTTTGATTGTATCTCACCTTGTAACTGTTTCTGCTGTTGTTGTTGTTGCTGCTGCTGCTGTTGCTGCTGCTGCTGTTTCTCGGACGTTCTTTCCCATTCGATTTTCCGTATTGAAGCCCTCTTAACTTTCTCACCGGCCTTTGGGTATTCACAAACTTTCTTCAATCTATGACACTGCCAACAAGATGGCTCACCTTCATCACACTTTATTTTACGTCTTTTGCACTCCTTGCAACCCTTTTTGCTATATAACCTTCGCTTTGACTGCTCCATTGTTTGCGCCAGTAGAACATCAGATACCATAATCGGTGTGAACCAAAATGTGAAATTATGAAATTAAGTATAGAGTGAGCTTCACCAGATAAAACTGGCTCTCGATTTTTCCGCGCAGATGCTCTCTTCTATCAGGATCAAAAATTATTTTTTAACGTTTATGAAACTTATTTTTGTACTGGGATGCTCTTCAGATTGGATATGAAACAGAGTAGATCTTCGTAGACTTTTTGAATTCCAGATATATGATGGCGGCAATGTAGATGTCTCTAAAGAGAACGAAACTGCTAACTTTTTTGCATCAACAATAGTTAGAATTTATCCCTTCAATTAGAGTATAAGAACGTTTGTTTTTGACTGAAACACGGATGAAATTGCGATAACCACTTCTGGAATCGCCGTACTTATGACAAAATAGTCGATATTTTAGAAGGGGTTTAGAAAAACAAGCGTAAAATATATTGAATAATAGAAGAGAAAAATTATTTAATAGAGATGGTTAATCTTGTCGATTCTTCTTTTGTCTCTGTCTGCGTACTTAAAGAACATTGTCGAAATTATCGATTTTTTGGTTTTTGAGCAAATAATTTAAGTCAACTCTGAAACTGTGCCGAAGCATAGTTTAATTTTCAACTTTAGCACTAAAGATAGTATTGTAACCGTTGACTCAACTTGAACAATATGTAGACTTCTCTGTTTTTTTTCAAAAAATTCTCATTTGATTTAAAGAATAATTACTCTTTTCAATATACTCCCTTTTTATGTACCCAGTGAAAATAAGTCAATCAATCAAATATCAATAATTCCGAATGGATAAAAATTCGCTCTACCCAACAAATTAACTTCGGAATGTAGATATATTTACATTGGGCCGAATTCTGTTCATGTCTTACAGTAGAGTTGTAAAGTATAAAATATTTTTTTATTTACCTATATATATTAAACCTTATTATATTTGATCAAAAACTATGTTTCTATGTGTTGCGTCAAATAATATATAGAGTCAGAATTTGATGATTCTCTAAGCTTTCTTTTTATTAGGCGGCTGGTCAGCGTCATCTTCAACTTCTTCAATGCCTCTTTTATTGCTGTACGGAGGCAACTCTTGTAAATTGGGAGTCGGTGGTAAACCAGAATTGGTTGGGTCTAAAAAGTCATTCACATCAAATTCTTCAAGATCTGGTTTTACTTCAAAATTATCGTTATATGTAGCATTGTTGACATTATTTATTTGATTCTCTTGTTGTTGTAGCTTTGAATTATTTTCTTGGAGTATTTGTTGTTGAGTTGCCAATTTTTGAATCCAATCTTGAACTTGTTGGATAGATTGACCTTGTTTACTGATATTTTCTTCCAATATGTTCATTACATCGGATTGCCCAGCACCACTGGGTGTTTGTGGTTGTGGAGTTAAAGGTCTATTTCCTTCGAAATATGGACTTTTAAGCTCAGGGAAAAAATGCCTAGGTGATGGATGATCTTGATTAATTAATTGCTGATACATCTTATTGATGGCCGCATTGTTTGATGACCCACCTGCCTCACTATTTTGTCGTGGAGTGTTCTCATAAGATCTCATAATTTCTTCAACAGAATCTGCATTATCATTGGTTACAGTACCACTATTTCTTACCATTTCCGGGGACTTTTGATATGCTTGATCCATTAACATCAATCTTGGTTTATGGAATGGACTTGGAGGGTAATCATAACTAGATTGTGTTGTCAGTTGTTGCATATCTTGTGACTGGTATGATTGTTGATGATTATGTTGTTGCTGATTTTGCTGCTGTGATTGTTGCTTTTGTTGTTGACTCTGTTGATTTTGTTGTTCTTGTTGTTGCCTATATGGGGCAAGAACCCCTCCTATATCAACTGGAGAGTTTTCTAATTCCAGAATTTTCCCATTTGAATTACCATAAACTGTGGCCAAAAAGCTCAATATCTTATCTAAAGTCTGAGCTTGTTGCTGATGTCTATCTCTGGTAAGATAATTTTCATGCCAGAGAGTCTTATTATCGTTTCTAACTCTTCTTAAATCTTCACTTATTGCCAATTGATTAAGTTTTATCTGATCTAATTCATTCAATATTAATGAAAAGTTAGCAAGGTTTGGATCTGTTATTTCATTATCATTTGCCGATGCCTTGTTTCTTTGAATCTTGTCAAGGAGATCCTCTCTATCTTTTATAAAATAAGGATTTTCGAATTGCCAAATTTCATCAACACCTCCAGAAGTACCATTTACGGCATCATTCGATGCCTTTTCATCTTTGGCGGTCTGACTATATAAAGATCCATTGTTGATATCCTGTACCTTGTGCCATCCATACATATTCAATTGTCTTACAAAAGATGCAAAATTATTATGTTTGAAATATTTTGGCAAGATAACTTTCATAAATTCTTCACGATGGAAAACATGAAAGGATTTCCCGTCATCACTCCATCTAATATATTGCTTATTAACAGGATCGTTTACCATTGACCAAATCTTCATTACAAATGCTGGTCTGGTTTTTGGCCCAGTTGGCTCTTTACGCTTCTTTGGTGGTGGAGCAGTAATACCAGCAACTCCATTGAATTTATTATTATTCATATTGTTAATAGTATTATTCTTACTATTACTAGGTAATCCGCCTAGGGCTTTTATTGAAAGAGAAGGTGGTAAAACTGACTCTGATAATTCGGGAATTGGGGGGTATGCTGTAGAATTGTATTTTACTTGAGGTATAATTTGGTAGTCATCAAGTGGAAGTGGAGAAGGTTGATATGTTGAGGTTAGCGATTGATCTATTAATGGATTTGTGTAGTTATTCTTGTTATAATACTTGTTGTTATTATTCTTATTATCATGATCATTATTTATATTAGTATGATTATTCTTGTTGTTATTATTGTTGCTGTTAGAGCCATTGTAAACATAATCAAGAGAATTATCTCTTTGAATTACAGGTATATCGTCATCACCGGTTGTGGTTCCATTAAGTAAATCAGCTACGGGGTCATCAGTAGAATATGAGTTCATTCTTACTTCCCCAACAAATGAGTATTTTTACTTTTTCTTTCTTTATCGTTTATTGGTGGAATCTTCTAGTTATAGTATTTGTTTACCTATATAATAATACTAAATATAGTAATTAATATTTTTTGACCGTTATTTTTTCTTATATTTATATATGAGTACGTTCCATCAGATTCTGTGCTTTATGTTAATGGGATGCTTGCTCATCTTTATCTGAATAATTTGGCTTTGTGTAATAACCATGCAGAAGGTTCTAGAAGGCTCTAAGAAGATTTTTTTACTTCTTACTCAAATGTTATCCTTTTTCAATTTTTCAATTTCTAGCACAGCTAAAAGTTGAAAACCTTAATATGGGACAACGGTTTCCTGAATGGTCCTTCCTGCAATAGCTATTCAATTCTAATAAGTAATTTGATCTTCGAGTTCTCATGTTGAAACTGTCTCTCATCTTACTTTGTGTGTGTGATTTTTTGTGCGGAACATTCGGTTGCAATTTGCAGCCGAAACAAACCACGTATAGACACCGCATCTTCAATTAGTCTCTTTGATGGTAAATTAATCTTACGAGAATTCATATTTGTCCTACCCCCCTTCAACTTGACCCAGTTTGCGCACGTTTAATATATATCCAGTATCAAACACAATCTACAAAATGATAATCAAGTTATATATAAATGTCGCTGAAAAAGGAAATTCAATTGGGAAAATACAGATATCTCTAATTCATAAATAAACTTTCTATATACAAATGGTGACTTTCAAATATTGGAATTACTTGTGTCTTTGTTTAAAATTGAATTTAAGATGTAATTAGCGTAATCAAATATCTCTCGATTATTATGTGATTCATGAATAGGTATTACATTCCCGTTTATCTGATTTAACTGCTGATTCAAATGTTGTGGGAGTGGTGTAGGAGGGAGTAATGGTTGCTGTAAATGCAGAAACTCCTGTTGATTTTTTGGGTCATAAAATAATTCATCCAATTTTGTCCCATTAATAATTCCATGAGCTTCACAGTTTTGACAATCGCAAGAGTCATTGGGACATGAACATGCAGCTCCATTTGATGAAGCCGGGGAATCCTCTTCTTGATTTTGTGTGGCATTGAAATCAATATTAAATAACTCTGAAAATGCATAATTATTAAAATTAGAAGATTGCTTCGATTCCGTAAGAATAACTTGATGTGGTGCCTCTCGTTGAATGTTTTCAAATTGTTGAGATATTGATTCTGCTGGGTTCCCATGGACCACACATCCAGCACAAGAACAAGAATCTCCACAACAACAGGTTCCAGGTATCGAGCAAGCAGGTATGTTTACTACATCGTATATGCCGCCTGATTCTGGGGGTGGAGGAGTTGACTCCATAGAATTTCTTGGTGTCATATCTTGCTTAATATTATTGAAAGAAAAATCGGGCCCTCCTAGTTGTTGTTTCAGTATCTTTGGAGGAGCAGTATGGAATTGTAATTCGGGTTGTTGAATAGCAGATAAAAGTGGTAAAAGGGAAGCCTGGAACACATTACTATAATTGGAAATATTTTGCTGCTGTTGTAGTTGTTGCTTTTGCTGTTGATGCTGCTGTTGTTGTTCCATATTTTCAGTGAAATTCCACTCCTTCAGTTTCATTAGATGATTTTGTAAATATTTTTTCAAAATTTTAGATTTGTTTATAGTTCTGCTCCCATTTGAACATTTACAGTTTGATTTAGATACCTTGTTTGCACAACACGATGAAGTAGTGTTGACTTGTTGTGCTAGTGATTTTGACGGTATGGAAATATTTTGATTCGAAAGATTTGATTTGAATAATGCAGACGGAGCACATTTGGTGGTATTGTCCTTTTTACAACAACTCTTTATTGAATTCTCCTTATTAATATTCAAAATTTGTTCTTCAACTTCCTTCTTAATGTATTCATTGCTAAGTGATGATGCCTTGTAATTTGGTTCTGTTTTGACAATAGAGCCATTTAAATTTTCATACGGACCAATTATCTCTCCTGAAACCAAATCAATCACCTGCTTAGGGGAACTTTTCAATATAACTACTGGAGAAGCCTTTGATTTACATTTCTTAGTCTCACCAGTATTTTTACTCGTGTTGGTTTCGCAGCCACCAATATTCCCCGTAATATCTTGATCCTGCTCTCCTTTATTTTCTGTCTGTACTTGCTCTGCAAATACAGCTATACGATGATTTGGGTTCCCGTTAGCACTAACATTAGGTCGACCCTTAGAACGGACTTGTAATAAGGGTCTTGTGTGATGACGACACAGGCTTGATCTATGCCCCCTTATACACTCAATACATGAATATTTTATATTGTCTATAAGAATCATACCACCAACTGAATTATTGGCCTAGGGCGGTTACGTCACAAATACTAAAGAAGCAGATTGGAATATTGATAAAAATTAAGGCCGTTATCGGTATCTCTAGGTTTTTTCCTTTAGATTTTTTTAACTGTACATCATTATCCAAATCTGGAAAATGAGCATATTAAATATTGGTGTATATCACGTGATAGTATATATATATATATGTATATATGTATATTTATATATATTTAAATGATAGTAAGTAGGAATTTTGTCTGTTTTGGTTCTGATTTGCATATTTTATTAAAGTTAAAGAGGCTTGGGATTTTACTCTTGTTTTTGTGAACAATGTTAACATATCAGTGAGACCACTAATCTTTCCACACTCCACCAAAGAATAACTAAAGTACTGCATATACAATGCTGCAAATTCAGCCCTCAAAAGAGAATTCACGTTTCAGAAGTTGCAAAAAGTTACAGCAAATTAATTCATTCCAATTTTTTGTTTCCTTCCTTTTGGACTCTTAATCGTTCCAGTATTGGACTACCTCTAATTGTAGTAACACATCTTCACGTGCCTTACGAACCTGGTGGACTCCCTCCGCTTAATTCTGGTTTCGTAACGTTGTTTCATATCTAAATCATATTTGTTTCGTACTATATTCTCAGTCATCGCGTTAATTACTTGTCCGGCAAATAGTATATGTAAGACCCAAATAAGTTTGAGATGTGTTTCAACACATATTTAATGTTCTCTTTGTCCAATGTGTTCCAAACATATTGACTACTTTGATACCTAGTATCTCATTGTCAGTCGCACGACTTTTTTTTTCCCTAGCAATTTTTTTGTATATTTTTTCTTCAATAGTGAAAGAACGAACATAATCATTCGTACTTCTTTTCTTAGTGTATGGCCCTACGCGTAAATACTTTTAGAAATTGTTGTAATAGAATTATGTCATCAGCCTCTTTATCCACAGGCGCCAATGTTGGTGTAGAATGGCCAGCTTCACGCGTCAGACAAACCTTTTTAGATTATTTCAAGGACCAAAAGAGTCATACTTTTGTTCCATCTTCGTCCGTTGTCCCACACGGTGACCCAACCTTATTATTTGCTAATGCTGGTATGAATCAGTATAAGCCTGTCTTTTTAGGTACTGTTGATCCATCTTCTGACTTAGCTACCTTGAAGAGAGCTGTTAACTCTCAAAAATGTATTAGAGCAGGTGGTAAGCACAACGATTTAGAAGACGTTGGAAGAGATTCATACCATCACACTTTCTTTGAAATGTTAGGTAACTGGTCATTTGGTGATTACTTCAAGAAGGAAGCCATCGCTTGGTCTTGGGAGTTGTTAACTGAAGTTTACAAATTAGATAAGGATAGACTTTATGTTACTTACTTTGGTGGTGACGAAACCCAAGGCTTACAACCAGATTTAGAAGCCAAGAAATTATGGCTCGACGTCGGCGTTGCTGAAGACCATATCTTACCAGGTGATGTCAAGGATAACTTCTGGGAAATGGGTGATCAAGGTCCATGTGGTCCATGTTCTGAAATTCACTATGATAGAATTGGCGGTGGTAGAAATGCTGCTCATTTAGTTAACATGGATGATCCTAATGTTTTAGAAATTTGGAACGTTGTCTTTATTCAATTCAACAGAGAACCAGACCACTCATTAAGATCATTACCAAGTAAGCACATTGATACCGGTATGGGTTTTGAAAGATTGGTTTCTATTTTACAAGATAAGCTGTCTAACTACGATACTGATGTTTTCCAACCAATTTTCCATGCCATTAGAGAAATTACTGGTGTTCGTCCATACACTGGTAAATTCGGTAGTGAAGATAAGGATGGTATTGATACTGCTTATAGAGTCATTGCTGATCATGTTAGAACCTTAACTTTTGCTATTTCTGATGGTGGTGTTCCAAACAATGAAGGTAGAGGTTACGTTTTAAGAAGAATTTTAAGAAGAGGTTCAAGATATGTTAGAAAGTATATGAATTACCCAATCGGTTCATTCTTCCAACAATTAGTCCCTGTTGTTATTGAACAAAATAAGGAAATCTTCCCTGAATTGGTCTCAAAGCAAGAAGACTTAAAGGAAATCCTTAATGAAGAAGAACTTTCATTCGCAAAGACTTTAGATAGAGGTGAAAAATTATTCGAACAATACTCAATAGTTGCTTCCAAGACTCCAGAACAAACATTAAGTGGTAAGGATGTCTGGAGATTATATGACACTTATGGTTTCCCTGTTGATTTAACTAGATTAATGGCTGAAGAAGCTGGTTTAAAGATTGATGAAGTTGGTTTTGAAAAAGCTAAGGAAGAAAGTAGAGAAGCTTCCAAGGCTACCAAGTCAAAGGATGGTGCCGTATTAGTTAAATTGGATGTTCATGCCTTATCTGAATTAGACAAGAATGATCAAGTTCCTAAGTCTGATGACTCTTTCAAATACGGTTTAGAAAATGTCAAGTCCAAGGTTGTTGCTATTTACAACGGTAAAGAATTCGTTACTGAAGCTTCAGGTGATGAACAATTTGGTATCATCTTAGACAAGACACCATTCTACGCTGAACAAGGTGGTCAAGAATTTGACACTGGTAAGCTTGTTATCGATGGTGTTGTTGAATTTAACGTTGCCAATGTTCAAGTTTATGCTGGTTATGTTTTACACACTGGTAACTTCGTTGAAGGTAGCTTCTCTCTTAATGATGAAGTTATTGCTACTTACGATGAATTAAGAAGATGGCCAATCAGAAACAATCACACAGGTACACATGTTCTTAATTATGCCTTAAGGGAAACTCTTGGTGATGGTATTGACCAAAAGGGTTCATTAGTTAACCCTGAAAAGTTAAGATTTGATTTTTCACACAAGCAAGCACTTACTCCGAAAGAAGTTTTGTCTGTGGAAACCATTTCTAACGAGTATATTAAATCTAACAAGCAAGTATATGCTAAAGATGTTGGTTTAACTTTGGCCAAGGAAATCACAGGTTTAAGAGCTGTCTTTGGTGAAACTTACCCTGACCCAGTTAGAGTTGTATCTATTGGTGTTCCAGTTGAAGATTTATTATCTAATCCTACAAATGCTGATTGGAACAAGATTTCTATTGAATTTTGTGGTGGTACCCATGTTGCTAAGACCGGTGAAATTAAGGATTTAATTATCATTGAAGAATCTGGTATTGCCAAGGGTATTAGAAGAATTGTTGCTGTAACTGGTACTGAAGCTCATAAGGTCCAAGAATTGGCAAGACAATTTGATGAAGAACTTGACCAAGCTATTGCTTTACCATTTGGTTCTGACAAGGAAGCTAAAACTAAGGAATTAGGAGTAAGATTGAAGAAGTTGACCATTTCTGTCATTCAAAAACAAAAACTTAACGAAAAGTTCACTAAGTTGGACAAGTCAATTAAGGATGAACAAAAAGCAAGACAAAAGGAGGATACCAAGAAGACTCTTGAAGTTGTCAACAAATGGTTAGAAAGTGAAGCTTTTAAAACCGAAGAAGTTTTAGTCAGCCGTGTTCCAATTGGTGCTAATGCTAAGGCTATCACCGAGGCCATTAACTTGTTAAAGAAAGAACATAAACAAAAATGTCTTTACATAATTACTGGTGGTATTGATGGTGATTCCAAGATTGCTCATGGTGTTTACGTTTCAGACGAAGCTATCGCTAAGGGTCTTGACTCAAATGAATTAGCTAAAGCCGTTAGTGGTAAGATTGGTGGTAAGGCTGGTGGTAAGGGTAATGTTGTTCAAGGTATGGGTGACAAGCCAGAAGGTATTGAAGAAGCCATTGCAGATGTTACCAAATTATTTGCTGAAAAATTGTAGATAATAAATCTTAAGGGAAGTAATAATTGTAATAGAATAATATTGAGTTGATATAAATATAATATATGTATTGATATATAATTAAGCCTATAAAGAAGTAGAGCGAGAGAATACTAATAATTTTTTTCAAAAACATATATATATATATATACTCGTTGTATTTCTAGGTTCTATTCTGGGGATGTTGTTGTCAATCTATCTTCTTCAACAGCGTCTATTTCCTTTGCATTTCCTCCTATATTGTTAACAACCTCATTGACGATCTCTCTTATTTGATGATTAGAGACTAATTTAATATCGCCAATAATACTGATTGTTTGGATCTTCCAAAGAAGATGCGGATAGCTGCCTAGTTTAACAGCTTGCTTACCGAATTGTGCGTCACATTTCTCTTGTAAAGTTGATAAATAATGTGCAAATTCACTTTCCCCTGTAGTAGTCTTAACAAAGTATCTTGTAAGTTGGTTTTTAGAAATTCTTGATTTAATATGTTCACCTAATCCTCTAACCAATTTACTAAATAAGTGCGGTACTCCAGGTAAAATGTAGACCTTATGGTTTATTCCAACAATTGGCACCCAAAGATCTTTATCGATGAAGATTTTTTCAACATTTTCACCTTGTGGAATTGTGGCCATCCTGTAGAATGCACTAATTTGAGTATCTGAGAGCTTGCTTAAATATGAATCTCTTAATGATTGCATTCTGTGTACAACTTCTGCATCTTTTTCACAACTTAGATTGAAATATTTGGCGATGGAATCATATGATATGTCATCGTGAGTTGAACCAATCCCCCCGCTAGTAACAATGAAATCGCAATTTTTTAAAGTTTCAAGAGATGAGATGATGTCTTCTTCATCATCACCGCAAACTACGGTTCTCTTTAGAGGAATTGCAAGATCATTAAAACAATATTTAGCAAAATCATGCGAGTTTGTATCTAATATCTTTCCATTGAGGACTTCATCTCCAATAATAAGAATACCAGCTGATTTTATTGGATGTCCATTAGCCATTCCTGCAAGAAAGCGTCTAGAGAAATTGAAAAAGTTAACTGACCTAATGTTGCCTTATCTAGATCCGTGAAATGGTCAAATAACTTTATGACTGTTATAATATCTCATTTTGTGTGGGGTTTTACACGATCTTCAACTAAATGTACTGCACGTAATTGATTATTAGCTCACATAATTCATCACCTAAAAATGTTTGATGTACTAGAGAACAAGAGACAACACTGTCACGAGATTGTTAAGATTTACTAGCTTTCTAATTATTGCCAAGCAGTACAATTATGTTTTCTTTTGTTTTTGCTACAGTTTAATTATATGTCTTTTAAGTTTCTGGACTACTTCGTAGCCATTGCCCCGTGTTTTCTTATCTCCTTCTTTATATATGCTGCATATTTTGGCGAAATTGGCAGAACGATGGTTGTCCTTCACGTGACACAACCTTTTCTGTGGGATTTAATAAACTTGTGCTGGCTACTTATTTATGTAATAGAAGGTCGTATCAGGTTAGTGACAGGTATATTAATTGGATCTCGTTCATCGGAATTCTTATTATATTTATCCTGTAAGAGTATATTTGTCACACCATTCGTCGTTTGGACCGTGGATTTAATCGATCCCGAATCGGTAATCTACATCCCTGAGCGCACACGACTTGACACAAAATTCTCTTTTTTTTTTCTTTTTTGGCAATTTCTTGTGGAATTTGTCATGAAACTCGGGCTGCTGGCAAAGACTGAACCAAAATTTATTATTTATTCTCCGCCCAGTTCATTCGTCAACTGTTTTTTTTGACTTTTTAACCATCCAAACCAAACAGCTATAACAACAACTTCAACTATCATTTATTACCACACTACTTTGTTAGATCTTTTTCAACCATTTTCATTCTGAAAAATCCATCGCAACAACATTAGTGCTTATTAATTGACACCACGCCCAACTAAACTATCTACATATATAAAGACTTGTTTGCCATACTATGGGAAACAACCCGTCAAAAGATGATCCCCTACCGACCTTGTCAAATCACTCAGCAACCTTAAATTCGAGTGGTTCAAACGACCTTGAACAGCAAGAGGACGCTTCTGTTCAGGCTGCGCTATCGCGGCCATCCGACCCCTTATCTTCTATCAAACTAGAATCGAAGGGGTTTGGTTATAGCGCTTCGTCCGCTATAATGATAGAGAAGGTGAATAATACTACTATTAATAAAAGTAGTATCTCTAATTCTTCAAAATTACCAAGTAATAAAAACAACAAGGGCAAATCTGGTAAATACTTGGGTAGGTCTCCTAGAAAACCTGACAGTGCTGACTTGGATCTTGATTTGGAAATAGGTGCATCTATGGCAAGATTGTTAACTAGTAACAACACAAACGATGAGTCTGTATCTTCTTCTCCAGAATATTTATACAGTCGTCCAACTTTGACCGTTCCAAGTTCCTTTAGCTCTTTGGATTCAGAAAAATCAAATGTTTCACCGGTGTTTACCTCCTCTGCTGATGATCTGTCTCTGTCTTTGTCTTCATATTCAATTCCCAATGGTGAAGATCAACAAGAAAAGGTTATTAATGCTCCATCTTCTGATTTAGAACCAATATTTGAAGGTTCCTTGGAATCTACTCCGACTCCAGAATCAAATTTTATTCCCGCTTCCTTGTCTACTGCTTCTAGGTCATCTACTACCTCAAGTTCACATACGAATGGTAATACTACTTCTCAAAAGACCCAGCTGTTGAGGATTCTGAATTATAAAGCAAAGTCAAGTAGTACATCAACTTTGTCTTCTCCTTCTGTATCTCCGCCATTACTCTCCATTAGGTCAAGTAGCAAGGAAGATTTAGACTTGGATCTAATGATTGATAGATTGTTAGAAATCGGTATGAAGAGACCATCTACATCAAGCTCTGCTCGCAGAAAGTCACAAAAAGATAAACTACCATTAACCATCAACGAAATTAAATATATTTTAACTAAGTCAAGAAGTATTTTCTTGGATCAACCTACATTATTAAGGTTGTCACCACCAGTTAAGATTGTTGGTGATATTCATGGTCAGTTCCATGATCTTATTAGAATATTTAATTCATGTGGGTATCCTCCTTATACAAATTACTTGTTTTTAGGAGACTACGTTGACAGAGGGTATAAATCATTAGAAACAATCTTACTCTTGTTATGTTACAAGATTAAGTATCCTGAAAACTTTTTCATGTTGAGAGGTAACCACGAAAGTGCAAACATCACTAAGATTTATGGATTTTATGATGAATGTAAGCGAAGATTACCATCCTTAACTGGGAATAGTAGTAAACTTTGGAAATCGTTTATTGATGTGTTCAATACTTTACCGATTGCTGCGACAATTAATGATAAAGTTTTCTGCATACATGGAGGTTTGTCCCCTGACTTAAATGATTTGAATCAAATTGAAAATATTAAAAGACCAACAGATGTTCCTGACAAAGGTTTATTGGCAGATCTTTTGTGGTCTGACCCTGATCCACTGATTAAGAACTTTTCTATTTCTAATTGGCCCAAAAATGATAGAGGTGTCTCCTATTGTTTTGGAAGAAAACACGTTGATTACTTCTGTTCTAAATTTAGAATGGACTTAGTTGTACGTGGACATATGGTTGTTGAAGATGGATATGAATTTTTTAACAAACGTAAATTAGTAACAATATTTTCAGCTCCCAATTACTGTGGAGAATTTGACAATTTTGGTGCTGTTATGAGCGTGGACAAGAAACTTTGCTGTTCTTTTGAATTATTGAAACCCTTGAAATAAAGCGGTTGTTGTTTTATTGCTAGAGATTATGTTGAAGACCGAGATATTTTGTAAATTCATTTTGCAGCAATTTACATACTTGAATTAATTTTAGTAATTATCATCATTTCTTTATGACTTTTTATGATACCTACTATGTTTTTCACTTCGGATCAGAACTACTTGTCTAGTTTATACATTTAGAATTTATTTGTTTAGCTTGGAAAGCTAATACATGCAATATGATGAAATAATTGTAGAAAGGTAAGTTTTAGAGTGAGAGGTATTTTTAGTACACTCATAAATATTTCATATGTAATGTTAGTAAAAACGTAAAAGAAAGAAGACAAGTAGGCTAGTAATTCAGCGTATTATTAATTTTAAATAAATTAAGAAAGGTCATATATACATTTCAGACTTACACATATTTTATTTTTATGTCAGTGTGTTTAGTAATGTCTACTTCTTTTTAAGAAAACTGGGAATAAGCGAGCCAGTTCTGTATCTCAAAATCCAGTATAAAAACAACATCGCAGCAACATCAAATACGATATAAGCACAGTAAAAACCAAGATTTCTCCATCTGTAAGCAAACTTAATACCAACACTAAGCATGTATTGTTCAGTAGTTGTGTATTTGCAATAACCACATTTGTTGCTTGCATCCGGATTAATCAAGTAACCACCAGCATTGTCAATAAAAGCACCAGCAAATTGAAGACATGTTTGACCTGAAGGTGGGTTAAAGTATGCAAGCTCATGAGATGAACAAGTCACTTTTCTACCTTTCAAAATAGATGATAAAAGGTTTTGAATAAAATATGTGTAAGGGCTCAACTTATTCATAAAAGTCCAAAACTTTGGCATTAAAGCAATTGGTTGAACAACACCGCAAAATGCAACAATAAAAGTGTAAAAAAATCCAACCAAGATAGCAGCTGATTGAACGTCTGGCGCAATATAAAGTAATAATAAACCAAAACTGACATAATAAAATTGAAAGAAAATACCAAATGTTAAGTAATACATGGCAGATTGTGAAGCTTCTCTACTTGCCTGTGTAGGAAAGTAAATACAGACAAACATAATAGCTGAACCAACCAAACAGTATGGAATTTCATTTAAATACTGAGAAAGTAACATCAACGACCAGTGGTAGGTATTTGACATTTTTTCCCTAACTTCAAATAAATCACGACCAACAATTGCTTGAGCTTGCAATTGATTAATTAAGGGAGCGGCCACAACAATTGTTAAAAATGAAGTAAAAGTACCATTTTGCATTCCAATTATACTGTGTTTAATTCCAAAAAATGTGAATCCAATAAATAAACCGGCCAGGGTATATAATCCAAACTTCGCCTTGATATATTCTGTGTTTCTAAAGAAAGTCAAGGCATTTCTACGGAGAACAAGACTGAATTGATAGGCGTAAGGAGTTGCGTATTTCGAAGTCAATGTCTTTAATTCAGCATCAGAATGTGCACTTTCCTTATTTTTTGAAGAATATTCCTGAAGAAGTCTTGCACCTTCGACATCAGCATCTTTTTTCTCCTGTGAATTAATCCAAACTTCGTGCCAATCTCTTGTAACTGCAGCCGTTGCACCAGCACCAATGGCTTCAAGTACGTATTCCGCTGGATTTTCAATGTCTTCACACTTTCTTGAACCATTTCTTTCGAAATAATTCAAAATTATCTTCGAATGATCACCAATATCTCCAAAGTAAACGGTTTGCCCACCTTTTTTCAATAATAAGAGTCTATCAAATTGTTCAAACAAAGTAGCAGATGGTTGATGAATGGTACATAAGATAGACTGTCCAGCCTTGGCTAAATCACGCAATAATTTGACAATTGCCCATGCGGATTGGGAATCAAGTCCAGAAGTTGGTTCATCTAAGAAAAGTAACAATGAAGGTTTAGCAACCAACTCAACACCAATACTTAATTTCTTACGCTGCTCTACATTAAGACCAGCCCCTGCTTCACCAACGATAGCATCAGCATATTCATCCATGTCAAGAACAGACATAATTTTATCAACATACTCTATTTTTTCAGCATCACTTACATTATTAGATCTTCTTAGTCTTGCTGAAAAAATAAGTGACTCTCTAACTGTAACTTCACTAAGGTGAAGATCTTGTTGTTGAACATAACCTGTTCTTCTACTAAAACTAGCATCCAAATGATTACCATTTACTAGCATATCACCAGTTACAACTCCCATCGAAATTCTCTGAGCTAAAGTGTTCAAAAGAGTAGTCTTACCAGCACCAGACTCACCCATAAGGGCTGTTAATGTTCCAGGGACACAGTATCCCGATATATTATCTAATAAGGTTCTTTCACTTCCATCATATGGAATAACGTACTTCACATCTTTCCAAACAAAAATATCTTTAGATTTTAAATCTTCAAACACTGCGGCTGCATTTTCTTCTTTTTCTAAAGAGCTTGGTGTATCAGTTCCTGCTCTTTCTTCGGGCAATAATATTGAATCAGGAATCTTCCCACGTAAATAAATTAATTTATCCCCAGCCCCTACTACTGGCTTAACAAATTCACATCCAACTGCCGTAATAAAGGTAAAAAAGAGATAGAAACCAATAAGAATTCCAAAGTTTCTCCAAACATGGGAGAACTTATAAGTAAATGCGGCATCAAGATAAGCATCACCAGAGACAAAACTTTGACCAGGAACTGAACCAGTAAATGCACATACTTGTTGTCCAGGGCCCAAGTTATTATATCCAGGTCCATGAGGTGTTAAGTACTGACCGTCACAAGACATTTGTCTGCCATGGAATTCAGTTGAAATCATAGCTTCAAATCCGTAAAGTAATGGGTTGATATATGAAATCCATTTGAACCAAGGATGCATCGAAGGTCTCTGAATCATAAATGATGAATACATAAGAAGTGCAAGGACAAAAACACCAGCAATGACATTTGCACCAGCAATTGTTTTATTTACCGACGCAACTGCTCTGAACAATGCAGTAATTGTATTAGACAACAAAAATGTGAAAAGTAAGAAAATAAAGAATTTTCCAGCTTCTCTAGCCAAATTAGATAAGAAATAAAGCACAACAACAAAAAGAACAACAATAATGAAACTGGTTGGAAGAGTCACAATTGAATTAGCTAAGGCATCGGTAGATGGATGATACATTGAGTAATACTTTTGCTTCATCAAAATTTTTCTAGTGTCAAACGCAGCCGAAACTTCTGCAAGACTCATTAAGGAAACGTACAATGCAGAAAAGAAAACAACACCACCACGAGAGAAAGCACCACTAACGCTATCTGGAGTATTATAATACAAGGACCCGGTAATAAGACCTTGGGCTAACCCAGCAAATATTTGAGTAACCGTATAAGCTTTGTCACCCCAAATGGCTTGAAATCTTCTAACTGTACATAATTTCAATTGTTCAACAAAATTCACAGTATATTTGGAATTCATACGAGTATATTTCATTTTCTCTTGCTTAAGGGATTGGTAGTAGTTAAGTCTGGTAGAATCGTCATTAACGGTAAGATTATATTCATCAATTTCATTCTGCAATCGCTTGAATTCTTCAGAATTTAACCAATATTGTTCAAATTCTTCAGCAGTTCTTGGAACCCTATTCTCATAGCCAGGACGTGGAAAGCGCCCGATGGGATCGGTTATAGCCGTTAAAAATTCAGCAGTAGATTGTCTTGGGGGACATTCCCACCCCATATTTTCAAAAAAGGCTTTAGCTTCTTCAACCGGGCCAAAATAAATCTGACGACCTCTGTATAAAACAGTAACCTTATCAAAAGTTTCATAAATATTTTCACCGGCTTGATAGATCGTAACAAAGGCAGTGGTTTTCAACAAGTTTGTGGAGGTACGGATAGCTTGTGCGTATTCTAAAGCGGTAGAAGAATCTAACCCTCTAGTTGCATTATCCCAACAATAAAGTGCACCCCTACATGCCAATGCTTCAGCAATTGAGACTCTTTTACGCTCACCACCTGAAACACCTCTAACATAATCATTACCAACCTTTGTGTGAAATGTATGACGTAAACCAAAGACAGTTGCTAAAATTTCTTTCATGGCATCTATGAATTCGGCACGGGTAATCCCATTAATTCTCATTTCAGGTGTTTTGCATGCAATTGCAAATTTTAAAGTCTGTTCAACCGTTAAATGTGGCATATGGTTGTCTAATTCAGGGTTGTAAATAATATCTGATATGAAATTTTTCAACATTTCCTTCTGTTCTAATCCATCATACTTTATATCACCAGAAACGGATTTGAATACATCCAATTCGATACCCGATAATGTCTTTAAAAATGATGTACAACCTGCTCCTGGTCTACCCAATACCAAAACCATCTCACCAGGTTTAGCATAACCATTAATGTCATTTAAGATAATTCTATTCGGAATTTTCTTCTTTCGACGAGCGTCCATGATTGCACCAACTGGTCCCTTTAACATATCTACAACCGTTGGTGCTATCGAAAATGTTTCGTCGACACCTTCAACGTGAATGTTTTTGAAAGTAACACCGGCCTGACGCAAATGAATACCTTGCTTTGAAGCTAATTGAGTAAATAATGATAAAATATTTTGCAAATTGAAATCATCTGGTGAAAGATTAAACTCAGGATTTTTTTTAGATAATTCTCTTGAAAGAGTTTCTAATCTTTGAATAAATCCTTCATCTCGAACACTTGTAATAGTTTTAACCAATTGAAGTCTGTTTCTTTCGTCAAATTCTTCTTTTCCAACATATTCATTGATACTTTGTTGATCAATACTAGACATTTTATATGCAGTTACTTAAATGAATAACCAAATAAAAGAAAACAAAACGGAAGAGCCTTCTTCAATTTCAAGCAAATCCGGATATCTTTGTCTTTTTAAAACGAAAATATATCGACTCTCTATCCTTTGAAAAGTTTGATAAAAAAAATTTAACAGCAAAGTTAGAAAATTCGTTTAAATATGAAAATATTTGTTGAATTTTTCGACAATGCTACTTTTTGCCTTGCTCTGAAGTAACAAAAAGAAATTTCATGATTTCAGAATTACATGGAATACAATATGTATTTATACGTTCCTAATTTAGACTTGCATTTCTTCTATTTCTTAGTAATCTTTACAGCTTGACAGGTAGTCATCATTACGTAAAATTACGGCCGTAAAAAGATTTGATGCTTATAATGCGGAAACGGAAAACCTTCCTCATTCGCATGTTACTTCCATGTTCTCACCTTGCCTAAGTCCGCATTTTTTATTTTCTACCAATTTTTTAAGAAATTGGTGGCTTATCTCAGCCACTCAAGGAACAATAAAAAAGCGTATACTACATTTTTAACATTCTAGTGCGTTGTTCTGTAGAAAAATCTCCGACTTTGAAATTAGCAGACTAATATTTTATGGTATTTTTTAACCTTTGGAAAGGAAAGTTCCGTTTCCGAAGATGATATTTTGAAGCATATTTTTTATTCTTCTTTGATAAAGTGGAAAGATAGCATGAAAAATGACTTGAATTTAACCTTTTCATTATTACGTCAAGAGTGAATATGCGTATTTTTTTGCATTTATTAAATAAATATGTGCCTTATTAACATTTTTTCTTTTTCTCCCAAAACCTATAAAATTCCTTTCCAGTCTTTAACAGACAATTTTTGAAGTACGTTTCTCTTGTTTTTGATTCCGTTCTATGTTTCTATATTCTTTTTCCGCCCTTGGTTTATTCCTCTGATTGTATTGAATATCTTCTCTTTAAATGTGGGGATGAAGACCCGTCAATACTGTAGCCATAAGAATCAAATTTATTATTGGCAATTGAGGTTGTGCTTGCATTTCTATTAGAGTTAGTAATCTCTGGTGAAAATCTTTGAGGTGTATCTTCGTACCCGATGAATTCGTCGGAATCATATTCGTCATCGTCTTCCTCTTCATCTACTTCCTCTTCCTGAAAATCATCAACTATAATTTGGTCTGGTATACGATTTCCTTGGTGATATTGTAATATTTGCTCTGGCTGGGTTGGTGACATAGGTGAGTCTCCCTGCTGCGTCTTGTCAGCTTCAAAATATTTATCGTCTCCATTCGTTACATTATGACCCATTAACTGAATCAATTGCATATAGTACAAATCTAAAACTTCCTTTGCATATTTGATACTGGTTTTACCATTTTCCATCTGTTTTGCGGGTATACATTTCCAATCAACTCGAGTTAAAAAATCTAACTCTAAGCAATTCAACTCACTTATAGCAACCCCTCCGACTTTAGCATAATGGTCATTTGTGTAGAAAAAGTCTTCCATCAGTTTTTGTGATAACATTGTTCCAACAAGTAAAAATCTATGGACTGTCCAGGAATTCAAAGTAAAATATGGTTGATAATGGTGTGACAATAAATCAATATAGTAAATAGTAGTCAATAAAGTTGCATTTGTAAAATTATTGAATTTTGTTAACCTTGCCAAGTAAGTTGGAATAGATATGCTAGGAGGAGTTCTGGAATGATACCTTGTTAATAGGGAAGACTTGTGTGATTCGTTTTCTTCTAATGGAGGATTGGATGCAGATTTAGGTACATTGCTATCATTAAGAAGTATTAAAGATCTCAACATACGAGAGATTAAAGTTATTAAATCGTCAATAGAGCAATCAACGAAATCTCCTGGAAGTTTCTCAACTTGAATTGAGCTTTTCTCCTTCGTGGGTTGCTTTATCTTCTGAAAGCTTGACGTCTTAGTTGAAGGTACATTAATCTTAACTCTAGGAGATTTGTATCCAAATTTCAACGAGGTGGTGATTTGGTTCCTATCCTCAAAACCTCCCCTTGGTGAACTTATAATGCTATTTAGCTTTTGCTGGTGGTGTTGCTGTAAGTAATCGTGCTTTTTAAGAATATGGGAAGACTCATTTCTTATACTATCAAGTTTATTTTGCTCTTTTACTTCGTTGATTTCAATATGACAAATATAGGAATCATAAAACTCATCAGTCTTTAAGCTTGATATTACTGGAAAAGTTTTGGACAATTTATTCATGGTATTTATTTTTGTATAATTATCCGTACTTTCCTTGAAGTACTTCAGCAAAAAGCTATCGTGTTTCAATATAGGAGATGAAGAGGTGGATGACGACATTGATTTTCGACGACTTCTGTAATAATTTATCTCTCTATCAAAATCTCGGTCATTATTATTAAGATTGTTGTTTGGATCTCGTTCGGATGAAGCTTCAAATATAGGATTGGAAGAAATGGAAGCTCCGTTCACGGCGGTTTGGTAGAACCCACTATAGCACCTATTCGAAGGTGACAAAAATGGTGATATTCTTTCTATTAAACTCATAATTTAGTAGGACCAGCCTCACAAGCTCATTACAATCAAGAAATAATAAAATGTTAATGAAGAATCAATGAAGTTGTATTATTTGTAGTCTCACAAGAAAGTTAACTTAACAGCTTTCAGTAAAAACAAATACAAATAAGTATATTAGATCCTTAAATCGGTTGTCAAAATGACTGATATCGTTGACTGGTTTTGGTACCTTATCTGAAACTGGTTGGTTTTTGATCTTGTTAATTAAACATCATCAATTCGTAGAAGAAAAAACTACAACACGTGTTTCCTGCAGACAGTGGTATATTTCTGCAATTTTTTATTTTCGAATTTTGTCCCACGTTTTGCTGCGAACTTAGGATATACAAATTTGTTCGTAAAAAAAACTTGTATGCATTACAGTATAAATTTTGGGCCATTGCAAATCAAAAACTTCACTGAAAACCAAGTTACTAAATTACTGAATAGGCAATGGAACAAGAGAGTGATAATAGGTTTGTTTGGATTGTGCTGTGTAAATTTCAATAAAATTAAAGTATATAATATGGTTGTCACAATTAATACTAATACTTTTACGAAGTGTTGCGCTTAGGGAACTTTTTTAGAAAGGAGTTTAGCTGGGTCGGTTGAAATAGCACCGCAATACCCTTCTATGCATATTCTATTTCATTAGTCGCCAACGCATAATTGTTGTTAAGTAACATAACATACATGCGGTTGTGTTTTAAGAATGCGTAAGAAAAAGTATGAAAAGATGATTGCAAAACAAATTGGCCAGAGTTTTTCTAAAATTTGTAAATTTGATGGATAAAATGATATTTTGGCAATAATCATTTTTGTTTTCTATAATTGTGTGCGAAACACTTCTTTAATAATTGTATTAATGAATATAATTTTGTAAATGCTATGTAATAATTTGTGTAACTTGCTTGACAAAATAACAAAAAGACAATACCATACAAAGAAATAGTTAAAGTATATATGAAATTAAAACTTCATCATATTGATACTCGACTTTGATAAGTTGTGCAACTAAGGCTACAAGATGTCAGGAATTATTCCAAACCATTTGAGAGAATTTTTTTTGAAATTAAGGTTAGCAGAGATTTCCAATTGGAAGGCTATTTTAGTACCTGGTAGATCTTGAATTACGTGTCATAGAGTTCAAGATAAACTCAATACTTAAAAGATAAACAATTAAGAAGCAATCACATAGAAATAATTTTTGTTTGGAAGAAACTATGGCTCTTTAGAAAGTTTGAACTTCGGAGTTTACAAGTGAAGAGATCCACAATGATTGAGGATTCGTACGTGAATATGACTATTCCGGAACCCCATTCAAATTTCAAAAAAAAGAGGAAATTATTAAGAACTCATTTTGTAAGCTGAAGAATATAAATCACTAATAATTGGCCGGTTGAAGTTTTTAAGAATTACCCCATGTTCAATTTTGACCGTAAGGAAATATGTAAGGAAATATTTAGCAGACTTCCAAAAGGAAATAGTCTCAAATAAAAACGCAATTCAAGTTGATTATTTGCAATTCTCAGAAGGTGAGGTATCTAATTCAAAACTTCGAGGGAGTATTTTGCTCACTTCACAGCTTTTTTGATAAATTGTGGTAAAGTTCAAAATCTTAAAACAATTAGATCTACTGCAAACGAAGAAACGAAAATTTTAAAGCTGGCAAAAAAACTAGATTCATAGTTCACAAAAAGAAATTCTAAAGTTAGAAATTAAATATAAAACGAAACAAATTGGTAGTTTTGAATTAATTAAAATATGTGAACACGAGAATACAGCTACCTTTTACTTTGGGTCTACCGAATTCATTAAAATCCACACAAATTCCGCCGTACGAGATTGCAAATTGTGGTGCGATATGTGGCATATCACCACCAAATGAACTAAATAACAAGTTCACGTGAATTGAAATAACTACAAAAGCAGGGATGCTTGAATAACATATATAAGGGCATTCGTTTCCCATCAATAAAAACATATAGATTGAAAGATATCATTAATTGAAGATGTTAAAAGCTTGGAATACTTTTGCGAGTCCATTCACAAGTGAAAAAGTTATCGTAGAAGAATTTTCTTCAGATAATGAATCAGACCAACAAAATGATGTTGGTGCCCCTGTCGAACACGTCAACCCACTAGGGTATAATTTAGGTTATACTACAGCTTTTTTCATGGCACTACAAGGTGTTATAGGTACTGGTATATTCAATTCGCCTGCAACAATTTTAAATTCTATGGGTTCCATTGGTGCGACCTACGTATTATGGGTGTGTGGTTTTATTATAGCAATTTTCCAAATATTAGTTAATATCGAATTTGTTACTTATTTTCAACGTCGTTCTGGTGGAAGTGTTGTGTACTTAGAGCAAGCTTATCCAAAGCCAAAATTTTTGGTAGCAAGTACATACGCAGCAGTCACAGTTATTTTATCTTTCCTGACCTCGTCTGCGATTGCATTTGGTAATTATGTTTTGGCAGCAGCAAACTATAAAGCAACTGCTTGGGAATCCAGAGGTGTTGGTGTTGGTGTGTTGGCAACTGTAGCCATCTTAACAGTAGTCAGCTCTAAATTTTCCCTCAGACTTTCTAATGCCATTGGTGTAGTTAAACTCATTTTTACTATATTCATTGCTATCACAGGTCTTGTTGTCCTTGGTGGTCATACTAGGGTGAAGAACCCAACGAAAGTTTTTAAGAATTCATGGGAAGGAACCACTACAGACGGTAACAGTATCTCTGGTGCAATTTTGAATGTTGCTTTTTCTTATGGTGGAACACAATACCTCTTCAATATTGCAGGTGAAGCACCTCCAAAGAAGACCTTGACTATTTTCAAGTTCACTCTCCCTTTACTTATGGGTACTATTTTGATACTCTACTTATTAGTTATTACAGCCTTTTACGTTGGCATCGGTGACGTTGAAACCATCAAAAAATCAGGAAACAAAATCTCTGCAGTTTTCTTTCAAAATGTGTTTGGAGATGAAAGGGGTGTTGCAGCGCTTGACGCATTTGTGGCTATCTCGGCATTTGGCCACTTACTAGCTGTTTTTCTTTCTTCTACAAGAGCGGTAAGAGAATGTGGGAGACAAGGTGTTTTACCATATTCCAGTTGGTGGACTACAACAAAGCCAACTGGAACTCCTCTCCTTCCCGCAATTGCAATTTTTCTAGTCAATGTTATTGTCCTTCTTGCACCACCGCCAGGTGATGCATATAACTTTGTCGTTGATATCGGGTCGTATTCTGGGTACATTTTCAGTTTGCTTTTGGTAATAGGTTTGTTCCGCGTTAGAAAGCAAAGAAAACAACTCGGGTTAGGATTCAATGGAGTAAAGGTTCCACTTCCTATTTTAATTATTACAGTATTGTTTCTGGTTTTTGTTATCGCACTTGCCTTTGTTCCACCTAAAAATGCAAATGGTTCATTAAATGGTTCTGATGTTTCGTTCTTTTACGCGACTTATGCTCTTACAACTATAGGTATCTTAATATTGTGTGTTGCATATTATTACGTTTGGGGAATAATTTTACCTTATTTCTTCGAGTATGAGCATAGAACGCTATATTACACATTGGAAAACGGTGAAATCGGTCACACCGTAGTGAAAGTTACAAATAATGAGCTAGCGGAATGGGATGCTCATCATGATTCAAATGGTAGAGAGATTAGTAGTGAAGATAGCTCATTAAATTTCGAAAATACTGACCTTTTGATTGAACTGAAAAAATAAATTGATATTAATAGAATAAATAAATTAATTGCTTCTGTCGTAACTTAATTGATCGTGTAATGTAATGCAACAATTATCTCTTGTGAATAAAATTTATAGTTGCAGAATATCTAATATAAAAAAAAAAACAGAAAAGGCAAATGGAAAAAAGTAATCTATACAATACCCTTCTTATTGTATAATATTAAAACATTAGGGAGAAACTAGACAAGATGAAAACACACCATAAAATAATAACAGAAAACTAATAAGCAGTTACTCTTTCCTATATTCTAAACTTAACAGCAAATAAAGTTACGAAACTCATCACCTATTATGGTATGCGAATGTGACGAACAAGTTTTCTACAACATTTACAAATATTTGGCTTATTTCCAAACTATACACTGTGCACCACTATGTCTACTATTTAATCTCAATCAAAAGGATGAGAATGGTTCTTTAAAGCGGCTGAAACAACGAGGATTTGAATCAATAAATGTAGGCGGAGCAAAAACGTAGAGAATGAGGTAAAAAAATGTTTTACAAAAAACAAAATAAGAATATGGCTCAAAATAAGTGTTGTTAGTAGCTTGTGCAAAATCTTGCTTGAAGCCATAGCTAATTGTTTTTCGGTCAATTTCAATAAATAATAATTAGGGAACGATCAAAATATAATAAATATTTCTAAGCATTGCGTTAAGCTAGATAGATCATACCATAAAATTGAAAAATGAAAAATAACAATTCTTGCTTTCCAATAACGACAAGAAAAAATGGTCTAAAGAAACGTACTCATATCAATTTGACAATAGAGTAGTCATCAGATAAACCATGTTTCCAACTTCAAAAATATTCAATAGTTATGATCCTTTTTGTCGTAAGTTTCGGCTATGACATTTTACATCTTTCAAGAAATTGGGTATTCAAACGCTCGCAGAGTCCTTCATCGGTCAGAGACTTATACTACTCAAATGCGACAGTAACATTACCATACATCTTCTGGGAACATCTCGTAAGAAATTTAGCTTTCAAATTATTGGAAGCGGTATCCAGTTCATCTTAAGGTGCATATCGATCGTTTAACAAGGAAGTAAAAATAATCCAATGAAGAAGAAGATTACGCCTTTCCTCAGGGAAGGCAAAGATAATCTAATATCAAAGAAATAACATCAAGAAAGTCGCATAAGTTGGCCGTCCTGAAACTGCCGAAGACCAGGTCGTTCTTTCTTTGACTGTTCAATGTCTAGCGGAAGTATTGCGAATTACCTAATTCAAAATTCTTATGCGTGTTAAGAGCTTAGAAACATTCATCTATCAAAATAGTAAAACTAGGCGCAGTACATGCTTCAGATTGGTAGCGGGGTTGTTTACAGAGCAGGTTCTATTAATACTTAGATGATTCAGAGCCGGTAACGACGGTAACAGTGCCTATAGCGGAATACACATCAGTTTTGATAGAAAGATGCTTTTCTGTAGACTTTCAAAACGCATTCTTGCAGTAGTACATATATTCTTTCTATTTACAACTGAATACATATCTTTATAGGAGTATGTATGAATGTTCAATAATATATCTGTAACATTTTTCCTATAAAAGTAAAAGTCTACCTTTTGCCATACTTTTTTGTCACATATTAAATTTGTCTTCTATTGATTGTAGTTCAGTATTTATCAATATCTTTAATTTCAAGCTACATATTCATAAAAAATGTGCCCTGATAGAGTAATACTCTGAATTACTTAAATGTGGAATTCTATGGCTTTCATGCCTCCGCGAGTATTAAGTAGATTTATTTTAAAAAGCGTAAGCACGAAGTCTAAATTCATCACTCGTAGGAGTAGTTCAAGACCAGCAGTAAGTTTGATTGGCAAAAAAAAAATGTTGTTTGTTAGCTTGTCCAAAGTCTGGTGTATTCATAGCTAATGCCTTATTAATTCTTTATTGTTTAGAAATGTTTATTATAATTCAAATGTAACTAATTATTATTCACTAATCCTTACTAAATGGATAGAATTCACCTTCTTAAATATTTAAAAACACATATTCTATCTCAGAAATCAACAGCGTGGCTTATTTTTTTGAAACTTAGGAGATTCATAGTTGCAAACGTACGGTAATCGTTCTCAAATGTAACCGTTACTATCTTTTCTAAGTGATAGTTCTTAGTTACAACATAGCTAGAATCTTTTAATAAAATACTTTCAACACAGAAATGAGGCAAAACTAATCATCATAAATAAGACGAAACTTTTCTGGTTGTTCGGAAGGAACTGCATTAATCTTGGTATCTTGATATCGCCTAAACCTGTTGTTTTTGTTAACATCTAACATAATGTATAGTGGTTACCTCGATAATCATCATTTACTTGTTATTGCTTAGACTGTGAAAGGTATTGAAAGGAAAGAGATCCTTCTTACTTAGACGACACTCACCTATACTGTCACCAAACTTTGTATAAGCTAACAAACAACGTAGAAATGTGTATTTAATACTGTTTCAGCGATTGGTCTTCTCCACCTAATTTTCAACACAAGAGCTAAGAGATTATTAAAAACTGAATTGGTTTGTCCAATATACATAAATCAGAATGTCATATCTACACATACAATCTTTCATTTTTTAACATCAAAATAAAAATAGATATTCAACATTTAACATAATGTTCATGTATATATTACTCTAAATATTTAAAAATTGAGGATTTTTCCACTTAAATATTACTGTCTTTCAAGGTTAACATTAGTTAATTTCAAAAAGGAATCATCAATAATTTACCTTTCACTCCTTATACTAACCTGTGTCAACCAAGCCTGGTACGCTGTACCTCAAAAAAGTTTCCTACCAGTTGTTGACATGGTGAATCTTATTTTAAACTAGTGACAACTTATGCCAATGCTATGAATCCGAATACCCATTAATCTAACACAATAGCTAAGTATCAAGGTAGGTAGTACCTAGTTTCAGGGTTACACCAACAGTACTATACCAGCTATTTAAATGTTGCTTTTGAGCTACTTGCGTCACTAAACTTTCCTTTTCTTGTTGTTCTTCTTCGTGAATGACTCTCAACCTTAAAGAATGAAAGTTATGAACCAAAACCAATATGATAGCACTAGGTACTTCATCAGAATGTTGTACAGACTTGGCGTAGTCAATAAAATCTATGTGCTTTCTTTGTAACCATGAACATACCTAACTTTGAAGTACTCTCACCTTGCGAAGAATCTCACTGCTAGATCCGATTAACTTTAGAAGACGATAATGCACAATGTGCGAAATTGCCGTACTTTGACTCTGCGAATATTCGATTTTAAATTAATCTGGACGATTGTTTTTGAAGCTTCGTTCATAGGAATAAACTTATGATGTTAAGACTGAAAGCTAATTAGGGAAGATTCAGATATTATATTTATATGTATTGAAATATGGGAAATTGATAATTATCAACAAGACAACAATGAGTATTTACAAAATAAGATGATTGTTGCATTTCGTTTCATGTTATCTTATCTGTGAGACACGTTAGGGTCTCTTAATGGTAGGACAGACGTGTCCTACTTATCTTTCTTTTTAATTCAACGCTCAACGCATATTCAACTTACATCGACTCTGAAAGTTGATGATTAGCGCTACTTGTTTCATAAACCCGGCATAATTCAAAGCGCTCTTTGTTTTGCCTTTTTTTTTTCTATTATCAAATAGACTGAAAGGAATTGGTAGCGATGCTATGAAACAATCCCATTTGCATGTATTCTGTATATATAATTCCACTGTTATTCCGCCTCGATGAGATATCCGCCGCTCACCATTTTACTTTTTCACTTTGGAAAAAGTTTAATCTTTTATAAAATTGTTTGCTTAATTTTTTTTCTCTGGGACTCGCTAATAACAATTTTGTCTATGTGAATGGGGATAACACAGTCAGTTGAAATTTCTAATTTGGGTGACGTTACTCAATTTCTTTGTTCTATTGTTTATCGTTCTTGTTATTAGTGATCCAATAATTACTATTTTGTTTCATATTTATATTATATGTGATTTCCAATGGTCTCTTGATTGTTTTATGATGAAATTGCAAGTTTAGATTTGCTTCCTTAATAGACACACACAGCACACATGTGCTAATCTTTTTTCAATTTCCCAAGTAAATAATTGCCTCTACGATAACTGAAGAAGATATAAAAATTTTGCACATATAGCATTAACCTTTGCTCGTTTTAAGTGGTTTCTTCCGCCCACACTATTTGAAGGAGATATATAAATTTTGCTGAAGACCTTTCATCTTGCAGAAATGTAATGTCATTTAAAATTCTATTTAGCTCCATTTCCCTGATGAATACGTTGCTCACTGTTTTCTAAAATTTTCATATTTTTTGGCTATATTACTATGATTGTTTGTGATAATGTTGAATGTTGAGTGTGTTAAAGATTTCCTCTTCATGAGAGAGATAGTTAGAGAAACGAATGATCACTTGTGCAATAAAAACACTCAGATTTCCGAATATCGGACATATATTTTTATAGTTTAAGTTTCCAATATCAGATCTACTTTCTCTTGGGTTTGAAAAATAGGTCGATATTTGTAATTGCTGAAATAATATTTAAGCCCTTTGATTTCCACATAGTTAGAATAAATATTTTGGGAACATTTATATTATAATATACATTTCTAAACAATAAAGAATTAATTTGACACTTAGCAATGCCTTCTCCATACTTTCAACAAGCTAACAAACATCAATTAAAGGTATTTGAAATCATTCGCTTATTTTCTATTTGTATAATTTCAACAGTTATTAATATGTTGATTCTTTTCAGTAAACTAACGAAGTTGATTTCATTGCTGCAGGTTTAATCCTAATTCTGTGGAAAGTAACTGAGACAAGTTTACCCGGTGCTTCTTCCGCCATTATATTGCAATGAAAAATCATTGAAAATACAAGTAAATTTGGGCCTATTAATTCTAAAATTTTTTTTATTATGAAGTCTATATTGAAAAACTCGCATCTAAAAACATAGTACCAATTAAATATTTTTCACTATTTTCGTAATTTATGAAAAAAATATAATTTATTCTAATTTTAATCTTATAAATTTGAAGTTGCATAACTCTTCAGTGAAAAAAAATCTCTTAAACACACAGCCTATTTCCTTCGCTTGGATACATTAGTTTACCTTTTTGAGAGGAAAAGTATAATTTCGGACCCTGGCGACACAGGTAGGTTAACTAGAAAAGGCAACTGAAAGTCTGAAGGGTCCATTTAACTGCATTTTATGCTCTCGTAAAAGAGCGCGAATTAGGCTCCTAAACGGCTGAGTTTGCAAAGTATACTTAGTTTGATGTGAATAGAAAATCTATTGCCCTATTCTGACTGTGATTAACAAAGTTTCAAAGGCAAAAGAATATTTTAGACTATCAATCCATTTTTATCCACCATTTTGCATATTAGTTATTTTTTAAATTTTATAGCGGTTCTTTGAGATGGTTTATGTGATTCCTGTTTAGGTTAATTAATCCTGCGAGAACTTTACATGAGAAAATTTCAAAGGTTTTTTTTGACTATTACTATTCCTTCTGAGATAAGGCACAAAAGAAGCACTCTAATGAGTAAAATTACGAGAGTTCGAACAGGATGTTGGACGTGTAAGAAGAGGTATGTAATATGTTGAATGCTTTGACTCCTTGAAATACTAACAAGATAGACACAGAAAGTGTGACGAGCAAAAGCCACATTGTAATAATTGTTTGAAGACCAAAAGGAAGTGTGAAGGATACGGGATACGACTTTGCTTTGATGTAGATGATTCTAGAAATATTGAGAGGTTCGATCAAAAGGGGAACCTCAAACATAGTTTTATAGGGCGACCTCGTATAAGCAAAACTAAACAGGACAAGCCTTTACATCAAATTTCAGGTGAGTTGGTTAATCAAGTAACACCTATTTTGTCAAACACGGAACAATTAGATACAAAATCGTTCCTCCAAATAAAAAATCCAATACATGCTGTATCAAAAACTCAATCGCTGTCCCTGACGTCTCAATATGAAGAATCTCCGCAACTGAGTGTCGAAAGAACGCAGCCAACACCAATTGAACAACAAAACCTGCATCAGCAACATTCTGGAAGAATTATAGATGAAGTTATCAATGCTTCCAATGTACAAATGGAATCTCTTTCTAAATTCGAAAATGCTACGTACCCATACTCAAAAATAGCAGGTGCAAATTTTGAAGCATTCGGTTCAGAATTGTTTGAAGGGTTAGAATATTTATTGAAATCACCTTCAATTCCTACTTCGTTTTGTACCCCTAAAAGAGAACATCAAGTAGGTCCTACCCACGAAGTTAACAGCGAAAAGAATCATTTTCAGCACCATCCTGATCTGCAAACTCCTGCTTTTGAAGTAGATTCAAATTTCAACAATATACAAGGGGGATCGAATTTTGTAAATCCAACTAGACCTGATAGGCTTGCTTTTACTCATTCAGGGACCCAGGTATTTGATCAAAACTATCCCGTAAATGTTCCAAATACAGCAGAAGATAGCTCTCTATCTTACGAAGAAGAGAACATGATGTTGAAGCATTTCTTCAAGAATTTACTACCTCTTCTAGATGCACATCCGAATAGTCCTTGGCCCGATTTGGCATTAAAGTATTGTGATTTTGACATTGCAAGAAGCTGCTTTATTTCTTTGGCATGTATTCACATCTACGAAAGTAGAAAGGGAGGTAATGAATATTATAAAAAGGGAATGCTTCACATAAACAACACTATGGATTATCTCATACAATTTATTAGTAGCAATTCAGAGAGTAGTGAGACTAAGATGGTAAAGATAGAACTGCTTCAGACGAATGATAATCCAACCGATTCAGTGATTGCTGCCTCCACGAAAAAGAAATTGATTAGTTCTTTTGTGATTCTTGTTCTTATTAATGTTCATATTTTATTTGCCGTATTGGAAAAGGGGTTATCGTCATTTTCTAGATTTTTTTTTAAGGTCTTTGCTTCTGTTTGTCAAGATGAAATGTTTTATGGCACCCTATTGGAAAATGACAAAAAGCAATCACTTGTCGTGGTTTTGTCTTGGTACGATACCGTTTCAGCAATTGTATCACCTGATTGTAGATTGCCTTATTGTAGCCCTGACTGGTATGGCTCGTCTTTTGGTGAATCAGATAAAGTTTCGACGGCAAAGATGATGGGATGTCCAGGTGAGATTTTCAAAGAGATGGCTAAGGTTTGTTTACTTAGACACGAATTACATAAAGGTTTAAAAGATAACAGAGAAGATATTTTGAAGGAATACGAGGTTATAAAGAGGAATCTTTTGCGTTATAGAGAATATGTTATATTTGAAGTCCCGCAGGAAGATTATGACGTGCTGACGAAGAATGAAGGACAACAATATTCTATACGTTTAAAAGCTGCTCAATGTTGGGCATTAGCGGTGTATGTCACTCTCGTGAAGACAGTTAAGCCACTTCATTTTGATGCAACCATTAAATGTATTTTACATGAATTCATCGATATATATGGGTCCATGAAATCTACTTTGCCATTTGTGACTCAGATGGTTTGGCCAGTTTTTGCAATGGGTTGCGAATGTACATCGGCATGGGAGAAATCAAAACTAGAATTGTTTATGGACACTTTATATCAGAACGCTCAAATGGGAACATTATTTACCCTTAAACAAATAGTTACTAGGGTCTGGGAAACAGGTGAAAGCTCAGAAATTGTCATAAAGACTTATCTTGACGAAGGGATCGATTACTTGCCTTTATAGATCAATTAGATTAAATGGACATTCCTCCAAGAAGGAATGGTGTAGAAATATATACACATGGATTCTCGAAATACTTAACATTTCTAATTCTATTTTAATATATATTTACATTGAAGCATTAAATATTCGTATACATTAAAACTATGTAGTGAAAGACATAACTAAAAAGTACAAATACATTGCATACCAGTAGTGAATGTACTTATAACTTTTGCATAGCAGCAATATCAGTAGATTGAACGTGATCTTCATCTTCTTCGATAAGTTGTTGTAATTCATCAAGAGAAACCTTGGAATCTTCAACAACTAAGTTAATTTGTAACTTCTTGATACCGAAACCAACTGGAATCCATTGAGAAGCACCCCAGACTAAACCGTCCATTTCAATACCCTTGACGTGAGCTAATAATTCTTCTAAGTTGGTTTCATCATCCCATGGCTTGACATCCATGGTAACAATAGACTTAGCTTCTGGCTTTGGACCCTTAGCAGCCTTCTTGGCAGCGTATTCAGCTAATCTTTCTTGCTTTAACTTTTCAGCTTCTTCATCGACTTCATCGTCGTCGGAACCAAATAAGTCAAGTTCATCATCTTCTTCAGCAGCGGCGGAAGAAGCAGCTGGAACGGAACCAGCTGGTAAGGTAGAAAATTCTTCAGTGAAGGAAGCAATGTGGTTTAACCATCTGGTGAATTGTGGGTATTCCTTTTGGAAAGCCTTGTAGACGGTAACATCAGCTTGAGTTGCAGAGGAACTGTCAATTGTTAGTAATAATTCAAATTATTTCAGCCTTAATTACATCTTGTTTTTGTAGTTTTCAAATAAAAAGAAATCAGAAAGTGATATTTAAATCTTCGTTGTCACTCACACGGTGGGTCTTGAATCCACCTCATAAACACGGACCAAAGATTGCGATCATCATATTAAAATTGAAAACTATTGTAACCAGATCATGCAATAGGCTGAAAAGACAGCTATGTGAAGAAGAAATCGACTGTCAATAAATAAAAATAAGCAATTGAAATCAAAAAATCAAAAACTTAGATACCCATTAAAATCAACTTTACTCATTCAACATAAAAAAAAAACGATATTGCACATACCCTTCAACATATGACTTGTCA
This sequence comes from Dujonia santamariae, assembly GCA_030578175.1. Lineage (NCBI taxonomy): Eukaryota > Fungi > Ascomycota > Pichiomycetes > Serinales > Debaryomycetaceae > Dujonia > Dujonia santamariae. The sequence continues at coordinate 57,210 of JANIVZ010000017.1, forward strand.
GCCAAGAATTCGTTTAAGGCCTTGATAGATTCAGTTTTAGAGAAGTCAGAGAAAGACATTTTTAGTTATGTAATTAAGTGGAAAAGAACTTCTTATAAGGAAGGCAGGGGCACTTTATTATAAGGGAAGACAAACTGAAAATTTTTCGTAACACTGAGATCCATCGAAGAAAAAATTAGGGCTGAACGTGATATAATTTACACCGCGTGCTCCCTCTATAACCTTTATAATGAGTAACACACAGTATGCCGGGTAACGTTTATTTCGGAGACCACGCAGACACACATTTACAGGCTGCAAATTGTACCCTAAACCTTGTCACAAAACTGATTTACATTTCGAATTGTCTACAATAATATTCTGTAAGTATTAATACGATATCTGATAGAAAACATGGGAAACCTTGCTACTTTCTGTAGTGTTGTTGATGTATATTGATTTTTTTTTTCTTGATAATAAATATGGTATTAGACTGGGCTCACATTGTTTTGCCATACCTTGCAACGATAGAAGTTATTACATTTTATATTTTCATTTATCTTGCATTTTATTACTCTTAAATTTATTCTATTTATTATAAATATCATTTTCATTTCTCCTTACGCTTCATCTCCTTGTGCTTCGTCTGGTAGATATTTCCAAGTAGGTGTTTCAAAGGAGGCATAACATCTAAACTCATTACTTAATTGAGAATGCTCTGGGTAGAAATCAGTCATTCTTGTTTCTGGATAGTTTTTTCTAATAATATGCTTCATTCTTTCACCAGTACAAGAAATAATCTTACTTTTAACATCACCTGATAAAGTCTTTTCAGACCTGTCAGTCTTCAATAAATTAAAAGCAGCTCTTGCAGAATTTGTTTGACATTCTGGTTCTAAGAACGGTGGATCAATTAAGATTCTGTCTACCTTATGCTTCAATAATTCTGGAATATCATTTGGATGGTTGTAATCATAGAAATAGAAATGCTCTTTTCCAGCCAATACTTCAAATCGTTTATCAAATTCAAAAAGGTAAATGTGCTTTGTAGGAATTTCACTTTCAGGAAACTTTTGGATAGCTGCATAAACAGAAGGTGCACTTGCAATGACTATAACTGTATCTTCGTCAGCACCATCTAATAACGCATGGCCCAAGGTAGCAGCAGTTTCGTCACTGTACCAAAATTGTGATAATTGCCAGTCTTCTTTGAAAGCTTCCATAGTAAGCTTTTCCTTTTGAATCTTATCATATTTATCTTGAGCAGCTTGAGATAATTTTTCGAACTGTTCTTGTCTTTGCTTCTCTTCAGACTTAAATTCGGCAAGAGCAGCTAATGTACTTGCAGAGAGAGCAATTACTTCATCATCAGAATCCATCTTTAAGGTTATTGAACTATAAAAATATTAAAAAAATGTTTAAATTTTTTTTTTTTTAATATTCTTAAATATGTAATAGTAGATCTAATCTCTATTGTTTAAGTTGTAATACAACAATCTCTCTGAGTTACGACTCGATGCTTGGTTTGGTTTATTCTGTACATATATATGAAATCGAAAAGAAAAAAAAGTCACGTGAGAGTGATGATGAACGGTTTTGAGCATTTATAAGAGAGGATGAGGTCCACTTTTTTCTGTTATACAGTAACCCTGCTTATGTATGAAAGAAATCCATTAGCTTTGTTAAGTCGTTATAAACTATTCTACATTGTGCAATTAATAGAATCTTTTGCAAAACTTTAACAGCATCGAAAATTCTCATAGGAATTGAATAATTCTCCATTTGAGGTGTACGGATGAAATATTTTGTTTGGTTTTTCGGTCCAATACCCCCTATCGCAGGTTCGACTCTCACATATTTTATTGTTTATTTTCTTTTATTATTTAATTGCAAACCTCCTCTTAGTAGTTTAGAATGAAATACCCACCGGCTGAAATAGTTGAATTTGTATTACAAAAAGCAGCATATTCAGGAAATCATGGAATTGCTTTGATGGATATATGGCTGGAAGTTTCAGCTTTTTTAGGGGAGACCTTAGATGGGTTTTTAAAGAATATAATATGGCAATGGATTTTTTTTGATGAAGCCAATAGTAGCCTGGAGTTCGAGAGCCAGTTGAACGTGTTTAAGTTAGACTTGGATATTCCATTACCTTTGGTTGCAAACTATGAAGAGTTTATCTCTCTCAATGAGAATGAATCAAGTTTAATTTTAAAACCTTCACCCGATACTCAATGGAAATATTTAACCGGACTTGAGAACCTGAAAAGATTGAAGTCACAATTGGGAGAATTCCCGTTTCAATTGCTTTGTGAGATTGCCAGATCAGGAAAGCTGGGTATATTGTCACCTACTTTAATCAAAAACACGGGTCAAGATCCAAGATCTTTAACCCCTAGATTAAAAAAGTTGGAAGATTTAGGGCTCATTTTGAAGACAAATTATTATAATGAGGTATCACGTCAACATACGAGCTTGAGCGTTCACAAGAATTTTGCGAGAGATGAGTTTTCTAGTACTGTTGCAGACTTAAATGAAGATTTAGAAGGTTCAAGAAATGTACAGAAAACCAAACAATACATCGTCGATGCAGTCAAGAAAGCGCCTAATCAATTGAGAGGGTTCAGAGATTTGAAAGTTGAATTAAAGTTAGATAAAAATTTATCTTCTTCTAAGTTCTTCCGTAGTATTGTTGAATATTTGGATAAAAGAGGATATGTGGAAAGACTAATGGTAAAGGAGTCTGATGATAGACCATTGGTTTACTGTATCAAGTATGTAAAAGATATACCAAAAGATAACAACGATATGGATGACTTGTCAGAGTTTGTTAATGTATTTGGTTTGGAAACCGAAAATGGAGCCAACGAAGACGAAGATGGAGATGATGTGAATATTGATGGCATCAAAGAACCAGTAATAAGTAAATCTTTTTCATTGCAGAACCAGTTCTATCAATTCATACTGACTTTTGGTACAACCGGTGCGACTTCCATGGATATTGTCCGTAGTATTTCTGGTATTTCAGACTGTAGACCATACACAAGGGCATTGGACACATTCACTTCCTTTGTTATTGACCACGAAAAGTTAAAAAATCTTCGGAAGTATGATGATGATTATGAGAATTATTCAATCGTCAGAGGATACGATTTTGAAGGAAAATATAAATTTTATAGATACTTTACCAAGGAAAATTATTTGAAAATATCTTCAAACTCAACGAAACAGAATAAAAATCATGTTACTAAGTCTACGAAGCTTTCTACGAATATCGAGGTATTGAACAAAAAATACTTTACATCTATAGGAAGTATCACGAATACTTCGTTATCCAAGAGTGCTCAAACACACAGAGGAAAGAGAAATATAGAACGAGATAACTACTCAGAACCAAAGGTTGAAAGAAGGGGTAGACCAAAGAAATCCCAGAAAGTAGTTGACGTGGAAATAGACTCTCCTAAGCCAAAAAGGTCGAGAGTGATGATCAACAAGGACCCCCAAATGGCGGAAACTGTTTCAGAAAATTTGAGCTCAATATCTACTATCGATGAATCAATAGCTTTGTTTAACAATAGTGCCGTAACATTTCCTGATAATCTTCGGAACCAAGTCTCAGCAGTATCCAATTCTTCTTCTACTTTACCAAAACTTGATAATATTAAACCTGAATTTGATCAACAAACAGAGGCACCAATCCTGGATGTAGGAGCGAAGCGCCTGAGTTCCGAATCGAAGAAGCCTATAGCAATGGCTCCATCTGGCTCTCTTAAAGCAATCAAAAGAAGATCAGCCTTGATGGAGATTATAAAAGACCAAGGCGGGGTAACTTATACCACTGCGAACTTATGTCGTTTAGTTGATGAAAAATTAGGGAATACTACAGTGACCGATAAGAAGACACTTGCAAGAGATGTGTCCTATTTAATTACAAGTCGTGAGTTAGAAGCTGAAGATATTTCTTTTTCCATGTCTGGGCAGCCTGTCACTAGAAAATTATTGATTCTAGTAGACCCTCTGTTGAGACCAACTGATGAATTCATTGCGACAATAAAGTACCAGTGTATGAGTGATAATGGTAACAAGCAAACTATTTTAACGGAGAGGAGAGTGATTGAAGACCAGGTAACACTTTTTAATCAATCTTTGGCGCAAAAGAATAATAGATTGTCAAGTTTGAAGAGTAGAACAAAGAGACTTGTCAAACAAGAAGATGAATACAATTCAATCCCCGAATCAGCAGAAGACGACCAACTTCATGCTGAATCCAAGAAGAAAACAACTAGGAAAGAAAGAAAAGCTAATGCAATTAGCCACGAAGCAGATGGTTCATTTTCGACGATCATTCCAAAAAAGAGAAAATCAAGGGTAAAGTCAACAAGCAAAAAGACAAAGAGTATACCCTCCAATGAAAGTTCCAGAATTCGTGTTCGTGGCGAAAATAAATTTGACCAAGTACAAGCTACTCTATTATATAGAGCTGTTATCATTTCCAAAAGTTTCAAAAGAGGTCCGATTGATTTTGAATCTATTACCCATTTATTTGAAAATATGACTGTCAACGAAGTTAAAAGGAAATGGATTGCAGTAAGAAAGGTAGTAGGTGGTTTAACAGCTGTAATGAGAGGAATTAGAGTATTTGAAAGGATAATAACTAGAGCTATAGAAGAAGGCAGTGTGACTAGTTCGGATTTGATTGACTTAGATTTTGAATTGTTGTTGTCAATTTGGGAAGAGGCTGATAATTCCATCTTGGAAGGCATCGATAGTAATCCGTTCTACTCCACGATAGAAGGGAATATGGAAGAATATGAAATACTTGATTATAAGACGAATTATACTGAAACTTTTGAACAACTTGAAGATAATTCTATGAGACAAAAGGAAATAATACTTTCTGGTACTACCTTCTATTGTGGTAATGTCGAGACTATTATTTCAAAGAAACATGACAAGCTTAGATCAATTCTTAAAGCAACTTTTGCAACACTGAAAGATAGCTTTTCAAGTCAGATTGTGAATAATATTTTAACGCAATATGAACAAGAAGATATCCAAGAGGCAATCAACAGTTTACTTAAGGACAAGGAGATCACATATCATACTCTTCAAGAGTCAGAAGCTAGGTTTATACTAACTGATAAGTTTCATAGTTCATTGGTTCAGAAAGTTTTTAGTTTAAAGTTTTTTCAACAAGCTTCACAATTTCAATCGAATTTTATGAATGTCGTTGAAGCAAATAAAGGATTGATTTTGTCCCAGGGAATTGCGAGTGGTGAAGTTGCATCTTTACTCAACTTATTGATAGGAAGAAACGGTGCAGTTATTTCAAGGGTAGATAAACCGTATAAGTTTACAGGTTATGAATCGAGACTTATTGATAAATCTAACCTTTCGTGTGATATTATAGCAAGCGGAACGACCACTCAAGACTCCACACTTGTTTCTAAGGTTCCTGTCCCAACTGGAAAGGCTTGCTCTCATATTTGGTTAGATCTAGACGGAAGTATTGATATTAAGTTATGGTCAAAGATTATCATTTCAACCCTATATCATATTGTATTTAAGCCAGGTATCCCACTATTTCACTTACATAGAAAATTGAGCACTGTTTTGAGTGTGAATGATTTCGAAAAAGTAATTGACTGGTTAGAAAAGAGTAAAGTTATTAGGAAGGGATCAAATGATGGCTTATTTTCTATTAATGAATGGTATTCCATCTTGGGCCACTAAGCCCCAAGTATCAAGATTGTATATATAGCTACTTACTTAATTTTTATTGTCGCACTAGTGAAAATTCGTTTATACCATACAACTATAGAAGTTTCCTCTGTAGTTATTTTTTTGCAACTTTCTCGCCATCACTCTCCTGTATATAGCAGGACATCTCATCTAATTCATAATTTTTTTTTATAGAATTAAGATACTTTCATCTTCTTGAAGTCTGTTGTTTCTTAATTTTAATAATGGGTTTAGCAGGTACTAAAGTGAAGCAAAGATTTGGGTTAGACCCAAGAAATACAAATTGGTCAAATGACACTAGTAGATTTGGACATCAATATCTTGAAAAGATGGGTTGGAAAGAAGGAAAAGGTTTAGGTTTAGTAGAACATGCCACCACAACTCATGTCAAAGTTCACATAAAAGATGATAACGTAGGATTAGGTGCCAAATTAGCAAAAAAGCAAAAAAAAGATGAGTTTGATTCCGGTGAATGTGCTGGGTTAGATGTTTTCCAAAGAATATTGGGAAGATTGAACGGTAAAGAAGACCAAATAAATAAAGAATTAGATAGGCAAAAGTTGGAAGTCTGGAATGGTAAATGGGGTATGACATTTGTGAAAGGTGAAGTATTGAAGAGTACCTGGGATGCTGAACAATCTCGATTATCTTCCAAGAGAAAGAGAGAAGAGGAAGAAAATGTAGAAGAACCAAGTAAAAAGTCAAAGAAGGAGAAGAAGGAGAAGAAGGATAAGAAGGAGAAGAAGGATAAGAAGGAGAAGAAGGAGAAGAAGGATAAGAAGGAGAAGAAGGAAAAGAAGGAAAAGAAGGATAAGAAGGAAAAGAAGGAAAAGATTGAAAAGAGTGAAAAGAGAGATAAGAATGTAAAGGAAGTAAAGAAGGAATCGGAACCGAAGGAAAGGAGTGAGAAGAAGGCAAAGAAGTCCAAGAAGGAAAAGAAAGATAAAAAAGATAAGAAATCCAAGAAGAACAAGGAAGAAGTTACTAGAGAAAGTATGTTGAAGCCAAAAGAAGGCACATCACTGCAAATATCTAGTAGATTATCAGTGAGATCTAGATGGATCAAGCAAAAGAGAGCATCAGTCATGGATGCCAAATCTTTGAACGAAATTTTCATGATAACTAATTAGCATATATGTAGACCTAGCAATACAAACTACGCATAGAACTAAACTTTATTTAATTGTATTTTATAACTTTACTCACGTGATATAGATTTAGAAGAAGAGTAAAGCAAATCCACCCATGAAACACATACCCATACTGGCAACAGCAAGAAGGTCACCTGTAGAAAAGGAGACATTAACCTTCAGGGCTGAAGATTTCTTTGTAGAGCTAGCAGATGAATTTGAACCAGATGAACTTGAAGATGAACCAGAGCTAGAACCAGAACTTGATCCTGAAGTTCCAGTTGGAGTTACACCACTAGCTACAGAAGCAATCTTTGCGGAACATGTTGAGGCAGTGGTAGCACTCTTGTTGATGGAAGCAGAACCACTAAAGTCACAAGCATGTGATGCTTTGTTCATCTTTTGGTAATATTTGTCTAAAACGTAAGAAAGCTTATCCTTGTCACTACAGAATGAATAACTACCATATGAGCCTGAAGTTCCGTTGACATTGATGAATGGAGTACAATCCATTTGACCACATACCGATGCAAACAAATCACCATAATCCTTTGATGAAACATCATCAGAAACTACGCATGTTAATGAATTGGCAACACAGTCACATAAATCAGAATCTGGAGTTGGTGGTAAACTTGGCGAAGCCTTCCAAGTTTCTGCTGAAGCTGGACAAGACAAAGTGTTTGTAGCGGCAGCTGAAATGGTTGCTTGAGAAGCTTGTGCTAAAGTTGGTTTGATCAGATTGATTTCTTGACTGTAGTAGGAATAGTCTGCTAATGTTTTGACAGATGATCCATCAAGAGAAACCAAACCGTAGTTGTTTTCTTCTTCAAAGTACATATAAACAATACCACCAGACCAAACGCCTGTCATGTCGGACGAGAAAAGAGATCCAACTTCAGTGAATTTTCTAGGACGAACCTCGTTACAACCGTATTCAGAAAAGAAAACTGGAATTGTCAAGTTCTTATATTCTTCAGTTCTATCAGCAAAACCAGAGGTTTTAAATGTGGAATCACCACACCATTCATACATGTTAATACCAAAGAAATCAGCTCTTTCTTCAAGGGAGCCACAAGCAAAGTAGTCGGCAATGGCGACTCTGGTGTCAGCATCATCATTAGAAGAGTAACCAACTGGAATTGATCTGTACTTCTTGTCAGAAATATATTGCTTGGTATCTCTGATGGCGGCCTTTACGAAAGCAGAAGCATCAGTGTTACTTTTGTTATTGGTAACTTCATTACCAGCAAAGAAACCCAAGACATTTGAGTAATTCAGAAATTTATCAACAACGTCGGTATAACGCTTGTAAAGGTCAATGTTCCATTCTGGAGAATCTCTGTTAATGGATAAATCTGGTTCTGATAAATCAGCAATGATGTAAATACCAGCGTCATTAAGGGCTTGCATACACTCGGTGTGGTCCAATGAAGTATTAAGTGCATAAACACGGATAGTATTGGTGTTAACTGCTTGTAAGTACTTGATATCTCTCTTACAAGATTCTGCGTCTGCCAATGGATCAACGAAACCTCCAGTAGTATCATTTGCGGTACTTTGTTGGTAAGCGATACCTCTCATGAGGAATTGGGTACCATTATTTGAAAAGAAGAATTTGTTACCAATTACTTCGACTGTTGGGAGATCATCGGCCAGCGCAACTGATGCCAAAACGAGCGCAAGGAAGAAAGTCTTGACTAATGAATAAATCATATTGGATAAACGATGAATTATACAAACTGTAGAAAGAAGAAGAAGAAGAAGGAGAAGAAGAAGAAGAGAAACAGAGAAAACAAATTTTTGGCAATAGCTTCCCTTATAGTACAATTTGATTCTAGGTGGTAGGTTTTTTTTTAAGGCAAAACCTTCTATTCTGGGCACAAGAAATAATAAGATAAAACACGAGTCTGGGATTTTTCAGGGAATAAACATTTTTCAGAAGAAAGGCTCAAAACTGACAAGAAAAAGACCAAGGTTCAAAACACAAGAACACGAATCATTAAGGTGGTTGGCATTATAATGACTAAAGCAGTAATACTTCGAGGATGTTTACCAATGCCCAGAAATTCAAGCAATTTAATTTTTTTTGTTTAATTATTAATTAACTTCCATTTTACTTCCATTTACGCTACCCACTTCTCTTTCATACCCCAAATTGAATCTGAATTTAATATCAAAGCTGATTCAATGATTCAATGGTAGTGTAGGTGATGGGCTCTTCTATTAAACAAGGGTCTTATTTGGAACACACGCAGGTACCGTGGAGAAGACTAGATTCATGTTTTTTTTTTTTTTCGCGTAATGGTTACGAGCTTTTTGACAATTAAGAGTTAAAAATAAACACTTAATGTGCCCTTATAGTTTGATGAGAGGCGCTGCTATATTATTGCATTCATGAGCAAAAGTACAGTCGCGTTCCCTGACATTATGGGGTGGAGCGAGGGGCGAAGCTGGTGCTGGTGCGGTGTAGGGTGAAGAGAGTTTTTGATCTACGACGTGATAATTGAGATGGGACAGGCATTATTTGCCGAGCCATCAACGAACGAAGATTCACGAACGAAGCCATCTTCTCAGCCACGAACCAAAAGCCATTGCCAAACGTGGATAGCCATAGACGCGAGATTTTTAGTCAACGTCGGATCTTTAAACACAGCCTCTTAAAATAAAAATATCACTGGAATGGAACAAGACAACACATTCCTCCTATTGTAGCTGATGGTTTGAAAAAAAAAAAAGATTCATACTTTACATTATGAATATTCAGACTTAATCTAGCCCGTTTCACTTCACTTCACTATGGAATTAAGAGCTTTGAGGAATTGGCGTCGACTCGTTATAATCTTATCTAACGAGACCTAAAGGAGAAAGCTCGAAGCATGCAAATCGGACCTTCACGTTAGGTGCGCTAATAGAGACTTCAAAATTCCACCAGAATACTAAGGATGTTTTCTGTAAACATAACTGGCATATGTCAATAGGTGGTTGACGATTGGGCAGAACATACTTGCTCTTATGTAAAACCAGTTCATTGAATGCTTGAGTTATGGTAGGGCTTATCGCACTTCTCTCGCTATCATTTGACGTGATTTATGTCTTTTGGGTTTGGGTTTGTGCCAATTGTCTATTTGTAGCTAATATCAATTTATTTTGCACCCAAAAAAGCAAATCTCATTTGTAATACTTTATTGCCTACACATTTTTAGCACATTAAAGCCAAAAAATGAAAATTTTAATAGTATACACCCTCCTTCATACTTGCGTGGCAAATTTGGTTCGTCTGGAACAAGGTTCTTATGTCAATCCCAATCCTAGGCAATACGAAAACTGCGAGGTTCAAGATTTGGTTCAACTTTCAGAGTGCTGCAACGATGTTTTAAACAAATTAGACGAATGTAAGGCAAATGATCTTGCTTGTGAATGCTGTGCATTACAATCAATGAAGCAAGAATGTTATGGATTGTGCCCAGGAAACCCTTCAAATAATTTTTTAACTACTTTGTTTGATGATTGTGCAACATTAAATGATGTGAATGCTTGTAGCTTGCCGTTTAAAAAGGATGACAGTATTCCAATCCCAAAAGACTCTAAGGAAGCTGAGAAAGTAGTTGAAGAAAGTCCTTCAATTAAAGTTAAGTCGAAAATCCAGTACAAGGGAAATAAGGGTGGCGTCGATGAAGAAATCAGCTTCGAGTTTGAAGAAGAAGATGGTGATGGTGCTAACGTACAAATGGATGCAGACCTCGAATCCAAAGCCGACCTTAATATCAATAATACCGGCAGTGAAGGTATCAATTCCACAATTTTGAACACTGCAGAATCCTCGTATCGAACTCTCAACAATCTTACAACTCTAAAGAATTCATCAAATGGTTCAGCTCTCAGTTCTGAGAGTTCAGCCTCGTACGATTGGAATTTGAACCTCATTTACTTATTGTGCATCCTATCAACCTTAGCGTTTGGAATTACCTCTTCATGATATATATATATTATTATTATTCTTATTATTATTAGTGGTAGTATGATATTTACAAATCAATACAGTAAAAATGCAAAAATATTAAGGCAAATACAAAGGAGAAGATTCTATGTTTTGTTTGTTAATTCAATATGTATTTCTTTATGAAATAGTTCAATACAATTCCTGTTTTTAATTATTGACTTTCATTCATCCAATCTAAAGTGTATTTAATACCTGTTTCTAAATCAACAGCAGGCTTGTAGTCAAGAATTTCCTTGGCTTTAGTAATATCGTGATAACGAGTAGCACAGACCACCTTGACTCTAAATGGAGTGAGACCCGGTTCCTTGTTTAAAAGTTTTGAAAAAAATTGGGATAAGTACCCAGCAACGTAAGCAACAGGCTTAGCCAAGACAATATTGTACTTGTCGATATGTCCATCGGCCTTCCAAACAGTACGGGCTAATGTCCAGAAATAGGTTGGTGCGTCATTAGTAATGAAGAATGTTTCACCAGCGAGTTTTGAAGAATATTTTGGGTCTAATATCTTCTGGGCAGCCAAAACATGGGCATCTGCAACATTTCCAACGTAAGTCCAATCAAATAAATTGTTATTGTTACCTAATTGGAACTTGGATTGGCCCAATTTGGCAGCTGCTCTTAAACCAGGTACCAACTGACGATCTCCTGGACCGAATATACCAGCAGGTCTTAAACAAACAGTGTAAAAAGAGGAAGTGTTACTTTCCATTACTGCTGTTTCGGCGATAGCTTTGGTTTCATTGTAACCATCCATGTGTACCTTAGGATAAGGCCAGGATTCATTTGCATTGTGGACATCTTGGCCATTAAAGATAACACCAGCTGATGAAGTATATACTAATGCTTTTACCTTTAAATCTTTGGCGACTTTAATCAAATTCTTTGTACCTTGGACGTTAACCTTTTCATAGATGGCTTGTGGTAAACCATGCATTGGCAGTGCTGAGTGAACGATAACATCACACTTGGATTTATTAATTGCATTTGCAACGTCTTCCTCTGAAGTTAAATCACCTTGGTGGAAAATAACTTTATCAGTTGGAAAAGTGAAGTATTTTGATAAGTTTTCAGGTAAAGGACGAACATCAAATACATGAATTTCTGTGCTTGGGGTGTGTCTATAAAATTGTTCAATTAAATGAAGACCAAGAAAACCAGCTCCACCTACTAATAGAACTGAAGATAAATCTGACATGCTTTGTATTTGTTTGGAAGAAGAGCTCTCGTTTATTTATAAGACTTCGTTTAAAGTACTCGTATGTATGTCAGAAAAAATCGCATGGAAGATCGGAGATCAAAATCAAAAGGTATGCAGGATAGTAGCTGCAAGTAGTATCACTTCCATAATTTTCTTCCTATAAATATACATTAAAACTTAAATTAGTTTATTATTATTTTTATTATTATTATTATTAATTTATATATATAGATATTTTCTTAAGATTAATCTGACTTTATTTACTCCACTTTATCCTAATAATTAAAAGTTAAACATTGACTTATAAGATTCAACTTTTGCTTGATCAAGTTGAATTTGAGTTTGTTGTATTTCAGGGAAAGTGAAAGAGGATTCTGTAATAGATGGTTTAATTATAGTTGGTTTTTCAAATGGGTTGCTGTCAGTTGAAGGTCTCTTTGAAATTCCAAATGAAAAAGCAGCCTTCTCTGTTGTTGTCGTCGAACCGTTAGCCATAGGAGCCGCCTCTGGTACTTTCTGTTTACCAAACAATGAAGGTGTACTAGTTGGAATTGATGCTACCTTATCAGGCTTATTAAATGAGAATTTTACTTGTGGCTCTGTTGGCTTGGTCGAGGCTTCAGTTGATGTAGATGTTGATGTAGATGTAGATGTAGATGTTGATGCTGATGCTGAAGTTGCTGCAATTTTTGGTTTTCCAAAAGAAAACGTGGGTTGAGGCTCTCCTTTAGTTGCTAAAGGTTTGGAATTACTTTCTAGTTCAATTTCCTTTTTCTGATTTTTAATTTCTGGTAACGTTTCCGATTGATCAAACAAAATTGTTTTGGAAATATCTTCAGCAGTTAATTTCTTCTTTTCATCGGAATCGAATTGCTTATTATTTCTCTTTGGTCTGGTGAAAGGACTTGAAAATGCTTTAATATTGCTTTCATTTATATCTTGTATAGACTCGCCACCATCTAATATTGATAATATAGTATTGGCTGTGTTACTTAGTGGTTTATTCGTAATCGAGACATCTGAAGTAGAAGTTTGGTTAAAAGAATTGGCAATTTGTGAAGTTGGTTGCGGTTGTTGGACTAAAATATCAATCTTTTTCTTCTTAGATGATAAATTAGGGGTCTTTATTCTTGTTCTGTATGGAGAAGGTAAACCAGAAAATTGATATACTCTTTTTACTGATGGAACACCCTTTAATCCTCTGTTAAACGAATTGTCGTTCACGGTATGATATACTGGCTTATATTCTGGAGTCGAAAAGGAAGTCGAAGCATTCTTCAACACCCTTTGTGAGTACGGAGTAGCAAATATATTGGAAGAATTTGCGATATCTATGGAGTTATCTGCATTCACAGCTCCAAGATGATGAGATGGAGACTCAGGAACGGACTGTGAAGGAGTTTGTGCTTTTGATAAACGTTGTCTTTTCACTGTAGCAGGAGTAGCTTGACGAGATTTTGATAATAATGCTACAACACCTTCATATTCTACTTCAGTTAATGGTCTATCACCTTTAGCTTGGAAAAACGATGTTAAGACATGGTTTGGAGTTGATGAAACTTCATTTGATGATGAAGAAGGTTGTTTATGAGGAGTTTTGAACTCCGGTTCGTTAAATTTAAAAGGCAGAAGAGAGGTGGATATATCCATTTGTGATGGCTGTGATGGCTGTGATGGCTGTGATTGTTTCTGTTGTTCCTCTGAGGCTTGCTTTGGTTGCTCACCAGTGGTCTTCCATAGAGATGCTGGCGTGAGGAATTGCTTCATCTTCGAAAACAAACCATTGGTAGGTCGAGAATAAGGAGTGTTAGACTTCGAAGCAGCTTGCTTCTCACGATAAGACCGAATTACTCTGCGGTTATCCATTTTACTTATGGCTTCTCTAAAGTTCAATGGTGTAATTATCAAATGTCCTTGGTTCTTCTTTTTTTTTTCGATTTTCAATATCATCATTAATCTACGAAGAAGAAGATGGAAAAAAGAAATCAATATACAGGATTTAGGCTATGAAACATTTGACAAGATATCACAATAGAGAAACATTTAGTGATCACCAATTTTTACAGAAGCTAAGGTTGGTATGGAAACAATATTGCTATATTTATGGTCATCTCTATATAACCTATATTTATTCTGAATATTTTGCCTATACATATAATGCCTCAGGATGGTGTTTGACAAAGTTCAACGTTTTCACGTGACAAAGAAATAGTGAGAATACGCGTGTAGCACATATAATAAACAATAATTCTAGTAAAAAAGAATACACTGTTTATTTTAAAACCCACAAGCTAACAAGAACATTACAAAGAAAACATCAGTCTAGTAAATTGATATGAATATAGTTATAAAACGATTATGCTAGAATATATTTCAGACTCCGAATACGATAGCGGAGGTGAAATCAATCCGGAAGAGGTATCTCTTTCCCGAATGGAGAGCGTTTTATCAACTTTTCCTTTGGATGATCGAATCTCCATTTCAAATTCTTTAAAACAATCCGGATACTTGATACGACATAATCAAGACACTTATGCTGTTGATGAAGGCAGATTTGAGGAATTAAACCAAGTTAATGAAGATGACGAAAATAATACAACTCGAGATGACCTGGATGCTGCATCTAGGGTTTACAATATTGATGAACTCTTTTCTGATATTACCTATGCAAGTCAAGAAATAGACGACATGCCAAAGTCTCAACCACAACAACAAGTAAATTCGACTCAATTGCCACAGCAATCTTGCCAATTATTGGAGCAATCTCCCCTTCCTCATGCTGGTGAAGTAGATGAAGAAGAAGCTGAAAATGCAAATCACCTCAGAGCCTATCTTGGTTCAAAACAAAGTGTACATAATAGAAGAGGACTAAGAGATCGAAGCTTTGCAAATGCTCATCCGTATTTGGCCGATAGTTCTCACTGGATGGGACTAGCCAGTATTAATGCATTAAATGATCTCTATAAAGAAAACCATGATGTGGGGTTAATAGTTAAGATTTTGAATCAAAAATATATGAAAAACAAGCGGAAATATCCAAAGGATGACAAATTTAAATTTAAAAGCTTCTATGCCTTTTTAGGAAAAGGTAGGCATACTGGAATTAATGATTCTGAAGATAATTCAAATCAGAAACAAAATCATCAATCGCAACAGACTCAAGATGGAGACACTGGGCAATATTCTCAAATCCAAGATAACTATTCAGAGGATGAAAATTATGATTCTCAAAGAGATAGTCTTGGTTTACTGCAAGGAATGGATTACGAAGCAGATATATTTAGTTTGCCAGAAGATAACTACGTTTCTACGAGTCCAAGGTATCAACAAGGCGAGCAATATAATGAAAATACATCCTCAAGCAATATTCAAAATACTTTAGATGCTGGAAATAAAAGTGAAGAAGATGAAGAAAGAGAAGAAAGTGATAGCGAGGATGTGGATGAAACTCTTGTACGTGTTGGAGGTCGTTTATTGAAAGAAAAGAGTGTTCTACGAGGTACATTACCAGAATCAGCAAAGAGACTTTCGATTTATCAACCGAAACCAAAAGTGCACCAAAGACATAAACCTAAAGTTTTGGAATACAGGAAAGGTTTGGCTGTAAAAAAGAAAGATCCTTCGAAATCTACGGCTGATCCACGACAAGATCTCCGTGGTTTTGTTGACGATAATGAATACTATAACGAGATAAGTGATATCTATGTTAGAAGCCCAACGCTTAGTCCGGTTCCTCAACTTGAAAATCTCTCTGGTAATATGAACAACTCGTATTATTTACATTCTCCGAAGTTCGAAAGTTTGGATGAAATCATAGAAATTGAGGATGAAGGAAGTGAAAGGGATATTCAGTATGACAATGAAGAATTTGATTGGGAAGTTGTTGAAGATGATAGGATTGACCCCATGTTTGAAAGAAATTATTTGGGAATTTCAAAATCTAAAACTACACCAAAGCGAAGAAAGATTTCAACTTCCAGAAGTATTCCAGTGACACAAGGATATATTAAGCCATATTCTTCTAACAGCTTTAGACAGTCGATATTGTTTGGTCAAAATCTGAGGTCCAATTCACTAACCACAACGAGGAAGATAAGTGATTCAACCAAAGCTAGGATCAACACTGGAAGAAAATTGGTCCACCGCAATCGACAATCTCGACTCCCTCTCTCGGAAATTGAATCTGAGCATAATAAACGGCCATTGTATACACTGAAGCAACTACCTCGACAGCAAGATATTATCGCAAATGGAAAACTTAAATCTAGGTATGATTTTTCAAGAATACCAGTAACGTCAACAGTTGCAATTGAAGCCGATAGTGGTAAAAGTTTCATCAATAATAGGATCACACGCACATCCACGCAAATCACACATTATAACAAATTAGTATATAAACAGCAGAGTAGATTGGGGGTCGACGAATTAGAATTTCCAAAGGGTTTTATTTTGGCAAAAATGGAATTATCCAAATTGAATTCATTAAAGAATGGATATACTAAAATGATTCTGGGTGGAAAGGACGCTATATATTTCAATTTATTAGGCGAATCCTATTCATTTTTACTATTGAACAAGTCTAGTTCCCTGCAGCACGTGTTAAAATTATTACGACAGCTTTCCCGCATTCTAAAGGACTGGAGAATATTAAACGAACCTTTACTTGAAGTGGAGATATATAATTCCATTGGAGGGCTAATTGAATGGTCTTTGATTCTACAGGAATTACCCGATGAGAGTTCATGGCAACTTCTTTATAATATCTGTCACGAATTTGAAAGACTTTCAGAGAAAAAGTTCGTTCTTAAAAAACTAGTTTACTATCCATACTTTATTCTCTTACTTGAGATTTGGAGAATGATAGGAGAAGGTTTGGGCTTAAATGTCAAACAGAAGTATCCAAATGATGGCCTATATTTTAGTAAAGTTTATTTTAGGCTATTGTTTGAGAATTTTACCGCTGAAGAATTTCAGAACAATCTTGAAGTTATTAGAAATGAAAATTTTGAAACTGGTATTTTTACAATCCAGTTTGAGTCTCTTTACTCAATATTTGTCGTCAATCGGGGAAGAAATGCCGAGATAGAGAATGAAAATTGGTGGTTGGCCATTGATGATGGGTTGAAAAGTGTGAGAAGGGATGGGAGCGGTTATCTGAATATTTTAGACTTGTTGTATTTGCTATCAATTTCTATCGCACAAAGAAGCTTTAAGAATGTACATGCTTGGAAACCCTTTTATACTATTTATTCATCTATTTCAGTACTGGAAAATGTTGATTCCTTCATCTATGATAAGTTTTTAAACATTTGTTTTCAATTGAAGGATCAATTTTTTTGGACTATTGAAGAACGTTTAATAATTATGATTTATTCCAAGACTATAACAACACGAAAGTTTGCAAATTTTGAGAATGAAAACATAGTACCTCGTTTAATTGGGAAACTTGTGACCAGGGATAGTATCCCAGATACATCCTTCTTTGATAGATTCATGTATTTGCTATTTTCCTACGTTTCTGAGTTGTCAGTTGGTGATTCTAAAAGTAATAAAAAGAGACTTATTTCCAAGTTGTTTACCTCAAGTCATTTTATCTACACGAAAGGAGACCATAAGAACTTTGCAATGTATGTGAATCGTTTCAATTTTATTTTGCTATTAAGTCAACTTTCGAATAAAATTGATCAAAGAGGTCAATTAGTAGATTTGATAAGACATATTGAAGACTCTGGTGACATAGACTTCTACAGAATTACTTGTGAAGGATTAGATGTGTATAGTGAAATTGTTGGTGATGATGTCCAATACCTCCCATTGGAAAGTTACTCCGCTATCATTAACAAAATTGGGAACACTTATAAGACCAAGAAATTTCATGAGTGTTTAGATATTTGGACGCGTATGAAATCCCTGATTAACAAGTGGACTTTGAAAGGTGAAAATGGTTTGGTAAATATTCTTGTTGTCTTTGGAGGAATCAATTTCAATTTGTTTGATGATCTATTTCTCATGGATATAAACAAACTTTTATTAAATGCTTTGACCGAACTTAAATCAAAATCAAACAACTTGGTTGATAAACAGGTGATTAGGTCTATTTGTGAAGCCAATACTTCTATTCTTCAAATTCAAATGGGCCGTTTACCACTCGTAGATGAAAGAATAGTTTCATCTATAATCGAGGTATTGATAAGAATATGGATAATAAGCTCGTACTTATTAGATCCTCAAATTAATTGGAATGAACTCATTTTTCAAAGATTTCCTTATATTGGAAATGCATATCTGAGAAACAAATTTAATTTGTTCTTTTACAATGAATTACTATCATTTTTAACCCTAGCTGACTACTTTGATACTTACCTTGCACTTATATTACAAAAGTTTGTTCCTGGTGACAGTTCTGAATATCAAGCACTTTTATTCAATAATTTGAGGAATATTTCATGGTCTACAGGGTCACCTTATTCTACGGTTTTCCACTTTCCAAGCGACATTCCAAATGTTCCTCTCTCAAACCTCCAATTTTCGAAATACAAATTACTGCTTATAAAGTATATCTTTCAAAATATTGTTTCGGCAAACATAACTGATCTGGCCAAGGAATTTTATGTGAAACAATATGTTGGAATGCTTTTGAAATCTGTAACTTCAACGACAACAATACCTGTATCGAGAAGTGAGGACTATGTTAAGAATATTGAGATACTACAAAAATACTGCCTGAGATACGTGAAGAATGATGTATCTTATAAAGCCTTGATTCGAAATTTGGGCCTTCTGCAGTCTGACGTTGATGCTTATTCTTGGGCGGACCTTTCTTTAAAATCTAAGCTAAGTTTGTTCCATTTAGAATATGCCTCTTCGGTTCATAAAAACGGAAACCAAGATACTCTTGAGAATTTTAAATGTATTGGAAAGTTTGTCAAAAAGAATGACGGAAATTTAGACATAGTATATCATTTAGTAAGCATATACATGAAGGCTATATCGCACCGCCAATTTGACAAATGGGTTCTTATATATTACCTTATTGATTTCTTGGTGCGTAAATTACAAACCTGTGAAGTCAATATAACGGATGGAACCTACAAGAGTTTCTTAAATCTGTTGAGTATCTTGGGGAACTGTGGTAGTAGTGGAAGAGACAACCCCTACTTTGGTTACCGAATAATCTCGCTTTGTGCCACCGCTGAATTACTTAAAGTAACAGTCTTCATTTATGATGGGTACAAAGACATAATGCAGTTGAAGGAAAATATTTCCAAATTCATCAGCTATTTGGCTACAAATCCAGATCCTATTGAAATAGATTCATATTCCATGTTAAGAGTATTCGATATTTCCAATCCTTCTTCTGAAATTAAAGATTTTGTGACAGAACTTCCCGAGGGTGCAATTGTTGATGAAGAATCTTTGAAAAACTCAACCACTACATTACAAGATGTAATCCAATTACAGAAAAATATGAACAATCCAAATAGTCAACCTTTATCTGACAGGACTTCTTTACTAGAGTTCGACTTTTAGCATATTACAAAACATAATAAATAGCATTTATAATATAATATAATACAATAAGAAAATAATATTAATATTTTTTTTTATTTAATTTAATGTATCCCTACTTTGTTCAATTTAATCAATTTAGAGATTCCTTTGAGCTTTGATCAATCTAATTTCCGATTCCAATTTATCCTTACCCTTCTTCACATCCAATAGAGCCACAACTGCTCTTAACAAAGTATCATATTTAGCCATTGTTTTTCTTGTTGGCATAACAGGCTTCCAATTTGTACCACCAGCAGTCGGTATATCCATTTCCTGTAAAACGTTATTCACAGATTTTAAAACAGATTGTCTTTGTTGCAAACCTGGCAATTTTTGAGCAGAACGTAGAGTAACACCAGGTGCAATTTTTTCATTCGCATGATAATGTAAACCATACGCCTCTTCTTCTTTGACAGTGAGTCTCTTGGAAAGAAGCTGTTGAATGGCACTTGGCTCATTTTTATTTGTACCACCTTGTTGCTTAAGAATCCCAGACAAATATTGTTGAAGATGAGTTTGAAAAGTACGTTCCTTCTTGAAAGAAGAAGATGCTGCAATTGGAATTGCTGGTGGTACAGGATCGTTTGCTCCTCCGGATCCACTTCCCAGGCCACCGTTATTTCCCCCTCCATTTGCCGATTGTTGCTTTTGAAGTTGTAGTTGTTGACGTTTCTTTTGATGTTTGTCCATAATCATTAAATTATTGTATAAAGTTGCTAAACCTTGAGAAGATTGATATTGTTGAACAGATTGTGATGTTTGAGGCGAATCAAGCAAGTTGAGAAGGTAAGATCTTTCAACAAGCATCTTCTTAGCTGCTAATTCAAATCTTCTAGCTTCAATAACAAGTGATTCTTCTTCTGCAATTTCGGCAGGAGTACGTTTTAATAGATTTTCAAGATAATTTTTTCTTTCAATTTCCTTAGTTTTAGAATAAGACTTAAGTGACTCAAGTAAATTTGGGTTAGAATTTGATTCTGGTTCAAGGATCTTGTAGCATACTCTGTAAAAGTGTTCTTTAAGTTCCTCTTGTGATCTTTCAATTGGGTATGTATAACGGTCAGCTATTACCGGCCATTTCAACTCAAAAGCATTACAAAGCTCAAATAAATAAGCTGTCTCATTGTATGACCATTCTTCTGGAAGTGGTTCTTCGTCCACAATTTCTGCAATACTTTCAGCTATAGTTTTCTTTTCGGTTGGCTCATGCTTTTCGGTTGTAGTTTCTTTAACTTTGCTTGGGTCCTCCTCTTTAGATGAATCCTTTTTCATGTCTACTTCAGCCTCTCCGTTAGTCACAGCAGTCGTGGATGGTTTTGCTGCTGATGTATCTGGTGCATCAGATGAATCAGATGTGCTCTTTGGTGCAGTCAGTGTGGAATTCTGTACCGAATTTGGGTATGGAATGGAAGCTCCTTTGCTGGCTTGGTCAAGATTTCTATTATTTTGTGCTTTTTCCTTCTCTAACCTTTCCTTTTCCTTTTCTTCTTTCTCTCGTTGTTTTTCAGCAGCCCTTCCTCTCAATCTTAATTTCTCTGCAGCAAGCTTTTCTCTCTCCTTCTTTTCTGCTTCTTTAAAGTCGTCGATATAAGTTTCATAGGTCTCTTCATCAACCAACTTAGGCAAGCTTAATTTAGTATTGAATTTATCAAAGAAATAACTCTTACCCTGTTGTTGTTCTTCTTGTTCTAGTAATTGTTTGGAACCCTTCATCCAATGATAAAATGCAACTTTCTGGTCTTGGGGCTTGAATTCCTTTCTTGTCCAAGGAGATGGTCTAACGTTTGGTTTCACTCTGAGATTATTATTCAGAGAGTATCCTCCTCCTGCTCCACCTGCTCCCCCTATCCCACTTAAATTTATTGGTGGAGTATTCGGACCTATAAGATTATAAAGCTCTCTCGATATACCCGATTGCTTCTGACCAACAGCAGAACCTTCAACTCTTTGCTTCTTTTTCAAAGGTTGCTCTTGCCCATTTTGGTCCCTCTGGATATTTAAAACGTCTAAGATATCGTTAGCTGACATGTTGTACACGTTTAAATCAATTTCTCTCCAAGTTTATTGATTATTTTTTTTTTGTTAACTTTATGTATGTATATGTACTTTGTCGTGTTTTTGACTTTCGCACGACTAAATCATCATAATATCACCTTTGAAGTCTTATCTAATTGTTCATTCCATTCATTATAATATGTAAATCTAAATCTAGGAAAATATATATATACACATTATGTGGTGAGTCCTAGTCGTCCTCCTGGCTATAAATTCCGCAAGAATTCCTAAAACTCTATGCAACATAATGATACAAACTTCTCTCATTCTCATCTCTCTTTAAATACTCTTTCTGAATTAAATCTTCAATCCTTTGTTTAATTTGAATTGTCAGAGGTAAAAATCTATTCTGCAATTGCCTGATTAGCTCACTGATCAATTCATTATGATTCAAAGATTGACGCGATTTCATTATTCTAACGATTGCAGCATTTATTTCAATATTTCTCCCTTCCTTAATGTTCGCAGCAACTTCTTCGGCTTCTTCTTCTGCATCGGTCTTCATTACAGGCAGTACCTTGGATATATTAGAAGACATAGGCGGTCTCTTACTAGATGTCGACGAAGAAGCAGAAACTGTCAACACTTTAACCTTGATAGATGGAGATTTGAATTTGTCGTTTAATTTAAAGATATCACCTTCATTGACTTCCTTCGTCATTGGAACTTTAATCAATAATCTCAGTCTGGGGGCAACAGCAATGGATTGTAATTGTCTCTTTAAATCCTGTTCTGGGATTTGAGTTAGTTCTCTGACTTCTTCATACTTCAATTCTCTCTTTTCTGAGAAAGCCAGAACCATTTCACCGTCTTCATCTCTTGATTGTGGTGCAAATAGCAACATGACTATACCAGCATAAGTGGATAAATTGATTTCATAAGTTTTGGGTGGAGATGGATATGTTATTCTTAAGTCCATTGACCCAAATTTTGGACTCCAAAATAAGGATTTGTTGTCATTTTTCTTTCCAGTGAGCCAATAATCTTCGAACTCGCTTATTGTATCACGCAACTGGCTTGGCCAAGGGAATCCATTAGTGGGTTCTCCTCCTGTAGAGGCATTCACATTTGTATCTGTAGAATATTTTTTGTAATCTTTAGTCATTGATTTTGGCCAATCACTTACATTACATATCTTAAGCTCTAATTCAATCAATGTCAGAGATTTTGTTGGATGATTTTTTATATGCTTTTTCCAATCCACAGTTAAGTCTCTGGACAGTGAAATATCCCTGTTCATTTTCATTACCTTCTCTAAAGAAGATGATCCCATTTCTTCCATAAGTTTCGATAAGACTAATTCTTCTACATCAATACCTGAAGAAATAGGGGTAGATGGATTACTTCCCTTACCCTTCGTAGAAGTTGTTGTGGTCGTCGAATTGGCTTTTGAGTTCAAAAATCTCTTTGCAAAGTGATTGGCATAATGAGCTTCAAAGGCATCTTTATCTTTGATAAACCTGAGAAATACTATCGATTTAGAAATAAAATTATCAATTGAAATATCTTGAGTTATTGACGTGGAAGTTGCTTTCGAACTAGCAGAGGCCAGTTTAGAATAATTCTTTATGTAATGATCCATGTAAATTGAAAGTAATTCAGGAGCAGATACAGGAAGTATTGAAGTTCCACTGGGTTTGCTATTTTTTCCACCAACTGAGCTTTTGCTGTTATTGATAAAATCTCGAATGGCAATAGTAACTGCCTGTTCCATTTCAAAATCACTATTCAACGAACTCTTAATAAGTTTAGATAATTGATTTTGGTATTCCAGAATTGTATTTATCCATTCAATTGCGAAACTAGTACTATTGAATGAAATACTACTGCTCTTTTTGCTAGCAGCTGAATTTGATGAAGTGGAATTACTTGAAGTTTCTGAGCTTTCTAACTTCTCCTTCACTAAAGAAGGTAACGTGTGGCCTTGTTTAATAACAATTTCTTTCAACCTTCTCTTTAGTAAGTTTCTATCCGTATCAATTCTTCCAACAAGATCATATAAGACTGATAAGTCTCTGTTACTATCGGACTCCGCAATTCCTTCATTCTTTATATCACCTTTATTCATTGTATTTCGTATAATAAATTCCATCCAGTAGCTTAATCCTTGTCTCTCAATAGGTAAGCAAATAATATCATCTATCTTATCTTTAATTAATATATTATTCATTAAATCCACAAGCTTCCCATATGTTGAGTTGGGTAAATAATATCTTGCTCTATTTTCCTCCTCATCCTTTATGAATTGACTTATTTCATGGATGTATAAACTACCCGTGACATTATCTGAAATATATTGATGAGAAAGTTGGTAAAAAAAAGTCTCGGAAGACGTAAGAAATCTTGGTTCAAAGTATTTTTGATAATAATTATCTCCATCTATTCCACTTTCACCATCACCAGTGATGGATTGAGTTTCCTCTAGTAATTCCATCATGTTAATCACTTTCACTAAATACATCTTAGTAGTAATAACTTCACCTCGTCTACTTTTCGTTATTTCATCAATCATTATATCAAGAACTTTTTCCCCAACTTCATTGTTGTTATATTTAATGACATTTGTCTTGTACAATTGAATTCCTAAATCATATATCAAAAGTTTCCTATTCTCTTTCACGTATACTCTATTCAAATACATCAATACGTCAGATATGAATTTCATAGATTGAAGGTGTTCAGTCCATTCAGAAAGAAGAAACTTAAGAAAGTCTCCTCCATTACCAAGACTTTCACTGTGTCTTAACAACACTTCTCTTCTCTCAAGTAAATGCAGGGTAATCAATTGAGAAACATTCTCATACAATTTCGATCCTTGCTTTCTTAATACTAAAATGTATGCCTTCCTGTATAACTGCTCATATGAAAGATTAGAAACGTTTTTATTTTGTATTTGAATAATTGCAGATGAAAGTAATGACCATGCCTTGTCAAAATCTTCTGCATTGTGGCCATTTTGCCCACTCGATGATAATGATGATGATGATGATGATGTTCCTCCAACAAATGTGCTTACAAGTGATTTTCTGGGAGGACGAATTTTAGACCTCCTACTACCCGGTGGAAGCATCGATACAATTGGACTTGGAGATTTCTTATGGTTTCGACCTGAATCGATTTGTTTTGATCCAAATTTCTTTATGTATTTCATTAGTATGTTCCTGTACCTTTGCTCTTTTTTAATTGAATCTACTGTTGCCTGCAGGTGACAGTTATATCACGTGAATTTAAATCAAGGAGCAAGATTGGTTATTGATAAATCGTACTTCCAGCTGGATCTAATAATGGTAGGTATTTTGTAATAAGAATTGAAAGTTATCTTAAATTTATATAAGACTACTTCTTTACATCCTATGGTCCTTAAATTTTTAGGAGTAAGAATGAAATTGTTTTTTTATCAAGTTAGCATAAATTTACAAACAATTATCTTTTGATTAAGTAAAGGTCAAAAACTTCCAAAATGATAATGATCAAATAAGTCTAAAATAAATCAATCTCGAAAATTTTAGATATACATATACTTATATTGACAGAGACATTACATAGGTCACGCCAAGCAATAAATAGCAATTTAAATATTTACTTTAGATCGTTATTTGCTTCGTCAAAATTGAGACTACGAAAATTTTCGCTGGGTGTTCCGCTGGCTTTTCGCAGCCATCTGATACCCCCGCAAAACAATGCTGCTACAAAGAAGATGTTACAAATTATACCAGTGGCATTATTTTCGTAAACAAACGAGTACTATAATAACTAGCACCCACATATTCCAAAAGTGCAGTCGCCATTTATAAAAAATGAACAAGTGAAGTAAACTTAGGATTATTATTGACTAAACCCGTTTCCGGTGAAATCTTTCGGGTTGACCTTACCGTGTGTTGCCGTGTCTCCAAGGTCCAAAAGTACAACCGGCGATGAGTTATAAACAAAGAAAATAAATAGTGACAATTCAAATCATTCTTGACTTAAATAGGTATATATAGCATACACCCTCCCCCCCTATAATGCTCTCCTCCGCCTTTATTATTATTATTATTATCACACCCCCAACTACTATGGGTCATCATGTCATGTTACGAATTATTTTTATATCATTGGCTGAAATATATGACTAACGCACTGCACACAACTCCGGCCCTGAACCGGCCTGTACCGGCCCTGATTTTTCATCCCAACACCGCACAACATCATGTCGATGAAAAAACTATAAAGTCCTCCAGATTTCAACCCCCCAAGAAAAAGATTGATATTACTACTATTATTATTATTAATTTATCATAGTTATATTACTTAATACAATATGGCTCCTCAAACCCTTTACGATAAGGTTTTTCAAGACCACGTCGTTCACAAAGATGAATCTGGTTCATATCTTTTATATATTGACAGACACCTTGTCCATGAAGTCACCTCTCCACAAGCTTTCGAAGGTTTAACCAACGCAGGTAGAAAAGTTAGAAGAACAGACTGTACCTTAGCTACTGTTGATCACAACATTCCAACAGTTTCAAGAGCAAACTTAAAGGACATAGATTCCTTCATTAAGCAAGATGACTCTAGATTACAAGTGAAAACTTTAGAACAGAATGTCAAAGATTTCGATATAACTTACTTCGGTATGAACGATGACAGACAAGGTATTGTCCACATCGTTGGACCAGAACAAGGTTTTACTTTACCTGGTACTACCGTTGTTTGTGGTGACTCTCATACTTCTACCCATGGTGCCTTTGGTTCTTTAGCCTTTGGTATTGGTACTTCCGAAGTTGAACACGTTTTAGCTACTCAAACTATCATCCAAAATAAATCTAAAAATATGAAGGTTACTATTGACGGTGAATTAAGCGAAGGTATTACTTCTAAAGATCTTATCTTACATGTTATTGGTGTTATCGGTACTGCTGGTGGTACTGGTCACGTTATTGAATTTGCTGGTAAGGCAATCCAAGATTTATCAATGGAAGCAAGAATGTCTATTTGTAACATGGCTATTGAAGGTGGTGCAAGAGCTGGTATGATTCAACCAGATCAAACTACTTTTGATTACATTCAAGGTAGGCCATTAGCTCCAAAGGGTGATGAATGGGAAAAGGCTGTTAAGTATTGGAAGACCCTTCACAGTGATGAAGGTGCTGTTTTTGATATTGAAGTTGTCATTCAAGCTAAGGACATTATTCCAACTATTACCTGGGGTAACTCTCCTCAAGATGCCTTACCAATTACTGCTGCAGTTCCAGATCCAAAGTTAGTTGAAGATCCAATCAAGAAGGCTTCTATGGAAAGAGCCCTTAAATACCAAGGTTTGACTCCAAATACTAAGTTACAAGACATTACCATTGATAAGGTTTTTATTGGTTCATGTACTAATGCCAGAATTGAAGATTTAAGAGCTGCTGCTAAAGTCGCCAAAGGTCACAAGAAGGCTGATAATGTCAAGTTAGTTCTTGTTGTGCCAGGTTCCGGTCTTATTAAGAAGCAAGCTGAAAAGGAAGGTCTTGATAAGATTTTTGAAAAGGCTGGTTTTGAATGGAGAGAAGCTGGTTGTTCTATGTGTCTTGGTATGAACCCAGATATCTTAGATCCAGAAGAAAGATGTGCTTCTACTTCCAACAGAAACTTCGAAGGTAGACAAGGTTATGCATCAAGAACTCATTTAATGAGTCCTGCTATGGCAGCAGCAGCTGGTATCAAGGGTCATTTCACTGATATTAGAGAATATGACTATGACTCTTCAGATGAACCATCTGTTACCATTGGTCAAGATGAAGATAAGGAATTACAGGAAGCAGTTTACGAACACGAAAAGCAACCAATTCCTGAAACTAAAGCTGCTAAGGAAGAACAAATTAATGATATACCAGTTGACACTATGACTCCACCACCGGCCGCTGCTACCGTACCAGCTGGAATGGATCCATTTACTGTTCTTACCTCTATCACTGCTCCTCTTGACAAGGCCAACGTCGATACTGATGCCATTATTCCAAAGCAATTTTTAAAGACTATCAAGCGTACTGGTCTTTCATCTGGTTTATTCTACGAACATAGATTCACTAAGGATTCCGATGGAAAGGATGTTGAAACTGATTTTGTTCTTAACGTTGAACCATACCGTAATGCTGAAATTTTATTAGTTACTGGTGATAACTTTGGTTGTGGATCATCCAGAGAACATGCTCCATGGGCATTAAAGGATTTTGGTATTAAGTGTATTATTGCTCCAAGTTTTGGTGATATTTTCTACAGTAACACTTGTAAGAATGGTTTATTACCAATTAGAATTCCTCAAGAAGAAATTGTTTCCAAATTATACCCATTAGCTACTGCTGGTAAGAAGTTAACTGTTGATTTACCAAAGCAAGAGATCAGAAATGAAGCTGGCGAAGTTTTAGTTAGCTTTGAATTCCACCAATTCACCAAGCATTGTTTAGTTAACGGTTTAGATGATATTGGATTAACCTTACAAAAGGAAGAATTCATTTCCCAATACGAAGCCATTAGAAGAGAAAAGTTCTCATTTTTAGAAGGTGGATCTAAATTAATCAAGCCAATTAGAGGTGCAAAGAAGTCCGCTTATGGTCTCAAGGCTCAAGAATGGTAAGTAAGAAAGACCCACTTAATGAAACAATAGAACGTGTATACATTAATAATAATATAAAAACAAATTCACATAAGCTTAAATTTTAATATTGTAGAAAAGTTGTAGAATCATTTGTGGTGTATAGTTTATATGCATTAGTTGATACGCTTTGTTTACATAACACGAAAAATTTCAATCATCGCAAATCAGGCACTAAAAAATATGATCCACTAACAAAACATACTCCTAAACGTAGAATCAGACTATATATATATATATATATATATATATATATATATAAATAGATAGAGCAGGATGGTGTTAGATGTACCCACAGGGAAGAGGGTGAATATGTTGTCTACCCTTTCCACTCTGACAGTTTCTGGACTAGGTACCACAAGTTCTACTGACTTTGAACTCTGGCTAAAGATGGCAAGTGATAATAAGATTAATGCAAAAAATTCATGGAATTTTGCGTTGATTGATTATTTCCATGATTTATCATTATTAAGAGACGGTGACGGGATTAACTTTAGAAAGGCATCCGCAACATTAGATGGTTGTGTTAAAATCTATTCGTCTAGAGTTGATTCAGCAGTGACAGAAACAGGGATATTACTTAGCGGGCTCTCGAAGCAACAAAATCAGGAATTAAGAAGAAGAAACGGAGAAAGACAGGAATACGACGAAGACGAAGCTAGTGGAGATGATGCATATGAAGGAGATGAAGGAGATGACTCAGATGACCCAGAACATGGTATATATAAAAGAAAAGTACTTCGTAATGTAAAACGAGAAAGTACACTTGCTAAATCATTCAATGCCATTAGAGCTAGAAAGGTAGACAGTGAATTACAAGTTGATCCTGTGTTTAGAAAGGCACTAGCAGACTTTGATGAAGGTGGAGCAAGTAGTATGTTGCTTAATATGTTAAATATAGATTCCATGGGAAGAGTTATATTCAATAGTGACAAAAGGGAAGATGAAGAAAGACAAGCGGAGTTGGAAAAGGAATCTATACAAGGGAATATATATACGAATAATACTAATGATAGGGATATTATTTCCCTAGGTAGAAGGTTTTTTCCATCGAACCTTGAAAGGTTTCTGATTTGTCCATCAATGAAAGAAATACAAGAAATGTCCCACTCTTTTAAAGAGAATAATTTGTACGACAAATTAATACGAGATAACAATAAGGTCAATCAAAATGGTGGAAATGGAGGACATGAAGATAATGATGATGAACTTGCACACGCAGGATCTATTTTTTATGATGATAATGATTATGACAATGATGATTTTTTCAACGAACGGTCAATTAACTTGACAATTCAAAGACTTTTCGATGAAAGTAGGATACAACAAGATGAAGAAGAAATAGAGGAAGTTATTGGAGATGTACCAGATTATGATTTGCTTGCATATTTTGATAATAATATGAAAAAACATTGGCTGAAGAGGAAAACTCCAGATCATTGGAAAGTTGCCAATTTAAAATCAAGCAAGGAGTATAGGGAATCAAAGAAGTATAATAAGAATGGTGAAAATAAGGAAGTGGCACAAGTAATTGATTTCTTAGATAATGAAGTAGATAATGAAGATGAGATATTTTCCGAGTCAAATACTACTACATTCTTACCTAAGCATCAGTGGAGCAACCAAAGAAAGGAAGGTAATTGTAATTTATTAGCGAATGATATTCAATTTACTTCCAAGCGACTAATTAAGCATTTTATAAAGCCCGAAAAATTGTTAAGAACGTTTAACAAGAGGAAAAGACTAACAAGGACGACAGAGGACACATATGAGGAGTCAAATAATAATACTGGAGTAGCCGACGAGGAATTTTGGTCTCAAAAGTACCAAGAATATGACACCATGAATGAAATTGAAAGGGAGGATTTGTTAGAATTAAATCAAACGTATGATCAATCTTTTTTTGAAGATAATGTACCTGGTGACAACGAAGGTATCAATCCAATGGGTGATGAGTTTGACGTTGGGGAAAGTGGATACGGTTCACAATTACTTTTTCAAAAAAATCTCTTTAAACCGACCTATATTAATTTTTCAAGAGTTGCAAAGAGGGTTGATGTTAAGCTCTTAAAGGATAATTTGTGGCAGTGTTTAAACGAGAATGAAAATAATGATAAGGAAAACGTTGAAGAAAGAAAAGCTGATAAAGAAATTAAACCTGAACCAAATTTTGAGAAGCAATTCAGTGATACTATTCAGGATTTAACATTAAAGTATTCACCAGATCAAATGAATAATCTTTCAACGAGTGTATGCTTTATTTGTATTTTACATTTAGCCAATGAACATGGGTTATATATTGTCAACAATCCAGACAACACCGATTTAAAAATTCAATTACAATTACAGTCAGAGAGACCGATTTAAAAAAATTTCAATTCCAATATAATGTTATATTAATTGTACATAGATCTATAGAATAAAATAACAACTATCTTATTGATAGTAATCGTATAATACTGCATTAGCGAAAGTTGTATTCATTACTGTGACAGAGTTCCAGACGAAAATCACAGATATTCAACAAATAGGTAATTAGGAAGTTGTAGGTAGGTAGGTAGGTAGGTAGGTAGGTAAGTGGGCGTAAAATAGGGAAGTCTAATCCGCCTTTTCGCTCATGACTTGCTTTACTGGTTCAGATTCACTTTTATATAACTTGTGTTCTTGCATATACCTGATGACAGAATTTGGTAATAAATATTGCACAGACATTCCTCTTCTAATGAATAATCTTACTTTAGTTGAAGAAATATCATTGTAAATCAATTGTTTAATAACCAATACATTTCTTCTGTGTTCATACATAATATCATGACTTAATAAGAAACTTCTAACATCAGAACCAGTTCTTTCAACAATGAGACATCCATACTTACCCAAGATATGATGTAAATCTTGGTCTGCCCAAACATCAGGTTCACCCATTGATTCAATAAGATCTCCACCAGCTAATAACATAATTTTAACTCCTCTTTTTTCACCAGTTGGAGTTAATATACCACCTTTCTTAATATTAATTTCTTCATTAAAATGGTCTAAAACCAATGCAGTTCTTGTATATTTAGGTTGCAAAGATTCCCAAGCATCAACCATTAACCATGAAGAAGTTCTTTCACACGCCAATTCACACATTCTAACTCTGTGATGAGCAGGAGCCAATCCTCTTTTCTTATAGTTTGACAGAACTGGGGAATAGTAACCACCGATGACTTCAAATCTTGTTTGTTCAGAAATTGCATCTAACGCCATTTCAAACATTCTCAAATGAAGGTAAGTAATTGGAGAAAAGGACCCACATGCAACAATTACAAGTGGATGTTTAGAATTATCAGTCATTGTTGTTGCTAATCTATGAGTTGGGAATTCATAATTCTCTATATTTTTAGCTTGTCTTTGAATCCCATGTGGAACTTCTTCCAAGTCAGCGATTTGGGAAGATCTTACCTTAATCGAAGGTGGTAAAATTGGATGAGGGGTATCAGGCTTTTCTTCGTCAGAGGAAGAATTTAATTCAGTATGTCTACGAGGGATCTTGGAACGGTAACTTTTCAGTTCCTGATGTTCGGATGAATGTATTGAACTCGAAGATGGAGCAACAATTGCTGAGCTCGATGAAGCAGATATTGTAGTTGAATCAGCATCATGATGAGAAGGATGTGGAGTTGGAGCGTCAACTGCTACTCCCAAATCTGCTAAGACAAACGGCTGAATTGGTGCATTATTTGGTATTTGAGATGAAGGAGCAGTTGGCTCTATATTACTATTCCTCGAAGGTGGAGTAAAGTTAGGGTCGTTAGTTGGATCCATTTGCGTGAGTATTTATGTTATGTTTGTTTTGTTAAAAGTGAATTAGGAAGAAAGAACCAGTTGCATTAAGAGTCACCGAAAAGAATTGTTGGTGATTAATATAGTAAGCAATCAGTGAGGAAAAAAAAAAAAGTTTTTTTTTTTTTCTTTGGAGTTTAGTGTGAGGGGCCGCCGTAGGGAAGCGAGGTGCTACTGCTGATGGCTGCTGTTGCTGCTGATACTGGTAGTTAAGAAAGAAGAAGAAGTAGATAAAAGAAATTGAGAGAAACAGAATCAAATCGGAATACTAATACTAAGTCTTAACTATATATGCCTTTTTTAGAATCATCTCTTCCAACCATTGTTTTCTCACCACTCATTCAATTGGTTTGTTTCTTCGTTTGGTTGATCTCTCTTTCCATGAATACCGGACCGGGAAAAGCAAAAAAATAAAAATAAAAATAAAAAACAAGGTGATGTCAGAGAAAGGGAGAGGATAGTCGGATGAGAATGAAAGAGAGGAGGAGTCAAGGAGTTGAGGAGTTTACAACACTTTTGAACTATTCATATTATGGAGTTAAGAATGAGGGGAGGAGTGTAGGGATGTCTGTATTATTAATATTATTTTTTTCCTTTTTTTGATTATGGATCATGATTGATGTGATTTCTTGTACTAACTCTTTATCTCGCTTTTTCTGCAGGCTGTGGCTGTTGAGGAAACATAACGGCTCACACTGATCCATGATTTATAAAATGACGCAACGCAAAAGATTGAGAGAGAGAAAAAAAAAATACAAGACAATAAAAATAAAAAAGTATTATCAGAGATAACAGTCAAAGATTATCTATTTGCAGAAATTTATTAAAAAAAAAACATTTAATGACGTCACGGACAGGATTCGAACCTGCGCAGGCAGAACCCAACGCCTATCAGCTAAATTAGCAGGGCGTCGCCTTAACCACTCGGCCACCGTAACTTTTGTGTACAAAAAAAAGTAATAAAAGTTTGCCATAAGTCTCAACCAAAAGTCGTGCTAACCTCAATTATAATTGAAATATTTAAAATTGATTAACAAGTTTGTTGAAAAAAAAAAAAAAAAAAAAAATTATCACATCAATTTTCAGTTTATAAGCCTAAAATTTTTGGTTCATAAATAAAGAGGTGCTCCTCTTTCTTTTCTTTTCTTTTCTTTTCTTTTCTTTAAAAAAATAAAAACATTAGAAAGCCATAAACAAAAGGAAACGAAAATGTCATCAAAACCGATTAGACCTGCTAAGAAGCTTATGATTGCTGGTGCCAGGTGTTCTGTTGAAGGATTGGCTTACGGAAAATGTATGTCTGAAAACTACAGCACAGTATCACAAAATGTATGTCAGAAAGAATTTTCAAGATTTAAACAATGTGTTGATGAATCCCTTAAGAAGTAATATTATGTTCTTATAAAATAGATTATTGGAAAATGACTAGGAACGAGTATAAAATTGAGTCTTGTTTTGCTCGATGTCTCTTCAATGATTATACACCTGAAGAAACACTTATTAGTTGTTTTCATTCAATAATAATAATAATAATAAAAATAATAATGATTTCGATATATAAATGAATTTTGACGACGTCGGTAATTTGAAGGAAATCAGGTAAATTTGCTGTCTGTTGGATCATATCGGGCAAGGACAACAACACATAGCAAAAACTTTTTTTTTTTTTGCTGGTATGTTGAAATGGAGAGATATCCATGATTATCATGGTGGTTTCCAGACTATCATTGGAACTTGTTCCGCTATCGCCTATCCGGCAACGATTGACGATTCCATCGAACTTGGCTCCCCTTTCTTTTGAGAGATCATAGCTTCTGTAAAATTTGATGGCTCAACATTGTTGACTCTCTGAGAAGAGCTAAACAGTATACCATTACTTAAATGAATAATATCATTCAAATATATTCTACTTATGGAACGAATCCGTCTTACGAATGTAAAGAATGATGTATCTCTTTTAGTTAAATATGAAATTATTACTACATAAAATATAGCTATTCAGAAGAGTTAGAACATTGACTTTATAACAAAATTGTAGCTAACTGGAATTAAAAATTACATTCAGAAAAGTTCTTCATCTAACACCAATAAGAATATTTCTAAATAAAAAGAAAAAAAAAACCAATGTCCAATTAAATAATTTATATGACTTTTACATATTGAACAACTCTATTGTCTATCTCTTCCCTATTTAATCGATCTTCCTTGTTAAGCTGTGTCCCTCTTTCTACCCCACCATTTCGCAGCATATGCATTTTGTATGGTAAGTTTTTCATTCACGGAATCTTAAACTTTCCGCTTTCCCAGCTTGCTTGCAAACAGGTTAGATTTCTCTTCACACGAATATTATAGAATTCTAAATACATTCGATATTCACTTGCTTCTAGTATTATCTATCTAGTAGCCCTAAAACATAGCTACTGGTTTCGGTTATCGGGTTCTATCACGTGAAGTATTCCTCGGTTACCTGGAGAAAACTGCATAGACACTCTAATGTGGGGAAGAATCACGGAAAATAGCAAAAGAGAAAAATCGGCACGCTGGGAAGGAGAAGTCCAACAAGTACAAGAAGAAGTAGAAGTCCAAAGAAGTAGAAGAGTAAATCAGGAGAAGACATAAGCAGAGAATAATATAAAACCACAGCTATACAAACAAAAAATATTATTATCTTATTCGTTTTGAGAAACAGAAGTAGACAAAGTATTCAAATACTCACATAATTCGGCAACATAATGATTGCATTTTCAAAACTTCCATCTTATAACGATGACAGGATTAAAAAAATTATCCTCATACTTCAGGAATTCGTCGTAGCTTACAAGGAAAATAGGGTGAGAATTAATTACCAGTCTAGGCCAGTCTTGCTTTTCTTGGGAACCTTGGCTTCAACCGCTGGGTTAGGGGTCCTTTTCACCCTTCGTTCGATCTTCTTAGGCATCCAGGAAAGGAACCAAAGGAAAAAGCGTCCTACATTGATTCGTCAACTGTCAACTATTCTTAAAAATGGTTCCAGAGAAATTTATGTCCCTAAATTAAACGGCAAGCCGGGACAAACATCTAGAGTTATTATCCCTAAGCCAAACCAAGATCTTTACGCAGCTGACAAGTACTCGTACAAGAACTTTTATATTGATCAGAAATTAAAGCTGCAAAAGAATTTATTAAACTCCAAGTTTGTTTCACAGTTGACTATTATTTGGAGAATTTTGATTCCAAAATTTTATTCCAAGAACACTTATTTATTACTTTCTCAATGCTTCTTTTTAATTTTAAGAACTTGGTTATCACTTTTAGTTGCTAAATTAGATGGTCAAATTGTTAAGAATTTAATTGGTGGTAATGGTAAGAAGTTCGCAAGAGATTTGATTTACTGGATCTTGATTGCATTCCCTGCAAGTTACACCAATGCTGCCATTAAATACTTGACTTCAAGATTGTCTCTTTCCTTCAGAACCAATTTAATCAGATATATTCATGACATTTACTTGGACAAAGTCATGACTTACTACAAAATCAATTTAAAGGGTAGCGAAGATATTGAAAATATTGATCAATATATCACTAACGATGTTGATAAATTTTGTGATTCCATCTGTGGATTATTCTCGTCTATGGGTAAACCTTTCATTGATATTGTGTTCTTTGCAGTTTATCTTAGAGATACCTTGGGTACTGGTGCCATTGCTGGTATTTTCTTTAACTATTTCATTACTGCATGGGTTTTAAAACAAAATACCCCAGCCTTTGGAAAATTATCATCCAGAAGAACCCATTTAGAAGGTCAATATTATAATGAAAATCTTAACATTATCACCAATTGTGAAGAAATTGGATTCTACAAAGGTTCAATCATTGAAAAGAATAAATTGTATGAAACTTTTGGAAAATTAATGGATCACATAAATAAGGAAATTAATATTACTTTTGGATACAGTGCATTAGAAGATTACATCTTGAAATATACTTGGTCTGCATGGGGTTATGTATTTGCAGGGTTACCAGTTGTTTTAGATGAACTCTGGCCAAAAGAACCAGCATCTGGTACAAAGACTGAACAAGAAATTGCCGTCAATGAAAAGCATAATATGAGACAGTTTATTGTTAATAAGCGTCTTTTATTATCTCTTGCAGATGCTGGTTCTCGTCTTATGTACTCCATTAAGGATATTTCTGAACTTACTGGTTATACCGATAGAGTTTTCACACTTTTAACCAAGCTTCATCAAGTACATTCACCAACTTACAGCTATGGTAGTAAATTAGGTGCAGCTGATATACATGGTACTATTCAAAAGAATTACGGTAACGGTTTAAGATTTGAAAAGATCCCAATTATTATTCCAACTACTGAAGGTTCAGAACAAGAACCATTAATCAGTAACTTAAACTTCCAAATTGCTCATGGTCAAAATATGTTAATACTTGGTTCAAACGGGTGTGGTAAGACAGCAATTGCAAGAGTCATTGCTGGGTTATGGCCATTATACAACGGGTTACTCTCTAAACCAAATGACGACGATATTTTTTACTTACCACAGAAAACATATTTTACTAATGGTAATTTAAGAGATCAAATTATTTATCCACATTCTTACGATGAAATGATTGAAATGGGTTATAATGATGATCACTTATATCATATCTTAAGAGAAGTTAAATTGGAATACCTTTTGACAAGAGAGGGTAACTTTAATGTTAAAAAGGATTGGAAGGATGTTTTCAGTGGTGGTGAAAAGCAAAGAATGCTGATTGCTAGAGTATTGTTTAAGAACCCAAAATTTGTTATCTTGGATGAATCAACAAATGCCGTTAGTACTGATGTCGAAGATTACTTATTTGAATTATTACAAAAGAAGAAGGGCTTAACGTTCATCACATTGTCTCATAGACCATTATTAATGAAATACCACGATTTCATTTTAGAAATCAAGAATGATCAAGGTGAAGCAGATAGCTGGGAATTCCACGATTTAACTCTGGAAGAAAACTTACAAAGTATTGATAACGAAATTAAGGAAATTGAAGAGAAATTGGCTCAAGTTGAACAATGGGAATCAAGAAAGGCAGAAATTGAATTGTACCTTGATGGTAAGCCAACTAAGGCAATTGAAGTATAAAATAGAGAGTTAGATTATTATGAAATATATATTATCTAAAATAAAGAAAACTTAAAAAGAAAGAGAAAAGACTGATTAGATTGATTTAAGATATGTGTAATTTATTTTTAAAACTTCTTCTATCTAAAAGAAGAAACCTCTCTTGGCCATCCAATTAAGTAAACTGGATGTTTGGTGACTTAGATTGGAGCTTTTGATATTGAATCACGTGTACCGCTTGTTGAAGTAAAACACGAAAAATTGAAAAATACAAGGAAAATGCAAAACACGTCTCTTATGGAATCCTAAGAAACAGCACTATATAATTCTATAACTATTATAGCAATATGTCTGAAGAAGGGTCAATAGAGAATGTATTAGTCAGTTCCAATGGGACTGAAAATGGACACGAAACGACCATTTCTGTTGCTGAAGTTGTCGAAGTTGCTGCTCCAATTGTTGCACCAGTTTCAACTCCTATTGTCCCAGGAATGACAACTACCGATATTGCAAAGAATAGATTGAAATATTTTGTAGATGAAGATAAGAAACATCACAATGCTGAAGAAACAGCCAAGAGATTTAAGTATCTTCTTGGACTTACTGACTTGTTCAAACATTTTATTGATAAAAGGGCACAAAATGATTCCACTTTGAAGGTAATGTTGGACAAGCAGCAACTTCATAAACCTGTGGCAAGTGCCAGTCACCGTGGCCGTAAGACTGAAAAAGAGGAAGACGAAGAACTTTTAAACGTTGAAGGAAAGGATTTGTCATCAGGTGTCACTGGAGATGATATCTATGAATTTACCGAGTCACCTGGATACATCCATGGTAAATTGCGTCCATATCAAATCCAAGGTCTTAACTGGTTGATCTCATTGTACGAGAACAATCTTAGTGGTATCTTAGCGGATGAAATGGGTTTAGGTAAGACATTGCAAACCATCTCCTTCTTGGGCTATTTAAGATACTTTAAGGGAATAAATGGACCACACATTGTTGTTGTCCCAAAGTCGACCTTGGATAACTGGGCAAGAGAATTTGCCAAATGGACACCTGACGTGAGAATTCTTGTGTTACAAGGTGACAAGGAGCAAAGAAATCAATTGATAAATGAAAGATTATTGACTTGCGACTTTGATGTAGTTATATCTACCTATGAAATTGTTATCAGAGAAAAATCTTCATTTAAGAAATTCCAATGGGAATATATTGTTATCGATGAAGCTCATAGAATTAAAAACGAAGAAAGTTTATTATCACAAATCATTAGAATGTTCCATTCGAAGAATAGATTACTTATTACTGGTACTCCACTTCAAAACAATCTTCATGAATTGTGGGCATTATTGAATTTTATCTTGCCCGATATTTTCAGTCAGTCCGAGCTGTTTGACGAATGGTTTTCTGGTAACAACGAAGAGGATGGCGGACAATCCGTAGACGTTGTCAGTCAATTACATAGAGTTTTAAAGCCATTCCTTCTTCGTAGAATTAAGTCAGATGTTGAAAAATCTTTATTACCGAAGCAGGAAATGAATGTTTATGTGAGAATGTCAGAAATGCAAAAAAAATGGTATCAAAAGATTTTAGAAAAGGATATTGATGCAGTTAATGGTGCAAACGGTAAGAAGGAAAGTAAGACGAGATTATTGAATATTGTTATGCAATTAAGGAAATGTTGCAATCATCCATATCTTTTCGAAGGTGCAGAACCAGGACCACCATACACAACCGATGAACATTTAGTGTTTAATTCCCAAAAGATGCTCATTCTTGATCAATTATTGAAAAAATTCAAACAAGAAGGTAGTAGAGTGTTAATTTTTTCACAAATGAGTAGAATGTTGGATATTATGGAAGATTACTGTATGTTTAGAGATTATCAATACTGTAGAATTGATGGTCAAACTGATCATTCTGATAGGGTTAACGCTATTGATGAATATAATAAACCTGGCAGTGAGAAATTTGTTTTCTTGTTAACAACCAGAGCTGGTGGGTTAGGGATTAATTTGACTACGGCAGACATTGTTGTTCTTTTCGATAGTGATTGGAACCCACAAGCTGATTTGCAAGCAATGGATAGAGCTCACAGAATTGGTCAAACTAAACAAGTCAAAGTTTTTAGATTCATCACTGAAAATGCAATTGAAGAAAAGGTTTTAGAAAGAGCTACTCAAAAATTAAGATTAGATCAATTGGTTATTCAACAAGGTAGAAACGCTGGTGGACTTGAACAACAATCAGCTGCAGCCAAGGCCGCAGCAAACAAAGATGAATTATTAAACATGATCCAATATGGGGCACAAGAAATCTTTAATGATAAAAACAGTGAAAATTCAACTGTTGACTTGGACGAGATTTTAAAATCTTCAGAGAATAAAACTAAAGAACTTAATCAAAAATATTCTAAATTAGATCTTAGTGCTCTTCAAAATTTTACAAATGATGAATCTGTTTATGAATGGAATGGTGAAAACTTCAAAAAGAAAGAACCAACTTCAATTAC
This sequence comes from Dujonia santamariae, assembly GCA_030578175.1. Classification (NCBI taxonomy): domain Eukaryota; kingdom Fungi; phylum Ascomycota; class Pichiomycetes; order Serinales; family Debaryomycetaceae; genus Dujonia; species Dujonia santamariae. The sequence goes on from JANIVZ010000017.1 coordinate 96,923, forward strand.
TAACATTGGTCATGGTTGGATCAATCCTGGTAAGAGAGAAAGAAAGGAAAATTACTCAATTGATATGTATTATAAGGATGTTTTAAACACTGGTGGTAGAACTGCAGGATCCAATGGTGGGTCAGAAACTCCTAAAAATGGTCCAAAACCACCAAAAATCCTTAATCTTTTTGATCATCAATTTTATCCAGCAAGACTTTTCGAGTTATATGAATTAGAAAAAAATTATTATAAGAAATTAATTCATTATAAGGTTCCGTTAAAGGCTGGTACACCAAAGACATTAGAAGAACGTACAATTCAGCAAAAATTAGAGCAAGAGGAAATCGATAATTCTAGGCTTTTAACGGATGATGAACGTAGAGAAAAGGAGGATGCATTAACTCAAGGTTATTCCAATTGGAATAGAAGAGATTTTACTCATTTCATACAAGTCAACATAAAGTATGGTAGAAATTCGATTAAGGCAATTGCGTCCGAATTTGCACCAGATAAAACTTTAGAAGAAGTTAGAGAATATTCTCAAGCATTTTGGGAAAATTATGAACAAATTGAAGGTTTTGAAAGGTATTTAAATCAAATTGAACAAGGTGAAGATAAGATCCGTAAAATTAAAATTCAAAAGGAATCTTTAAGAAGAAAGTTGGCTCAATATAAGTTCCCATTACAAGAATTAACATTAAAATATCCACCAACTACCACTCTGAAGAGAGTGTTTAGTGAGGAGGAGGATAGGTTCTTATTGGTTCAATTATATAGATTTGGGTTAGATAGACCAGATGTTTATGAAAGAATCAGAGGTTGCATAAGAGAATCTCAAATGTTTAAGTTTGATTATTTCTTCCAATCAAGAAATAGTGGTGAATTAAGTAGAAGATGTCAAACGCTTTTAGCGTGTATTATGAAAGAATTTAACCCAGATATTAGTAAGAAGAGAAAGGATGAACTGGGAACCGGGGGAAGCTCGAACAAAAAGTCGAAGCAGTAAATTATATGTATAAGTAGAAAAATATAAAAAGACGAATATTTACTAATAATGTAAGAGATCTCAAAAAGTTGATTAGTATTATTACATTTATTAGCAAGAAAAGTACATAATTTCTATGTTAGGTGAGAAGTGATATGAATTTTGGTAGTTTCATCTAAAACATCATCATTAATTAATCTCTCTATTATTGGTTCAAAATATTTAGGCGATACAATTGAAGTATATCGTACAACAACTTTACCATGCTTGTCTATTATAAATTTTTCAAAATTCCATTTTACTCCCTCGAAGCCCAAGTACCCACGATACAATGGCTTGAGATAGTTGTACACAGGAGATGTTTTATGGCCATTGACATTAACCTTTGCCATTATGGGGAAAGATATCTTAAACCTATTTTTAATATCGTTGGTTAAAGCTATGCCATTCAAAGGCTCCTGTCTTCCAAATTGATTACAAGGGAATGCAAGGATTACTAATTCAGAATCTTCACCAGAATTGAATTTTTCATAGAGTGCTTGAAATTCTTTATATTGGTAAGTAAACCCGCAAATTGAAGCAACATTAACAATCACTACGACTTTTCCTCTAAATTGTTCAAAGGATACTTGATTACCGTAACCATCTATGCACGTTAGGTCATAAAATGACATGTCTGGGTTGATTTCAACTTCTGATTAATAGGTAAACTTGAATTCGAGGATGTTTAGTTATTGTAGCGTAATCAGATGAAATAAATTCTGGTAAGGGCACGTAAATCTTTTAATATAGAGGTTTAACGGTCTTTTCGAGAAGATGTTAAACCATCCATTCAACAGAAACAAGATTGCGAGTTTATTAGGAAACAATTACAAAATATAAATTTATTAAAAGAAGTCGTAGCGTTCCGTTGGTTAAGTAAGAGAATTCTTGAGAAAACAATCACAATTTTAATGATTGCCATAATCTCATCGACACAGCTTTTACTTCATATATTGATTTGTATAAGAAACTACATGACTGATTAAGTTTCAAGCTCAAAATATTGTCTGTTGTTAAAAAAACTTGAAAATATTAAAGCTTTATAGTCATCTCCGATGTGAAGTGATGTGAATTGATAATTCATTCACTGCCACTATGGAAGACGCTCCGCTGGCGCCTATCCGGCGAGGACAACTGCGTTGAGCTCAGCTCCCTTCGGTCGTAGTTTGAGTCCTGAGTCCTGGTAAATATTTCCCGAAGGGAACTAAGCTCGATGCAATCGTCCTCCCCGGATAGGGGCCCAAGCGGAGCGGTTTTCATAGGTGATTATCGATTTCACGTCACCACTAATGTGTGCACACCCTCTTTACGTCAAAGACAACTGCGTCAAATTGAGATTATTGACTTTTCTTTAGCCATTCTACTATGAATATTTATCGGAGTTAAGTAGTAAGTGTAGTTGATAAGTCGAAGTGGCGTGGGCGATGGGAATAAGAGTAGGTGGCAATTTGAGGTGTTAAGGACATACCTAGACAAAACCCGGGGTAAATATGTTTAGTGGGTGGTGAGATCTAGCCGCGCGCGCTTGCGGGTAGCTAGGAAGATCGGAAGAGTAAATTGAGATCCGCTAACCCATAAATGTGGGAAAGCAAGACCCCACAAAAAGCTGGGGAAGATTTCCTGTTTAAACAATAAACAGTGTAGTCTAGATCCAGAGATATCTTAACTGAGGAGGCAGCACAGAGTATATATTTAAGGATATACATTCATAGTTTTGTTTTTGAATTAGAGTTTACCTGCACATATAATTGTTTGTGCCTCGGCCTAAAGCGGATAAACTCAGGATCACACGATACAGTCACAGAGCAAAAAAAAAAAATTTTAGCGTACCAAATTTTAGAGGGCAAGAAAAATAATTAAGTACGCAATCCAAAACAAAAAAAAAACAAGGGGTTTTTTTTATCTCATTTGCCTTCTTTCATTAGTATAAATACCTGGTTCCGTCACCAATAGCTGGCTATTTGTTACTATTAGTATTACTACTATTACTACTACTACTACTACTATTATTATTATTATTATCCATTTCGTTATATCCATTTATTCGCGTGATAATTTTGGATTAGTTGAATAATTAACGTAAGATCCATCGTCTCACATAGAGAAAAATTTTCTTTCTGATTAGGTTAAGACTTTAATTTAATTTAATTTAATTTCACTTTACTTTATTGGTTTTGGGTTTTGCGGTATGTCTTTTAAAGTAGATTGGAACTCACTTAAGACCGATTCTCTAAGGGATTGGACGAAAGAGGTTCTTCAAGATGCACTTAACTCGGGGAAACGTCCAAATATACTCGCATCACAAATTACAATAAAAGACCTTAATTTTGGCAAAACTGCACCAGATTTTGAAATCTTGGAAATTGGTGAATTGGATAAGGACAGATTTAGAGGAATCTTTAAGATCAACTATAACGGAGATTTCCACTTAACCTTGAATACCAAGGTTGAAGGTAACCCGTTAAAGATTTATAGTTCAAATTCATTACAAGACGATACACAAGGATTTGTAACTCCAGAATTTTTACTTTCAAATGATTCATTCAATATCCCATTGGACTTGAAGTTGAGTGATATAAAGATATCAGGGATTGGTATTATTGTTTTCAGCAAGACTAAAGGTCTTACTCTTGTATTTAAGAACGATCCATTGGATAGCATTAAGGTTTCTTCAACTTTTGATAATGTTAAAGTTTTAGCTAATTTTTTACAAATTCAAATTGAGAACCAAATTAGAGATTTATTCAGAGAAACTCTTCCAACAGTTATACATCAATTATCATTAAAATATATTCTGTCTTCATCGAATGAATTTCTTCATGAATTTCACGAACAAATGATAAATGGATTAGATTTAGATTTAGATTCGGATAAGGTTTCTTTCAACGAAATGAATGATTCTCAAGCTAATTATAATTTGGTTAAGATTTTAAAATTGTTCAATTCAAGAGAGAAATTAGATTTAAGTATCCCAAAATTTAAAGATGTTATTCAAAGACTGCATTTGGAAAAATTTAAGAAGAATTTTGCTCCAACTTTAGCACATTCATTAAATATTAGTACCACTAATGGAACATCAAATGGTATTCCAATAAATGTATTAATATCTGAAAAGGAAAGAGGTGGTTATACTAATATTGATAGTACTTTAAATAAGATCACTGGTATTCAACTGACAAATTTTTACAAATCAAATAATAAGAAGCCAAAGAGAAGAGTAATTAAGATTAAGAAGAAGCTGAATGAGGACGAAGAAATAACAGCAAATTCAAGTGCTATAATTGATCCATTAACTGTACCAATATCTACTACACCAATGACTTCACTGTCATCAATGACAACACTTGAAAATACACCAAAATCAAATATTTCATCACTTAAACCATCACCAATGAAACATTCAAACAGTACTAATACACATATACATCAACCAATTCCATTAAAGATTCCAAGAGAATTTTATGAATCTAAGCTGAAGGCACAATTGATAGATTTGGTTGCACCAATTACTCCAGCTCCTTCACCATATTCACATTCCAAATTTCAATATAATTCTACATCACCAGTTAATTCAAATTCATCATTCTTGAGTGGTTTAGGTTTAGGTAATAATTATTTTAATTTTACTACTACACCACCAGAAATTCAACAACAACAACAACAACAACAACAACTGATTGAACCAATTTCACTTTCAAATGTTGAAAGAGAGAAGATTGAAGCAGAAATTCGTAAATCAATGAATTATATTAATATGAATGAAGTTATTAAGAGTAAAAACTTAAAGAAGCTTCAAAAGAAATCAAAGAAGGGTGGATTTGAAAATAATCATTCAATTTTCCAAGATCTTCCACCACCATACTATCAAGTGTAGAAGATTTTTCAAACACACACATACACACACAAACATACGTACATACACATATTCAACCGTGCATAAACAGTTTTGGTTTATAATTTGCACAAATTTAACTAACTATTCAATTCGATTCAAATATTAGGGGTATTTATTATTATTTATAGGATTAATGCATTATTAATGCGAAGAGAAGTTTTTTTTTGCTATGTGTGTAAGAATATTAGTAGAGCTTGCAAGGGGAAATTATATATGATACTATATCGATGATGATATTTGGAATTACAATTCCATAGAAGAGAATGAGTATTAGAATGAAGAAAGAACAAAACGCGTATTTTTAGATTATTTATAAACTTATTTGGAACCGATCGAAAGAATCCATTGAATTAAAACCATAAATTTTTGAATATATCTCAAGAATCAAATAAATTAACTACTTCTTGGTTGAATACCACCTATCTGGATTATCTGCTGCGGTCAGATTCTTTCATATAACACTCACGTGATTTTTTGTATATTTATGTTTACACTATTTTAGACTTAAATGAAAATCTATTTTTGTTTGGGGACGCATCGAAGGGGAAGAAAAAAAAAACCTACCACAACCTACAAAAAAGTTAACAGTCAAACAAAGAAGGAATTTAACTTAGCACAAAGAAGAGAAAGGAAAATCAAAGAGAAATGGCCTTTGGGAAGTTTGAAGCAATTTGTAATAAGACCGGGTTCCCGATCTGCAACGTTGTTGGTGCAGTAAACCCAACTTCTGAGTTTACGAAAGGGATTATTCCAGTTTGTTATGCCAGATCAGTCGAGTTAGCTAACACAATGATCTTTCAGATAGGTAACGCATTTATTCATATTGGGTCTTTATTGGTTTTGCTTATTATTGTGCTCCATGTCAGATCTAAGTATACTGCTATTGGTAGAACGGAGATGTTACAGTTTTTCTATTTCTGTATCGGGTTAGTAATTTCTTCTTTAGTGGTTGATTGTGGTGTTTGTCCACCATCTTCACCAACATACGCGTATTTTGTTGCATTACAAATGGGGTTTGCTTCGAGTGTTTGCATAGCTATATTGTACAACGGGATTTTGTGCTTTCAGTTCTGGGAGGATGGATCAAGAAGATCAATGTGGACCTTGAGGATTATTCTGTTTGCTTGGTTTGCTTGTAACTTTTTAATTAGTATTATTACATTTAAAAGTTGGGGTACCCAGTTAAACGACAACAAGACAGAAGCGTTGTTCATAGTATCGTTTATTATCAATGCTTTATTCCTTGCGATCTACGTTGTATCGCAAATCATCTTGGTTGTTTTTGCATTAGATCTGTATTGGCCGTTAGGTGCTATTTTGATCAGTGTCTTTTTCTTTGTTGTTGGTCAAATTATCCTGTATGTTTTCAGTGAACAAATCTGTAACGGATGTTCCCACTATGTTGATGGGTTATTCTTTGCCTCATTATGTAATTTATTTGCAATTATGATGATTTATAAATTCTGGGATATGATTACAATTGATGATTTAGAATTTTCTGTTGCAAATGTTGAACATGGAGTCAGTGCATTCGGTGCTGCTGATGATGAAAAGAGAAATAGTGTATTCTTTTAACAAGCGCCAGTCGCTATAAATTACGGCATACATATATATATATATATATAAAAAATAAAATACATACATAGATACCAAAAGTATACAGATAAACCGGATTGTAATATTGAGCGGAAATGGATCAATAAGAAGTTATCTTCGAAGAAATAGAATAAAATGACCATGATACTCCTTGCTAATGTCTTAAAAGGAACTGAATAGCAGTGGTTTTGTAGTAGAATTCCGCTATAGCACCTTTTGGGGAGATCTTCCTATTAGTCTTTTTTTTTGAACTCAAATAATATATATATATTCAGGGTCTAAAACTATAAGCTTCTGTGTACTTAACCATTCTTGCTTCCAGTGATGGCCAGAAGTACTACTGAAAGTAGAAAGAGTTAAATGTATTCTTGCCTGATCACTTTTAAGGCTTCTTGCGGCCTCAATGTAAATCATTTGTCTAAATTGTATAAAATCAATATTAGAATTTCAATTAAAGAGATTCTATATCATTCTGGTATCTTGTAGCTAGGAGTTTGTGAAATAAAAAAGTAATTAAGCAATTCTGATTTAATAATTCTTTAAGTAAAATGGTTGCAAAAAGACACTTGCAGAAAAAAAAAAAAAATAATGAAGGATGCGAGGTTCGAACTCGCGCGGACACAGTCCAGTAGATCTTAAGTCTACCGCCTTAGACCACTCGGCCAACCCTCCATTTCTGAATGCTTAATTTCTCGATTTCTTTATGCCACCAATGGCAAAAATCGCGTGAGAGTTACACGATCTTTTGCTTTTCCAATTATAATTATAAGGAAGGTATCAATTATACCAGAGGAAGATAGATATCCTTGTATAAAGAGATCTTCTTCTTAAGTGTAACAAATAGAGAAACAAAAGCAAAATAAAAAAATTCAATCCATAAGTCAGTTTTCAATTTTAAATGTTTGTAACTTTACCATAGCTACAATGATGAAAAAAAGAAAACACCTTAAATTAGCCCAAATATGAATACATTCTTACCAGAGACTACAATACAGCTTTCTGTTCATAATTTTTTATTCAAAAAAGATTCATATATTGTATTTTCTATTTTAATTTTAAATTTTTAAAAAAAAAAAAAACAAAGAAATTGTCTTATAGTTTATTTTTTAGTTTCTTCATCTCTCTCTTGTTCGTGTAAAGTCTTGAAAGTAAAAGGCTTTGAAGATTCTGGGAAATCAATTCCCTTTTCTAATAAAGTTGAGTAAGCCTTCGAAAAATCGTTAAAGAAAAGAGATTCATCTTTGGCATAAATCTTAACATACTTTAAAAATGCAGAATCTTGCTTTAATGCCATGTCAGTTGGTAACATCATTAATTCCTTGGTATCATCATCTTCCCATTGCTTTGGGCCATCCCATTTTCTATAGTGCCATCCCTTTAACAATTGAACGAAAAATTGATTGTTGAAAGAATCTGGTGATGGGCTCCATGGCCCATCGAAACCCGATCTGTCTGGGTGACATTGACCAAGACAATGTGCACCAATTAAAGCAACAGTTTCTTGATCGTTAAATCCAATTCTTTGAAAAAGGTTTCTTACATATGGAGCATCTTTTGATGCATCTGGTAATCTACCATTTTCTACAACATGACAATCACCATAAGTTGCATCTTTTCTACCAGGTCTCCATTTGATTTTTGGTCCACCTGCTTCTTGAACTGCTGTAACACCACCCAAGGTCCATAAGTCACCTAAACTAATCCAAGTATATTTCTCCTTTACCAATAATAAAAATGCTCTACCGTATTCTAACCCTCTATTTTCAACATCTGTCAGTTCTGGTGGGAACCCCATGGTACCAGAATAAGATCCTCCAGTACCATCTTTCTTATCAAAGGTCCCAGATGTATGCCAAGCAAGACGACATAATAAACCATAACGACCATCACCTTCATCCATACCATCATCTTCATGAATTCTAGTTGCAATTTCATTGTAAACTTCTTGGTAGTCTTCGAATGTTTTACCCTTTACTGGTTCGGCATTGTTTATTACAATTCCAGCACCCAATAATGGACCAGCAACTTTCTTAAAGTTACCATTTTTATTTTTATTATTATTTTTACTATTGTTATTTTGGTAATGGCGCCTTTGTTGAAAGTAAGACAAAAGTGAACCACCACTGAGAACACCGGCCAACAATTTGTAGGAAGGATTTGACTTTAATATTGGATTATTTCTGATAACAGCTGACATACTTTCCTTTGATTGTGAATCTCTATTTACAAAGAAAAGTTTTGGTAATTCTATAGAAATATATAGAAATTGTTCTGTAAATGTAAGCGAAACCAAATGAAATTCTATTGGTTACCCATTTTGAGCCCTACACTGAATTGAGATTGCTCCTCACCCACCTTATATCTAATCTTATAATATTCAAAAAAACAAAAAATAAATATAAAAAATAAAAAAATCTAAAACATCTCTACACTCACTTATTTTAGTTTGAAATTACCGTCGCACTTTGATAGATCTAGATTCACCTTGTTCTTTGGTTTGAAATTCCTAGAAAAGAAACTCTCCCCATATGGGATACTGCTTACGTTATTACCGATACCATATTGGAAACAAACTAAATCACACAAAAAAACGTCGTGTGAATCTCAACGCAATCTTTGCCAATGGTGGGATAAAGCAATCAAGCAATTAATCATTCAGAAATGGAGGGTTGGCCGAGTGGTCTAAGGCGGTAGACTTAAGATCTACTGGACTGTGTCCGCGCGAGTTCGAACCTCGCATCCTTCATTATTTTTTTGCTTCTTATATATGCTTAATGAATGTTCTTAAAGAATTATTAAATCAGAATTGCTAATGTAGAGGTACAGGATGTCAAACAACTGTTGTAAATCCTTTTTTATTTAGACAGATGTGCTTGAGAGTTAAGTTAAGATGAGAGGATGTTTACTAGTATTATAAGTTAGTAAAAAATAAATCCAGATATCTAAGGAGAGAGCGTGTTCATTGCTTACTGTTCATCTTTTTCTTTTTTGTTTTTGTTGGACCTAGAAACACGGAGATCTCTACTCCATGAAATCCAAGTCCTATTTTGTGGAAGCTCTCGCTATCCAACGAACGATCTTTTGTCTTTGTCTTCTCCATATCTGAGACTCAAGTGATCTTTGACGGACTATCTTGCAGCCGTGACGAATCCTGATCATTACTACACTTCCAAAATATTTGGAAACTTTTACGAACACTAAGAATTGAACTAAATAGGTTTCCAAATATTTTTTACACAATCTAGACCTTCCTCTGGTCTTTCAGCTTCTATAGTCAGTAATCTAGCCCCCTCAAAACGACAGAACACTCAAGGAAGGTGTATTTCTCTCTCTTTTTCCTATCTAATACATCTACAAAATTTCGGTCAATGTTATATACTGCCATATTTTTTTTGTTTCTATCTAATATATATATTTAGCTTCTACCTATGTTATATACTTCCTATATATGTCTGGTCTCGGTAAAAAGTTGAGTCCATTACCCTGTTATGCAGCCTCCCCCATTCTTGAGTAATTGGGGCGTCACTTCCGGCATACCAATATGGGTTTTATTGTAATTTTCTGTTTCAAACAAAAGATTTTGCAACCTTTTAAGTAAAAAAAAAACCATTTGGATCATCTTTCGCGTGGTAGAATATTATAATGGTGTTTGGGTTTTAGACTAGGTAACTACTCTGGCTTATGTTTGGTTAATATGTTGATTTAGTATGGACACCATATTGCTTCCAAAACGAAATCAACTGGCGGAGTTCGCTGCTGATTAAGTTCCCGATACTAGTAGCCACAATCTGCAACACACAACATCAATTGGAGGGTTGGCCGAGTGGTCTAAGGCGGTAGACTTAAGATCTACTGGACTGTGTCCGCGCGAGTTCGAACCTCGCATCCTTCAATATTTTTTTGCTTCTTATATATGCTTAATGAATGTTCTTAAATTTGAATATTTATAGTAGCTGGATTTCTGTGTGTGATGAGGATCTCATATTTTTCATTATTTTTTTAGCGTGTGTGCCTCTTTCAAAACACCCTAACACCTCATTGCATCCAATAATTCATTAATTCCAAAGAGTACAGTTATTGGATGTACACCAAATCTCAACTTCTTATCTTACGGTTCGTCGATAATAGATTGGTGGGGTTCATATAGTCGTATTAAAGTTCCTACACTATCTTGAGTTCTGTTATTTTGATACTTGAGGTTCGATATCGATTTTGTAGTAACCAAAAACTTCTTTTCAAAAATATCCGTTTTAACTAAATTAAATGTTCAACATAGGTTTTGAATATCCTATAGAATGATTTGATACAAAGTGATCTATATATACTGTTCCCAGCTAGTATCAGATCTGTTTTAGTTAGACTCGTGATAACCCACAATGTTACCACGTATTTGAGAACCATCTTGAACAAGGCATTGGTTCTTATATAAAAAAAATATATTTGTTTTTATATAACAAAATGGGTTATACATCTAAGAATACACTCAGCATTCGGGACTCTACTTGAATAGTCAAACGCTGCTTCTTTGCCAATTATCGTTTCGTTCATAGGAGGAACTAAATTTATATAAAATATCACAGAGATCGTGTGCGACTCGATTTTCTGGAGTGAGAGCTTTGTTTATTAAACCGGGCTACTTTTACTATCACAAAATGGAGGGTTGGCCGAGTGGTCTAAGGCGGTAGACTTAAGATCTACTGGACTGTGTCCGCGCGAGTTCGAACCTCGCATCCTTCATTATTTTTTTTGCATTTGAAGTGGTTTTATATACAGCTAAGTATTGATTTAATAATACAATGCCTTCTTACGTTATCTTTCTTTACACCGCATTGGGACTACAAATAATACTGAGCTTTCTTAAATAATGCAAATTTTGAGAGTAGTTCGAGTTGACTATATATATAGTTATAGCGCTCTATAATATGAATTACCACTCCACGTCAAGTATTTTAAAAGAATGCGTTGTTTTTTTTCCAACTACAGGAACAGTAAAGATACTCGGATATAGTTTATAATAAGTATTCTGTTTGGAGTCATAGTTGTAACCCATCGAAAATGTTAGATTTAAACATTTTTGAGTTGGTAAAATCTGTAAGCTCATCAATGATTTGGTTATGCTACACGGAAGAACATCAGCGCATAAACTAACCAGTTCATTTTACAACGTTGTATTTTAATTATGTATCGCTAGTTTCGAAGATAAATACGGAAAACAGTTTAGTTTGATTTGTTGATGACTGAATATTGAAAGTATTAAGACTACTGAAAAGTGCATACTGAGAACTCCAAAGCACTTGAACTTATTCCTAAACATAACTTAACTTCATATCACTACATCAATGGCAAAAGTATCTTGCGTTGCCTTTATTACTCTTCCTAAAATTGCTTCCATGATTTGAGTGTGTAAAACTATGTTAAAATAGCTCTTCATTGTTCATCAAGAAGAACATAAATTGGGCCACGCAACTTGAATATTGCTTAACAGCCCTGGTTATGAATCAAGAACTAATACACTGAAAGCCGCTAAGAGATTCCTTAAAAATTCCAAAACATGTGGGTAAGACTCTTAAATTGAATAGCTTTGCCCTTGGACTAATCATAAATTGGAGGGTTGGCCGAGTGGTCTAAGGCGGTAGACTTAAGATCTACTGGACTGTGTCCGCGCGAGTTCGAACCTCGCATCCTTCATTATTTTTTTGCTTTTTGAATTTCTCATATTTGATTAATGGTCACTTTAAATTTAGACATTTATTGTAGTTCGATTTGAGATCCTGAGATGATCTTAAAAATTTTCATTTTTTTGTTTGCAGCATGTTTCGATTTCGCGCCGCGTGAGTTCCCGATAACATCCTAACACCTGTATGCATCCAGCAAACCTGTATTTTATAAGTTTGGAATACACTGTAGGATTCCATATCAATTGCTGTTGTATCTACCGATCTAAAAGCAAAAGCGATTGATATGGGTCTCTTATGGTTTACGTTTTTCTTACTTTTTAAAATAAGTGAATTATCAAACTCAAATAAAAGACCAATGAAGGTTCTTACTTCATGCACTACATAGTGGAAGAAGAAATGGAAATTTAATTCCCACCATTTTATCATCATATTCCTACATTCATAAAATCAATGACTTTTAGATAAAAGACAAAAGAAAAATATGGAAATATGTTTTATATTTAAGCCTTAGGGGACAAATATATTAAGAAAATCATTAGGGTTATTATTCATCTAGTGTTAGTTTTTCAACCACACTTCATTCGCTGAAAATACCCCTAAAATTAAATCTACACCAATGATTGTTTTTTATGAATCTAGTAGCTCTAAATACTCTTATTTAGTACAATAATAAGTATTTAAACATAACTGTAGACAATTTTAAACTTTTTTTTTACTATCTAAGTTATATATTTCTGGTCCGAGCAAACGTTGAATCAATTACTTTGTTATACAGCCTCCCCCATTCTTGAGTACTTGGGCGTTAACCCCAGGCGTGCAAATTGCGTATGTCATTCAGTAGCAATTCTTCAGACTAAAGATTTTGCAACCGTTTGAAAAACAGTTCAGACCATAGTTTGCTGCTGGTGTTTTTTTTTTGAACTTAAACATATATTCAGGGTGTTTAAAACTTGAACATACGTATATTTAATCAACTGGGTGTCCGGGTGTTTTCTTTTTTTCTTTTTCTTTGAAAACCCAGGTATTTATAACAATCACGAAATGGAGGGTTGGCCGAGTGGTCTAAGGCGGTAGACTTAAGATCTACTGGACTGTGTCCGCGCGAGTTCGAACCTCGCATCCTTCATTATTTTTTTGCACTTGACTTTGACAAATCTCAAGAACTCAAGTCTAAGTAATAGATCTTTTTTGTTTTTTTTTTCTATTTTTATTATTAGTCATTGTGATTGACAGGATAAGAGGAAGCATATGATATTTTTTGTGCAACATAATACAGTAGAAGAAATGTAGAGATTACATATTATGTATAAAGAATAAAAAAAATATGCAATATATTTTATACATTATTCAAATAATAGGGAAAATATATAAATAAATGTTGCGTAATGGACAACTAGTAATAAACCAAAATAAAATAGGGAAGAGTTTTAACAATTACCGAAAAGTAGTCCTACTTTCTCAAAATACCCCTTTATATGTATATATATATATATATAGAATGCTTACCTTAAGTATATTCTTAACTAAGGTTGGTGTAATTTCGCAGCCACAGGCTTCGCCTCAGTACCGTCAAAATGGCTGACCCACTCAGAAGTATCATTACAAGTAGCGAGCAAGCTAATATCAATATCAGTTTCAACACATTGGCTGGTTATTATTTTCTTCAGTAGAAATGTTTTAATATATATAAAACAACCATTTACATCTCTTTCTCTATTATCATTCAAATGCTGCGGGCCCCAAATATAACATATGTAGCATGAGATTGTACATCCATACACACAGCTACTCTAAAACCAACTCCTCTCACTCTAGGCAGTACATATATTACCTCATACCGCACAATACATGCCAATGTCTCCATTTTTTTTTGCAAATCAAAGTTCTCTCCATTCCTTACTCGCTCCACCCTCTACTACTCTACCGCCCATGCCTGACTACTTGACTGCCTTTCCATCTCTCTCTTTCTATGCTATTTTTGACAATGACGTAAAAATAATCTTTTATCTGCAGTACAGAGCAAAAATAGCCTCGTGAGTGGGTTTAGTTTTTTTTATATGATCTAAAAAAATAAAACAACACTCACCACCCACACAAAAGTTTACCCTTTTTCTTTTCTAAACTAAGGAAATTAAAAGATGGAAGACCCAAATAAACTTCTCGATAGCGAAGTTATAAATCGAGTTTTAAATTCAGATTCGTCATTGGACGTTTTATTGACTCGTTTGAAGCAATCAATTACCACTGGTGAAGAATTATCCAAGTTTGTTAAGAAAAAGGCACAAATCGAAGATGAACATTATACACAATTAAAGAAGTTTGCTTCTAATTCTAGAATGTCAGTAAAGGCAGCTTCACAAACAAATAAAATTAAGCAAGATCTGTTTCTGCATAGAATGGATCAAATTATTGAATATGATGAAAAATTGCATTCGGTTGGTTCATCATATGTTACTGCTTTGAATATTATGTTTGATGAATTGTCTGCACTTGTTGCCACGATATCCAGATCACGCAAAATGATTAAAGATGACGGTAAGAGGAAAGAAAAGGAATGCTCTGATGCTATCTTGGCAGCAGAAAAGGCAAAACAGAAATATTATCATTTATGTGAAGATTTAGAAAAATTAAAGACATCTGATCCAAATAAGAAATCATTTTCATTGAAGAATAAGACAGTTGAACAACAAGAAGATGATTTACAAAGAAAAGTCGATTTATCTGATCAGGATTATAAATTAAAAGTTTCTACTTGTAAAAAGTTGAAAGATGAAATTTTGATGATTCATAGACCTACAAATTCAAAGAAATTGAAAAATTTAATTCTTGAAATGGACATTGCCATGAATGTTCAATTACAGAAATATGCTACTTGGAATGAAAACTTAATTATGAATAGTGGGGTATTGATTTCTCCATTAAGACAAGAAAATGTTACTCCAAAACCAAGTATGAAAGATATTGCTTCTTCAATTGAAAATGAAAAGGATTTATATACCTATTTGATCAAGTTTGACAAGCAACCAGTAAACAAAGCATTGACAATTGTAGACTATGTCGTACATCCAAGTTTAGCCAGGGGTGGTGGAGGTGTCCCACAGAAACCATTTTTGAGTAATAATAATAAGAATAATATTTCATCTCCGACAAATTTCACGAATAATACTCAAAGTTTTAACAGCAGTACCAATTCCAATAGTACCAGCAACAATATTAACAATGTTAATAACAGCAATAGCCACAATAATAATAATAATAACCTTGGTAGTAGTACTAAAAGTGGATACTCTGGACATATTAACTCTCCTCATGGAAGTAGTACCTTAGGTGACAATAGTGGTTCAATGGTTTCAAGCGTCCTTGGCGGTAACAGTACATACAGTAGTATGCTTAACCCAGGATCCGGATCTGGACCTAGTACAGGAGGAAATCCTGGAACCGCTCCTGGAACCTCATCTAATGCTAATGTTGAACCACTCACTTATTCATCTTTGGATCCAGCAAGTAGTACTTCTGCTCCTGGTTCCGGACCTGCTTCTCGTTCAACTTCGGGTCACAACGAACTTAATGGTCCAAAACCTTTAACTAGCTTAATATCAGAGCAACCTACTTTTGGTGTATCAATTGAAGACATTATTCAATTTGCTGGGATCGATAACGTCCCATTAATTGTTAAGAAATGTATTGATGTACTTGAAGCGTATGGTTTAGATATAGAAGGAATCTATAGAGCTTCCGGTAATGTTAATGCCGTCACTCAATTGAAGGATTCAATTGACAAAAAGTTTACTAACTATTTACTTATTGGATCATCAATAGATGGTAGTAACATTCTTGATACTGATATATTCACCATTGCATCATTATTGAAACTTTATATTTCTTCTTTACCTGAACCATTATTAACCAATGAATATTATCAATCGTTCATTGAAACTGTGAAATCCCTTGACGAAACTTATATTGCCAAAAAATTACACCACTTGGTATTCAATTTACCTGATGGTGCTTATTTTACCCTTAGAGCATTGATTTTCCATTTGAATAAAGTTGCAGCCAATGAAGAGCACAATAGAATGTCTATGAAGAACTTGGCTATCGTCTGGGGTCCAGTTATCATGAATGATAAGCTGTTAGGTCCACAAGATATTCAATACAAGAGCAAGGTTGTTGAAGAATTGATGTTGATTGCAAACGAAATTTTTGAAGCTGATTGAATTTGAAAGTTTAGAGTTTATAACTGTATGAATAATGTAGAATAAAAATAAAAAAATAATAATTAATAAAGGTGAGTAAGTAATTATATATATTTCTTTTACTGAAAAACATCGGGCATTTAATGCGTTAACCCGTTCATTCCAGACGGTTGTGACATGGTCTCTTTTTAGCCTTATTATTGATGAGAACACCCCCCCCCCCCCCTCCCTCCCTTTCCTATTCTTCAATTGGAGGTAATATTTATTCGTAGCCAATCTCTTTCATAATTGATGGTAAGAGCTGCAGCCAAATCTATAGACTAAAGATTTATTGGAGATCCTAAGGCGCTTTATGGAGTAGAAAGATATCTTCTGGATATGACTACAGCTTCACTAATCAGGAAATTTATATTAGGGTAACTAATGAATATAGCTATTAAAGTAATATAGAAGTATCTAAAATATATAACCCCAATATAGGAAAAAAATGGCATACCACCCTTGTTAGAAATGTATGTACCAAACCTGGATTGTTCCTGCAATTCTAAAATAAACTTGGTTTTCTAAGGTATCAAATGGCAATTGCCATACCATTGCTGAGATGTCATGAGATCAAATACCATATAGTATATCATCATTTTCTAATGCAGTTAATAACCATTCAAAAAAACATTGTTTTGTCAAAAAGTCAACTCTTAAATGATGGGCCCGTTCAACATAGTATGTATGAGCAAATGGAGTAAAATTGCCTCTGAAGAATGTGCAACAAGAGTTTACTTCCTTGAGACATAATTAAATCATTAAATGCACAAAAGAATTAAAAAAAAATAGTAACAATCACCTAAACCGGAAAGCACTGTTGGAGAAAAGCTCAAAACAAATAGAAGTATCCAACAGAAAAGCCGGGGTCAGGGATCAGAAGGTGTCACACAGTGTACAAAAAACTAAAACCTTGTGCGACTATTAGTTCACCCTCTATTGATGAAGTAAAAAGAGTATGTCTTCCATAAAAATCGGGAAAGCCTTCCTTATTTATAGACAGGTAGGTATCTAGAAACTTATGAGTCAGATATTTAGTCACAAATTTGAGTAACATTTTAACAATCACCTTCACAAGACCTTCCTGCCTTCACTCTAATTACTTGCTAATATATTTCATAATTTAATACTTGAGTTGACTTAAATTTATCTTTGGCGCCTTTACAACCTTGGGAGGTTTTAATTTGTATGCACCAAAATTACTTGTGATAGAAGGTGTTAAAGGAACTGTGCTACCACTAACAGGAGTTTGTGGAGAATCGGATGGCAAATCAGAGTTTGCAAGCTTTTCTTTTTCTTCTTTCTTTTTTAACTCCCATTCCTCATCACTTATCCCCAAGAGTCTTCTTTCAATATCTTTCAATTCGTCCTTTAAAATGTTATGAAATTCAGGTGAGTCAATTATCTTTTCCTGAATATCTTTATCCACAATATTCAAAATACTATTTTCAGTTTCATTCTTTTGTTGAATAATATTACCTTGAATCAACGCACCAATTTTACCTCTATTTTTCATAAGTATACTTGGATCTGATTTTACCTTTCCTTCAACAATCATCTTTAGCTTGAGCATTAGATTTGCGTGAGTTTCAGACTCTTTGAAATTATCTAATAACCTTTTCCTTCTTTTATCAAACGAGCCATTTTTCTTATATATGCTTACAAGCTGTTTAGGATCTGACATCGTTCCTAGCAAGATTGTTACTAATGTCTTCTTAATCGTGGTAATTCTTTAATGATACAGGTAGTTCTTTGTATGTGTGTGCGCCGATTGATGAATTACTGCATGCAGTATCCTCATGAGACGGAGTTGGGTTACTAAAATCTACTTTGAATATGGCACTAAGGTATGCTTAAGTTTTACAGCCAGTCTTTTGGTAACTTAGTTATTAATCTTTCTTTTGTAAAATATATTTATTTAATCCAATGATTCAATTGTATATCGGGTACCAAATATTACCAAGTTATATTTCCTCCTTGGTATCTTTAATTGGATGCAGTATCGTTTTTTCCTGCAGGATCCGCTAATACCTTTGATTTATACTCCATACATATAATCAAATTCAATGACTTCAATCTTCATTCCTTACATAATATTACATTATTATTAAGATGGAGGTCATTGACTTGGGGGCCAAAGTTCCAACTAATATTAAACATTCCCACTTAAATAAAATCTCAAAGAAGAGATCCATATCGCCATCATCTGGCTCATCCTCAAGGAATATTTCACCAGATGTTATCAGTAAAATTGAATCAAGAAAGAGCGAGCTCTTGGATGTAATACAATTAATACTACAAGACAAAGAATTGAAACATTCGCATGAATGGTATTATATAACTACAGAAAGACTCTGTAAATTCAAACCAATTGAACAATCGTTTCTTTCCAAGGCAATTTTTGATGCGTTAGAAGATTATTATGTTATCGAAGTTGGACCAAAATTAAAGAGGGTTTTCTCTGAAGATCTTAACGGTACTACCGTTGAAATTGCAGAAACACGTGCTAGAGGGTTTTTGGAAGTTTACGAAGAATATGGTAGAAAGACAAGGTTGTTAGGAAAGGTATTTCTTTATTTAGATAGGAGCTATTTGAAGCAACATCCTGTAAAGAAGGTGATTATGGAGTTTGGTTTAAAGATGTTGGTGGATGATATTTGTACAAATTTTGCTATCACTAGCAAAAAGGATCTAGATACAGAAGATGGTGGTGGAGAAGATATGGATATTGACAGGGAATCAATGGCGCTGACTAGCACGACTGCCTTATCTATAACTCTTCAAATCCCAAACACTCTTCTTCATGCCCTTAGACTATCAAAATTCGATTCACCATTGCTCCCCGTAACAACGTCATTCATATCCAGCCTTGTAAAACTAAACAACAGCTTTGAATCACCTTTTCCATTAAATCGTACTTTTATTGATAGATCAATAACTGACCATTCAATCATTTCTAAGCAAGTCCTCAAGTCTTCTCCAACAACTTATTTTTCAACTTTCCAAACATACTTATCGCTGGAATTATCATTCATGAAATCTTGTAATGAGTGTCAAAAGACTCGAGATACTTTCCAATCAAAATTTACTTGGTGTTGGATTTTCAAAAATTTAAACTCAGTTCTAAAGGAAATATTCCCTACTATTTCGAGAGATAATTTATTATCATTATTTAAATTATGTCAAGAGGCTGAACTGGAATATAAAATTGATGCTTGTGGAATTTTCAAATATGAATGGAATGAAACTCTTTACAAGGAGATTTCAAATACTTTAATGGAAGCTGAATCTAAGGGCAAGCCACTTATCCCATTGATTAATACATTAACTAAAAAATACCATGAAGATATTGCGATTGAAAGTGCAAAGGCTGATCCATCTCTTGTCGTGTTAAATGAAAATTTAGAATTTGAACTGAGAAATGCAATTGCAAAGTCAATAAACAACCCTCTTTATAATTTTAAGATTATCACTCAACTATGCAGTATTTGTGACCAACACTTAAAGAAATCTAAGCAACTACATCAATCATCTGGAGATGATGAAGAATTCCAAAATTCGGTAATAACTATATTTAAACTTCTTTCAAACAAGTCAGCATTCATAATATTTTATAAACGTGAATTATCACGTCGTTTACTTTTCCAAAAGTATAATAATATAAAACTAGAGAGGGTACTTGCTGAAAAGCTCTGTTCTATTATTGGCGATGGTTATGAGTTAGTTGAAATGATTGAAGAATTCCAAACTGATAATAAACCATATATAAATGATATTGAAATCGATAAGTGTTTCCAACCAATAATTTTGACCAAGAAGGTATGGCCAGAATTTCCAAGTTATACCAAATTGGACCTTAAATTACCTAAAGAATTACAATATCTTATTGATGAATTTAATACAAAATTCTTAAAATTAGATAAAAATAATGAAAAAATGGTTCTAGATTGGAATTATTTTAATTATCATCAAATAACGATAACGGGAGACTTCAATAAGGGTAAGAAGGATCTTGTTGTCAATTTACTTCAAGCATCGATTATATTCTTATATAACGAAGTTAAAGAAGACATAAAATTGACAGCGGAGGATATTTCACAGAGGCTTTCAATTGACTTAGAAATTGCAAGACTGGGGTTAAAGTCATTAAATGATAAATATAAGATTCTAGTTGAGAGAGAAGGAGTTTTCACTTTCAACAATGACTTTTATGACAAATCGAACAAGATAAAGATCCCGTTTAAGGGATCCATCTTAAACAAAGCAACAAGTGGCAAAACTGAAGATGAAAACCAAATTGAAAGAATCAGATCCTCTGAAATCAGAGCCATTATAGTTCGTATTTTAAAATCAGAGAAGGAATTGGATTATACAAAAGTACTTACCATTAGCGCAAAGAAGTTAGAAAGTACTGGACCAATTAATATTTCTGAAATCAAGACAAATATTGAGTACTTAATTGAAAATGAGTTCATTTCAAGGGTTAATGAAAAGTTAAAGTATATCCCATAGGAGAATCTCAGAAGAAGGAAACCAATTCAATTCAATTTATCCTAGCTCACAAAAAGAAACGTCCCGATGTATACACCCAACGCTAGACACATTGCAGTTCAAAAGGATATGAATTGGAGGGTTCTAGCTTTTCACCCTTTCAGGGAAACAAATTATACCCATCTTAAATGGGATATCTACATATAAGGTTATTCTTTCTTTTACTTTGTGTATTATCTAATAATTTTATGCTTTTTTTTTTATGATTCAATCCATCCAGACTAGCTTAGATTGGGATATCTTCTGGATCTGGGTTGTAGGTGAAGTAAGAACCGAAGTATGGGATCTTTGAGTAGAAGGTATCCTTGAAGATTGGGACACCGGAGGTGAAGACGGCAACACCGGCACCGGCAGCACCACCCCAGATGATTAAGTCTGGAGCAAAAGCTAAGACTTGCTTAGAGTTGAAACCAGCAATAGACTTAAGTGATTTGTAAACTGGACCTTTAATGTACTATAGAAGATTTAGTTAGTAAAAACTTGCTTGAGAAGAAATACGCAAAAAAAGTAGTTGCCCCAATAAAACGAAGGATTTCTTTTTCGGACATCATTATCTTGTCCAACCCTGATCAACCATGTACTCTAGTTATATATTACTTACGCTAACCATTTTTGTTTGTTGGATTTCTTAATAGGTTAATATGTTACTTATTTACCAATGGTGAGAAATACTTTTAGTTTCTGGTCTGTTAGGAAAAACAAGATTTTCATTGGCTGTAATATATACAGGACCACGTGATAATCTAAAATGAATTTTTAGATATTATACTTTCAAACGGAGAAGAAAGAAAGAAAGAAAGAAAGAAAGAAAGAAAGAAAGAAAGAAAGAAAGAAAAGAGGAAAGTTGAAAATTGTGTATGATAATATAGTATATTGGGCCCAAACGAGATAGGGGTAGCTCGATGCAAATTCTTGGCCCTGGAACGAGGTGAAACTGAGTGGTATTCAGTTATATTAGCAGCAAGTGACGGCTGCTAAGGACAAGTGAATTAATATTGGCCCCCTTAGGGAGAGGGAAATCAATGACTTAGTCACAGAGGAACTGGAAAGAAAAAATGGAGTGAAGCTCTCCTCATATGGGACTCTGCCACTGCACCTATCCACTGTTTCTTCATTCGTTTTAGCCTCAATAATGAAACACCCGTACACCACATTGCGGACGGCACATGAGTATGAAAAACCCATATTCTTAGTGCATTATAAAACAGGGCATGTGGCGTAGTTGGTAGCGCGTTCGCTTAGCATGCGAAAGGTCTCCGGTTCGACTCCGGACTTGTCCATTTTTTGTGCTTCACAAATTTAATATTTGAAATAGGTTGTCAAATGTATGGCCACCTCAATTTTTTTTTTAAATCTTACCACAAGAACCATACTGCATATTAAAACATCACTATATACAGGAACAAATATGTTGCAAAATATCAGATTCAACATACATAGAAGATCCATCACAATGCTACAAGGAAAATAAGAAGCAAATGAATACCAAAATGTGACTTTCAGAAACGAAAAATATTTATCTTTTTTTAAATATGTATAGCAATACTTATTCTTTGAGTGAAAATCAAAACAAAAGGGAAGTAAGAGTAAATGGAGGAGTATGAACGAAAAAATGATATCATTGTGACTTTGACTTTGCTGCTACATTACACCTATGATTGTAGATCATCTCTAATAGGCCATTTGTTTTAATAACCAAAGAGATAGAAGAAGAAAATATAGACTTCAAGTCAACTTGAATTAGAAGTCAAAAATTAAACGTATATGAAATATCTTTAAGACAATTTTTTTGGAGCAATTGACAATGTCTTGAATAATATACTATTTTATTATTATAATTTATAAATGGAATTTTTACTAAATTCTCTTCTCTTTCTTAGCGATTTTGTTAAAGTCATCAGCGACGTCAAAGTTCTTTAAGAGCATATTTTCAATAAGGGTTCTAGGCAAGACACTAGTAATAAATCTCGCAATTGAAGCAAAAGTACCTCTAAAACGGGTAAAGTAATTGCTTTCATAGAACCAGAATTTTCCCTTTACCACGTAGTCAATGTCATTAACAACCTTCTTAGCGTATACAGAGACGGGCATTACTCCCAGAGTATCAAACCCATCTCTACTTTTTTCTAGGAGGTTAATTCCATCAACAATGTAAACAGAGTCTGGTTTCAATGGAATCGCTGGCATTTCAAGAATTTCCGTCTTGACTCCGCCGCTGATGAAATCAAGGACTTTGACTCCAAATGGCTTTACTTCTAACGCTAACGAACTGACATACGCAGTAAGTGCGGCTTTCGAAGATGAGTATATACTACCAAATGGGAATGGAATCAATCCGGCAGTTGAACTAGTATAGGCAAATACCCCCTTAGCCTTGATGACAAGAGGACTAAATTCTCTAGTTAAACGAATTGGACCGTATAAATTTACTTCATAGCATTTTTCAAATTCCTTATCAGTAACTTCAATGGCTGGAGCCCCACAAGGTACACCAGCATTATTGAAAAGAACATCCAAGCGATCAGTTTCAGATTCAATTAACTCCTTTGCATTACGAATACTTTCTGTTGAAGTAACGTCTAACTGTATTAATGTAATACCATATTCTTCTAATGGCTTCATTGGTTCTAATCTACGCGCAGCTGCGTAGACTTTGTAGCCTCTTTTGGCTAATTCGATTGAGCATGCGTAACCAATACCCGAAGACGCACCAGTAACAAGTGCAACTTTCTTAGATTCCATAATTATTGATATATCTTAGAGAGTACAGTAATTATTTCGTAGTAACGAAGAGTGGGATATAGTGGCTCTTATATAGTAATTTTCATGTCAAGATTGCGCGGAGTTTAGGTCCTAATCGGGAACGGCAGTTATAGTCCCCCCGAACCATATGCATCTGGAACAGAACCATGGAAGTAAATCGTCTGAAACAATATCTCTCTTAAAGAAGAATGATAAGGATGTGGATGGTACGACGTAGTCATATACCATGTGAGATGATACCAGGTCAATCCCTCCCAGAAGAAAGAATATCAGTGCGTATAACATGATATCTGTTCCCATGAAGGGTTTTGACGGAGATACACTTTAATGTCCTCCTTGCTGACCAATCCCGCCTTTCATACCTTATCAACATGGCCCCTTACATTTTTGGAATTTCTAGAACTATAAATTTTATTTTACTGAAGATTAAATGCCTGCTGCAGTTGACTTCCCGGGCATTTGCCCTTGTGTTGCGTTTTTGTTCATAAATATACCTTTTTATATGAGATCCCAATTTGCTTCGTTAGGGTTTATCTAGCGAAGAAAATTGCATTAAGCTAAATGTTAAACAAACTTAATACAATCACCCTCATCGGATAGGGTGCTGAGAGGTAAACAAGGAAGTACAAATGATCGACAAGTTTAAGTTATCGTAAGACGCTCCGCTGCCACATAAGTCTTTTGTAGTCCTACTAGAAGTTAGCCCACAATACAATTCCAGAAATGGCTTTTATTTACATTATATCTGTATTTGTTTTTTTAAAACAATATTTTTCATTTATTAATTTCTAGTTACCTAAATCTTTCAAAGAAAGGAAACTTCTTTATCATCTTCTTAGCCATTTTCTTTTCTCTTCTTTTCTTTTCTTTTCATTTTATTTGAATTTTAAATCAAGCTTTTCCATTTATTTTTCAATTTTCAGTTTTCATTTTTCATTTTTATTTCATTATTATTATTTTTATTATTTCTCCAGCTCTAATACTTATTTAGCCTTAGCTAAACCAACAGCATTCTTCTTTAAATCATAAATAGAATAATATCTTCTTAAGAAGGCATCACCAATAATAGCTAAGTCACCAATTGGTTCTGGGAAATCCATTGGAGTGAAAACTGAAATACATGAACCAGAAACATCTAAAGTGTAATCGTATGGTGATAAAGTGAAGTTGTAACCACCAAAAGTTAAGGTTAAATCAGGTAATGAATCTCTCTTTTCACATTCAATTTGGTATTGACCAGACCATGATTTGGTGGCACCAATCTTAGAATTGATAATTTCAGCTAAAGATGATGGTAAAGTGATTAATGAGGTACCAGTGTCAATAGCAGCACCAGTTGAAGTCAATTCAGCATATTCATCACCTAAACCAATACCATCGAATGAGACTTCCCAGTAAGCCTTTCTTCTAACTGGTAACCAAGTAATATCACCAGTAAAGGCAGAAACATCATAACCACCAAAAGTGGCAACACCTCCATCATTTTCATCCTTCGAGGTATCACCCAAGTAAAAGGCAAATTGAGCGTCATCTAATAAACCTTGATCAATGGCATTGTAAATTGGTGGAACAATCTTGTTGACTGAAATGGTGTTGTAAGCTAAACCTAAGATACCATCAAACTTACCAAATGCAAATGCGAGACCTGGCTCGTTGGTTGCTTCAGCAAAATCTTGGTTTGGAATGGTTAATCCACCCAAAGTTAAAGTATCTTGAGAGACGTAACCTTCTAAAGAACCTGAACCGTATTGAATAGCGAATTCAGTACCGTTTGGCTTATAAGAAGCAGAGGCATCATGGTCATACTTAGAGTGTAAGAAACAAGCTAAAGAGGAACAGTCTTGGGATGGAATCCACAAGTTTGAAGAACCAGTATCCAAGATAACCTTAAATTGTTGTGGTGGAGTACCGAGTTCAATTTCAGTAAAGTATTGAGCATTCAAGTAGTTGGTTAACGGGGTCTTGGTTTGACCACCCTTACCTTCAGCAAGGAATGGAACTTGTCCAGAACCAGCAGGACCAGACTTACCACCAGCACCAGCACCAGCAAGTGGTGAAGCTTGATTGAAGAGGTTAAGGTACTTGTTGGCTAAACCTTCAGCGTAATCTTGGAAACCAACTGCACCGATGGTATCTTCAATTGGAAGCTTTGAAATCTTTGCAGAGTGAACAGCTGCATTAGCAGAGCTAGTGAGAGCCAAGGCAATCGAAGTTAAGACTGAGATTGAAAATTGCATAGTGACAATGATAAAATAAAACTTGGTTGCTTTCTTAGATAATTTCTCTCTTTTTATGTAATTTCTTTAACCAGCAGAGCCTAAAAAAGAATTGGGAGTAGCAAGCACGGAAAAAAAAAGTGGAGTTAGGAAAGCGTAGCAGGTTGGGTTGGAGCAAAAGATAAATCTAACTATAAGTTTATCTGTTGGAATCCTATAAAGAGTAAAAGAAGAAGGAGAAGGAGAAGAAGAAGTAGAAAATGAAGAAGAAATATTGTTAATGAGATAACCTCCCTGAGAAATGTCGGGGGTGGCGATTCCCGTTAAGCGGGGGTACAAGGGTTTCTTGTTTCCCATTTAGTGCGCAATTCGTCATTTTTAGGTCATGACTCCGCTTAACGGGAAACAGTACGTAAATACAGCGATGAGTAGTTTGCTATGAAAGAAATAGGGGCGCAATGAGCTCACCAACTTTCTTCACCAACTGAAGGCTCCCACATCATCAAGGGTGCTCAAACCGGAGCATTGCACCGACTTCTTACATTTTATATTCTTTCAAAAAATGTTAAAAAGAAATTGAAAGAAAGAAAATTGGTGAAATTGCTCTATTGATAAATGTTATCTGGTGATGGCCACTTTAGAGAGGTTTTCAGCCATAGTGCTTAGATAAGATATTCCATAAATGTGGAGGACCTCCTCTGCAGTTGATATACAATAAATAGAGACTTCTTCTTAACCAATAGTTGTTTAGCTCAAAGAATTACCTCCCGTCTTTATTTTGTTAACCAGAGTCTTTTTCTGAGAAAGATTGTGAAATGTCACATTGTAGGATTGACTGACTAAGCCCAGAGGTTCAATATGTTATCGATTTCTGGTAGAGACAGGGTAAGAAGTATTGAGATCTATCAGATAGCTTCTTACATGTACCGCTCCGCTAGGGCCCCTACCCGGGGAGGGCAATTGCATTGAGCTTTGCTCCTCCTCTTCGAGGAGATACCACTTGCTCCCAGTAGGGCTAGACTCATCACCGAAGGGTATTAAAGGTCGATGAAATCTTCCTAGTCGGATATGCGCCAGCAGAGCGATACGGTAAGAAGTGGAATTCTTTGATTGATCAGATTAAGTTCATCTTAGGACGCTCCGCTGGCGCCTATCCGGCGAGGACGATTGCATCGAGCTTTGCTCCCCTTCGGGGAGATATTTACTTCCCTTCATGTAAATGAATTCTTAACTACGGAGATTTGGAACCGTCCTTGGGTGTTCGGGTGCACTTTAAATGGCTGCAAAAGTTTATGTTAGATATTACATTTGTTCTAACTACAGTTTTACAAATGCTATTCAATAATATTCTTTTCTATCTCTCTCAGATGTTTAGCTATTTGGATATAAACCAAATATATATTTGCTCTTACTTTTCTTTGAAGGAGACCCAATAAATAATATATTAATTAAGCTGTGGTCGAATTCTCTGAATTAGCTAAGACGCGGCATTGATGCCAATCCGACAAAGGACAATTGCATTGATCCACTCTCCCATTAGTCGTACTACTAACTACAGTGAGGAGCAAATGATATCTCGTCGAAGAGGAGCAAAGCTCGATGCAATCGTCCTCGCCGGATAGGCGCCAGCGGAGCGTCTTACGATGAATTTATATATATATCAATAACTCTACATTATCGTACAGAGCTTCGCTGGCACCTATCCAGCGAGGACGATTACTTCAACTTCCTTTACCTTTCGGTCTTGACTATTGCCCTATTGGGGTTATAATAAATTTAGAGAGGAAAGTAGGGAATCATTTTGGTAGATATGTCTTTTTGATAGAAGGATCGGCTAAATTATTAGATCATTTTTTAGCCGATTTGATTCAGACCTCGGAGGTCGGTAGAAAGTAGTAAAAGATAACGGCTGAAAAAAAAAAAAATATAAAATCTAAAATTTAATCTTTGACAGGTTTCTTTATTTCTTTTAGTTATTTATACGAAATGTTTTGGTCAAATATTACTACAACGGAACCAGAACATCCAATAACCTTCACTAAGAAGAAGAGTAACGATCCGTGTTTAGAAAGTTCAAGTTTTTCACAGATTATTAAGAACATCGCACCGCTGTTCGCTAATGGTTCAACTTTCTTGTACAACCCATTGCTCTTTAATGGCCATCTTCAAACAGCATACACCGCTCTAGGAGGCTTCGATGATATTGACCTCATTGAATACGGAAGAAGGTTGATTACTGTAGATCCAGAAAACAAGGGCTACAAGGTCGGTCTGGATGTTTTGATGTATGATAAATTTAAAGGTGAGAGTACATTTGCAATTGATATTGTGAAGGGTAAGGCAGCAGAAAATTTGGACTCTTCATCAACCGTTGCCTCAGTCTTGGAGAATACCACGGACAAGTCCGATTCCAATTTTGTGAAGAGCAGCGTCTTTCCTGAGGTGAAGGTACCGGAATCACAAGACCCTGTCTTCCTCCCACCAAGAACACATTTTATATCAGCAGAAGAGGAAAAGCATCTTCTTGGCGATAACTCGAGGCCATTACTTATAGCACTTCATGGTCTCTCGGGTGGATCCTACGAGGCATACGTTAGGTCAGCATTAATGGAGATTACCTCCTCAGAGTACAACTTCGATGCCCTTGTTGTCAACTCTAGAGGTTGTGCTGGTCATTTGATTACCACGCCTCAATTGTTTAATGGGTTATGGACAAACGACATTAGATATTTTATCAATGAATACATGGCAAAGAATTACCCAGAGAAGAAAATCTTTCTCGTTGGATTTTCCTTGGGTGGTGGTATCTTAGCAAACTTCCTTGCTCAAGAAAGTGATTCAGTGAATAAGAATATTTTGGGTGCAGCAGTTGTTGGTACTCCATGGGATTTCCTTGATTCGAATATCTTTTTGGATGGTACAATCTTGGGTGATAAAGTATACTCACCAGTTATGTCTCAAAATTTACAAAAATTATTGATAGAACAAAAGGATGTATTGAAATCAAACCCAATAGTTCAAAAATTTTTAAAAGACCCAAAGCTGTTCAATTTAGAAAAGCTTCATGATTTTGATGAAGAATTTACTTCAAAGTTATTTGGTTTTAGCAGCCATAGAGAATATTATCGTCGGGCTTCGCCTGCTCAAAGATTACAAAAAGTTAGAGTACCAACTTTAGTTTTAAGTTCAAAGGATGATCCAATCTGCGGTGATAGAACGATCCCATACTTGGAAGTTAAAAAAAATCCATACACATTCTTAGTTACAACTAGTGTCGGTGGTCATTTAGGTTGGTTTAAATTAGGTGGTGGTAGATGGTACCCGAAACCAATTGCTCAAGTATTTTCAGAATTGTTTAATAATTGGTCACTTAATGAAGTTTCTGAACAATCTTTACCAAATCCAGAAGAAACTTATTGGAAGCATGATAGATTATTAGCATAATTACGATAACAATTAGAGTCCATTCATCCACACATATAGATCCACAGATATGCATATATACATATAAATAAACATTTAAAAAGGAAACTTTTCATAAATACATCCAAATGAGAATAAGACTAACTCACACACAAACAATAACGTATTATTATCGACTAGATTTCTTCTTGTACATACCGCTCCGTTGGTGCCCCTCGGAGAGATTTCTCTCACTTCCAGTAGTGCTAGACCACCACTAAATGGAGACAGGCCCAGTTCAATTGTCCTTGAAAGGATAGGCTCCAGCGGAGCTTTTTGCGAACTCTTATAACATTCTAAAAATCCCGTTTTGTCAAGACTCTCTTTAGGACTCTATAAAACGGAATGGATCAATCTTCTGCTTCGCAGCCGTAGGTGCTAGCGTCATCGTCAATGTATGAAACCATGTATGGAATATATGGTTGAAGCGGGGTGAGGCAATTGAAGGAATGAGAAGGAAATTATGTAAGACAATAAAAAGAATCTTGCATTGACTAACGAGACGCCCGATGCAGACAGTAACATTGGTTGTATTTGTCCAAGAGGATTTTTATGGTTCACTTGAATTGGTGGTACATTATACATTGGATATTCAGAAAAGTAGCGGGGATTAACTACTGCGAAAAGATAACAATTTTGGACTATTCGGATCAACATCCCGAAATGATTTGAGATTAGCGATGTAAGCGAAATATGGAAATAATAAGAGAAGGAATCTATTTTTGAAAACTAGCAATGGCTGCTTGGTGATGGTGGGATGAAGCTATACTGGCTTATATGTGAGAAGCGACCGATGAAACACGCGCTCAAAACCAATGCGCAAGTTTATGTATGATAAATAAAAATATTTTTTAGACGCACTCAATTTATATTGATCTGACGGCAGATGGCCAGCCATCTCTGCTGGTGGAGTGGTTCAACATATAGTTGAGTGAAAATCAAAAAGTTCCACATTCCTTTCTACGTTCACTAGACAACCAAAATTAGACGGTGAATCTGTACCTCGTTGCCTTCATATATCATTTGTTCTACTTTGTGATCTCCTTATAACATGTCTAGATCCACAGACTCGTCCTTGAAAGGCATGAAAGTTGATTCTCACATTCTAACTTCAAATCCGCCAACGAATATTCACAATATTAATAATAATCCTTCGATGACTTCACATCGGTATTCTCAGAGCAGTGGGTCTACGCCTTCTTTGCCACTTTCGATTCCGTACTACTACATAGCAAACAATTCCGATAGCTTTGATACTGTCCACATGTTAAACAGTTTTTCTAATAATCAACCCTTGTATTCGAATACATCACATTTAAATCTTCTTAGTGGATCAGCTACTCCGAATTTGAATTTGAATTCCAATTCTAATTCTAATCACAATTCGAAACTCAACCAACAACAGCAGCATCAGACAAAGTCAAACGACCCCTTGGCTCCCCCTGTTCCTTCAAAGAATTTGGTTGTTGACTTTGGTGCCAACAACCCAACAGATCACCAACAACACCAGCAATCACATCAATATAACCAATACCAACAGACTACTGACACTGGTCTTTTTAATCAAGTACCGAAAAGATTTTCACAATTTATTTTAGATCAACAGAATCCTTATATGGTTCAAAGATTAGATCATTTATCTATGAATCTGATTTCTTTGTACAGTGGTGGTACTCCGTCTTACATTGACCAGGGCAAAAGTTCTAGAAGAAATACTGCCAATGCCAATTTAACTGGAGGATCAACTACCCCATCAAAGAAGAAGTCCTCAACTACTACATCGGACTCTCATCGAAATAGTGGCAAGGATAATAGTAATAATACTACGTCTAATAATAATACACGAGATATACTGGATTCTATGGGATCACAAGCAACGATTTTCTCTACAAGGTTAAACGATATCAGCTCATCACACTCACTTACCTCATCCAAGGGAGGGTTAAAAAGATCAAAGGCCGTTAAATCGAATAATGGGATCCTTTACCGTTTAAAGCTCAGACTCTCAAAGCTCGGTAAGAAAATGCAAAGAGTTTTCAAAGTCAAGAGAAGGAAAACAGTTAAGCCAATAGGTCCAGCAAGTCAAAAGAGAAGAAATAATATATTACGCCATTTTAAGTTTAAAAAAGGAGGTGATGGCTCACTATCAAGAAACAAATCTAAAAGAAGCAATAAGCAAGCAAAATCGAAAGCAAAACCATCTTTACACATATCTGCCCCCGTACAAAATCAAGATTTAAGTCTTGGTTCTGGTGACAGAGCATTAGAATTAGTACCAATGGACTCAAGATTGAAATTCAGAGCTGGTTTACAATTTGTTAATGAAACAGAATTACCTGATTTACCAAACGACGAAGATTCAATTAAGAGGAAAACTTTATCTCCACCAGCAATAATCCCTGCTTTAAATCCGTTGACGGCAGCTGGGAAATTCAGTACCAGAAAACCACCACCACCACCTGCAGCTCCACAGACACAACAACCTCCCCTTTTGAAAAGTGATATTGCACAAACACAACCATTACAACAAACTGGGCTCCAATCACCACTTAATAATGATCCAACTTTAGAAAGATCTGCTTCAGGTAAACACAGGAAATCATTCCATGCACCAATTGTTGATGATTTAGTAGAGGAAGCATTAGTAAACGCTTGGAAACAATATCTTTCACACGTTATTGCATCTAGAATTAAGCTTAGACAAGAAATTAATTTTTATCAATCCTTAAGAAAAGAACTGCATTATTCATTTGGTATTGATACCGAAGATGAAACGGCTTCATTTTCTTCTTCTTCCTACACAAATACCAATTCCAGCATACATCCGAATACATCAAACAATGCAAATACATCTACATCTTCTAGATACTCATCAATGGTATCTTCAAGGCAACTTAGCATGAAGCCTTCCCTTTCACATTCACCTGGAATACGCCACTCACTCCTGGTAAAGACTGTGGCCACACAAACAACTATATATGAATCTGATGATGAATCTGCAATTTCGATCCTTGACCCAACCGCCGAACAATTCAATAAAACATTTGCTAATAGGCATTCGGTCTTGGGAGAAATGTTGGATTATGAATCTGATAACACATCGATTGCTTCAACAAATTCATCTATTTCAAGGAGATCCAATAACACGGTAACTGTACCTCGCACTGGAACTGGAAGCATTTCTGGAGACTCTGGAGTTATAATATCAGATGATGATTTAGGTCTTGGTAAGACGTACGGAACAGTTGTTAGAAGATCATCTCCTTCAAAAAATAGCAGTACTCGTTTGGGCGACCTTAGCGATAAACTGACCCTTTCACCAAAAAGGAACAATTCATCACAGGAATCTTTAAGGAGATCACCTGGATTAAGAATGGGATTAAGTTCTGTAGCTTCTGGATTTTAAATTCAACTGGGATATAATAAAATAATAAACGGATAATAAAGACGACCTTCTGTGTAGACAATCTTCTATGTAAAGTAGCACCTAGAACACATGCTTACACTTATTTTTATATATACTACAACGCATTCAAAATTCACATCATTTATATAATATATACAAGCTAAATATCAACCACTGCGTGAAAACAAACTGGCATTCGGGGTTACTATTTAATTATTTCTTTCCATTTAGTTCTTTGGTGGTTCTTCAGATGAAGAGTTGTTGTCAGAATTCTTGTATAACTTTTCGAAGACCTTTAATGATTCGTTTTGTAATTCTTCAGTCTTGGTCTTTAATTCTCCAGCTTCAACTTCTTCACCAGATTGAGCCTTGGCAGCGATTTCTCTTAAGGCAGCAATTTGCTCCTTTAATTTATCAGCGTCAGCGGTTTCGATCTTATCCTTAAATTCGTTTAATGAAGATTCGGTATCGTTACATAATTGATCAGCTCTGTTACCGGTTTCAATGGCTTCTCTTCTAGCCTTATCGGATTCAGCGAACTTTTCAGCATCGTTAACCATCTTTTCAATTTCAGAGTCTGATAAACCAGATGAACCAGCAACGGTAATAGAAGCATCCTTGTTAGAAGCCTTATCTCTAGCAGAGACCTTAATGATACCATCAGTGTCAATGTCAAAGGTGACTTCAATTTGTGGAACACCCTTTGGAGCTGGTGGGATACCAGATAAGGTAAAGTTACCAATTAACTTGTTGTCTCTGGTTAATTCTCTTTCACCTTGGAAAACTCTGATTTCGACAGAAGTTTGACCAGCGGCAGCAGTGGAGAAAATTTGAGACTTCTTGGCTGGAATAGTAGTGTTTCTAGAGATTAATCTAGCAAAGACACCACCCATGGTTTCAATACCAAGGGATAATGGGGTAACATCCAAAAGGACAACATCGGTGACTTCACCAGCAAGGATACCACCTTGAATGGCGGCACCCATGGCAACGGCTTCATCTGGGTTGACAGCCTTTGATGGTTCCTTACCGAAGATAGACTTGACGGTTTCAACAACCTTTGGCATTCTTGACATACCACCAACAAGGATAACTTCGGAAACGTCAGAAGTGGATAAACCAGCATCCTTAAGGGCCTTCTTACATGGGTCAACGGTTCTCTTGATTAATGGTTCAACAAGAGATTCGAATTGAGATCTGGTCATCTTTTGGTTAATGTGCTTTGGACCGGAGGCATCAGCGGTAATGAAAGGTAAGTTAATTTCAGTGGCAACGGTAGAAGATAATTCAATCTTGGCCTTTTCAGCGGCTTCTCTGATTCTTTGAATGGCCATTCTG
Organism: Dujonia santamariae; assembly: GCA_030578175.1. Taxonomy (NCBI): domain Eukaryota; kingdom Fungi; phylum Ascomycota; class Pichiomycetes; order Serinales; family Debaryomycetaceae; genus Dujonia; species Dujonia santamariae. Next base: position 131,072 of record JANIVZ010000017.1, read on the forward strand.
TCCTTTTGTAAATCAATACCAGTTTCCTTCTTGAAGTTGTCAACAATGTTTCTGACAACGGCGATATCAAAATCTTCACCACCTAAATGGGTGTCACCATTGGTAGACTTAACTTCAAAGACACCGGCACCGATATCTAAGATAGAGACATCGAAAGTACCACCACCTAAATCGAAAACGGCAACAACTTCACCATCGTTCTTTTCTAAACCGTAAGCTAAGGCAGCAGCGGTTGGTTCGTTAACAACTCTTAAAACGTTTAAACCAACAATCTTACCAGCATCCTTGGTAGCTTGTCTTTGAGCATCGTTGAAATAAGCTGGACAGGTAACAACGGCGTTGTTAACAGTCTTACCTAAAGCGGCTTCAGCGGTTTCCTTCATCTTGTTTAAAACGAAACCACCAATTTGTTGTGGGGAGTACTTTTCACCTCTAGCTTCTAACCAAGCATCACCATTGTTGTGCTTGACAATCTTGTATGGGACTTGATTTAAATCTCTTTGAACTTCAGCATCTTCAAATCTTCTACCAATTAATCTCTTGGTGGCGAAAAGAGTGTTTTCTGGGTTGACAACGGCTTGTCTCTTAGCTGGGATACCAACTAATCTTTCACCGTCCTTGGTAAAGGCAACAATGGATGGAGTAGTTCTACCACCTTCAGAGTTTTCTAAAATCTTTGGTACCTTACCTTCCATGACGGCAACAGCAGAGTTAGTAGTACCTAAATCGATACCAATAACTGGGCCATTTGGAGCGGCAGTGGTGGATTGAAAACGAGCTAATGGACGTAAAACGTTCTTAACTGAGTTATTTCTAGCAGCAGATAACATTTTTATTTATTTTATTATACTAAAAACTGTTAAATAAATAAAAGAAAAAGAGTTTTAAGAGGTTTTTTTAGAATTTTGGAATTTTTCAAAGCGAAATGTCGGCGTTTAATATAAGGAAAAGAAAAAAAAAAAAAAAAGTTTTTGGAAGAAATGTCGGTATGTGCACGAAATATCTAGAATATTCTAATGGTTAGGTCACGTGAACGGACTAGATGTCGGAGAAGGTAAAAGAAGGGAAGGATGGAAAGATGGGAAGAGAGCCAAAGAGAATTGGTGACACATTGGTGAATATGAAATTTGATGAAGGCGGAGGAGATTGAATTGTTTTTTTTTCATATTTATATAAATGACTGGGCGATTGGATTAGGATATTAAGAAGACAGTGGAGGTGAGTTGTCGTTGATGGGGCTTTGTTAGTTTGGTTTTGGGATGCGACAATTATATTACTTTCCTGCAGTTCCGATCCGATGAGGCTAACGACATTTAGTATGACCCCACAACATACATAAGTAACTGAGAGATTGTTTCTTTAAGGCTGTATTGGTGGAGCATTGCATTTGTTTAAGAGAGAGGACAACTGATTAGATACATTGCTATGGCTTGCGTGAGGCGTGAGTTTTTTCATTTCTTTTTTGCAGGTAGACGAACTTTGTTACAGTGACTTAATAGATCTAGAATGATTCCCTGCGTCCCGATTCTTCCTGTTTGGGTAGGTAGCTACATTGGGTGCAAAAACAAAAGCAACCAAATATACTTTTATGAAATCTTCAGAAGCCACTAGATAATCATAATTATTTATAGAGAGAGAATAGTTCTTTTCTCTTCTCTCTGTTCTATTTCATTTTTACAAATCTGGAAAGGTAATGCTGTAAAATGAGTAGTACATGGTTGAAGCGTCTGGAAAGTGGTGGTATTAGATTTAAGTTAGACAATTAAAAGAAGGTTTTTGAAACTTTTCGCTGCATCGAGCTTTGACCTCCTTTGGACCAAATAGGTATCTAGTAGGACTGGAGGTATATCGATCACAAGAGAGTGATTTCACTAAATTTTTGGTTAAGATTGCTTCACCTTCTGCCGGTTTCATTCCTTTTCAAGAAAAATCAAGGGAAATGAATTCTAGACCTAATGGAGTAGTTCCAGAAATTCTCTTAATTTCATTATTAGGATGGTAGGCAACTTCCAAAAAAAAGCAAGATAAGCTGAATTTGACTTGGCTGCTACTATCTTACACTGATAAATGTAAAAAATTTTTCTTATTTTTTTTTTTTTGTATTTTGGTTTTTAGATGTAAATAGATATATCTATATTCTTCCTATTTTTATTTTTTTGAAACGCTTCTTTTACTCTTCTTTCTCCCAATCAATAATGATTCCTTATCTTTACTAATTCGCCATATATTAGAATCTTCGCATTCAAGAATACAATTTTCTAAATTGTCTACTGTGTGTCCCTTCGAGAGAACAAAGTGCTTCAAATCTTGTAAATCAATACTAGGAATAATTTTACCAGTTGTTTTGCATGTAGCAAATTCTTTAATGAGTTGATAAATCTCGCTAAGTATTGCGTGCTCATCCTTTCTTGTTACTTCGGGTACTCCCTTCAATTCCATTTCCTTTTCCTTAATTGAACTAGTCCCATAGTCGTATCCATCATAATCATATTCTTCGATTTCCTCACCATTGGCGTATGTCAATCTTCTTTTCTTTTCATTCCAAATAAGGTTCGTCATTGTTCCAGTAATTTTAAAACAATTTTTGGAACTTATCTTATACTCATCTTCATCAAGAAGGGGAACTTTTTCTAAAGTTGCAGCACTAGGAGTATTATAGTAATTATTTTCAGCATTCCTTCTTTTTTCTTTTCCAGTATGCTTTAAAATAGAAACACAGTTTAACATATTCCTAGTTTTGTTGCACCAGTTTTGTCTAAGACGATTAATTAACGCCCTAGATTTGAGAAAGTGATTTGTGTGATTGCTATGCTCTTTATGACGAAGTAGGGATGCTTCAACCATAGCAGTTGATGCAATCGGAGTTCCAACCAATATCAAGGCGGAAGGTTGTTGGCAAATGTAAGCTGAGTTGGGGGTTCCATGACGCAAGGCAGGAGTAACTGGAGTTGTCATAACAGAATTCATATTGAAAGGATTCACTAAAAAAACATAAGACTGCTCAGAATAAAGACAATTTTTAATTCTGTGTATAGTTATTTGGTATTTTCTGCTTAGCATTCTTCTTGTCCTACCACATTCTGTCGGCTTCATGGCTGACGAAAGGGGCTTTCTTTCTAAGGGAATACGTTGTGCAAACATAATTTGATTGATTTTCCCTAAAACTTTGTAAAGTAAGTGAACAATTTTTATTTTATTTTATTTTCAATTGAAGAGTATCCCTCTAGTTTTTATAGTTTTTGAAACATTTTGATCGGCCAATTTGCATCCTTTTGCAACATTGCAAAATTGCCATTTTTTATACATGCAGGAAGCAGCACAATTAAACTTCCTCTTTGGGAACAGAATAAGAAGATGTACCAATTCAAATTTATATTGATTGTAAGCGAATTGTGAATTAAAGCAATCGATGAAGCTAATGATCTTTCATTTGTTAAAATAATATTTGATTTTGGTTTGAATTTGGTTTTATGGTTAAAATAAGAGCTTCCACCGCCAAATCATACAGAAAGCGGAGCAGATCTGGAGGATCTCTCAAACGATAACCCGATACAGTAGCCCTTCCAGATTAGAGGAAGGTACTCATTCTACTCATTCTACAGACATTTCAGGACAGGGGTGGGATAACTGGCGCCTATTGGGTAAAGGCTCTCTTGATCTTCGCTGACTACTAGTTGTCTAGAATCGGTAAGAAATTTTTATATAGCAAAACCTCGATTTGTGATCATCGGACATTCATTTAATACTTCCTGTTTCATTATCTTAAATACATGAATGGAGAAATATTTTCTTTCTATGACCGAAAAACTGCATTACTTTAGCTCTGGTGGAAGGTTTCCACTCATTAACCACGATAAGGAGTTTTCACCTCTGAACTCTTCCAAATACATAAACACTTCATCCAAACTCTTTCCAAGTACAATCATACCTCTTTCAATGGCAACACATAATTTTTGCCTTCTTTGGTACATTCTTGACTCCTTACTTCTTGAATTGCCTCTCCACGCAGTGGCCCCGTATAATCTATCCAATTCACCCAATGGGGGCTGTCCATTATACCCCCGTTTGAACTCATTATAGATTTCTTTAACCGAGTCAGGGGATTCCAAGAACTTAATACTAATACTTGATTTGGGATTGTTTGACTGGTTTTGTTCCGAACTGACGTTAGAATCAGTCACACTAACCGTTCCCTCAGAGGTAGCTGAATCAAATTCACACATTTCACTACTTGCGTGTAATACCTGCTGCAACTGTTGCTGCTCGTCTAGGCTGGAATTGTGACTGAGCCGAGTGCATTGCAACTGGCTAAGACAGTCAAGGACAGCCCTATCATGTGAGTTCTTTGCTTCGTAAGATTGAGTCAACAATTGGATCAATTTGTCAATAGTTTGCTGCTGCTGACTCATGATTTGGCGGATCGTGTTAAGTTCATTTCCAATGTGCTGGAATCTGATATCATCTCGACCTAGAGCTCCAGCGATCTTGCTGAATGCTTCCGTCAAGTCTGAGTGCATGGTTTTATGGGACAATATATATAAAGAAATATCTCCAAATGAATCTATGAGTACTGTACAAGGATCCAGGATGACACTATTAAAACGAAAGGTGAAGTGGAGTTCACCGAATGAAATGAGACTGTTCCCTGCTGCTATACATGAGGGGGGTTTCATCGCGCTCATGCCACCCCTTTCCCACTTTTGCAACACACTCTCTTTCTAACGACTAGTACTGGTACAATTACTACTATTGTTTCACCTATTGAACTTTTTATATCTATTACTTACCTTACAATGTACATAACTGATTACCTTCTAATTTTACATATTCATCACACTTTTGTTCATCATACATCCATATATTGGCCGGCAGGTGAAACGCCTATCTCACCTACTTCTGTCCCTTCAGGGAAGATCCTGCTATAGTCGATTTCTCCAGTCGTCAATCGTTCTCCCCAGCATGCTAATAATGCAATACAATATCCAAATTGCTCAATATAGAGAATTCGACACTTGGCTTCCTTTCCCATTAACTCTCGTGTGATCTCTCTGAGCTGATCAAGGTCCAGATTCTTCGGTAAATACATTATGAAGTTGTCTGTGTATTGTAACATTTGTTTAGCAAAGTTCTTAGCTGAAAATGGTTCCATTGTGTAAAGGTCAAACACCTGTTTGGCCTTATACAGTGGACCTCCCCAAGGAGGCGATGAAAATACCACATCGAATGGCTTACCACCTTTGGCATCATTCAAGACATTTTGCGGTATCCAGGATGTGTTCACCACACCATCCTTAAGTGGACTTGACATCTCATTCCAGTCACCTCGATAACACCACACATTGTCACTTACTCCATATACGGAGGTATTGTGTTCAGTACATGCCAAGTTATTCTTATTTATATCGATTGCCCCAACGGAATCAAACAATAGACCAAACTGAACAGTGTTGCCTCCACCCCCACAGCAGATATCAAGGATATGTTTAGAGTCTGGCATCAACTCCTTGATAAGTTTAGCTGCAAACACTGCAACGTCCTCAGGAGTAACTGAATACCAAAGTTCTGAAGTCATATATACCCCATCATCAAATCTACTGAAAAGCATGTATCTTTTCTTCCAGTATTTCTTACAATTTTCCGGCAAAGTTTCATAGCTATGCATAAATAGTTCATCATCTTGATCTATTTCAAAGTCATCTATCGTCATTTCAAGGGTAACAAGGTCTTTGGTGATTGTGGATTTAGGAGACTGTAATGTATTTCATTTTATCGATGCCTATATATTCCGTGCGATGAACTGTTTTTCCCTACACATAACAATCATTTTAGGTAAACGCATTTTTTTTGCACCCACCTTGACTACAAAGAAGTTTCACTTGATGCCTCAATAACCATTATCCCAACCTTCTACTTATACTACTTTCTACAAGTTATCTTTAATTTCATTTCCGATTACATTTAACTATTATACAAATTTTACCCAATTTCCATTAATATACTTTTCAATCAAAACTTAATACACGGTTTCAAACCCAGTACTTCTAGATCTTATATACCTTGCCTCCACTTACCATAAGCTTATTCTCATCTTCCATTCTTTGTAATGCCAGTTCCCATTCACGAGTTTGGAAAACATCTTCTTGTTGAATATTAGAATTAATTGCTTCAATAAGTTCATCAACTGCGCAACAACCATCACCATTATCAAATAATCCAGTTTGTAATAATGAGGCAACGCTACGAACAAAGTTTTGGTATCTTTCATTGGAAATTCCTTCATTCTCTTGATTTCCACGGTGAGTGCTTTCACTCAATGGAGTAATATGAAGATTATCAAGTTGACCAGCTTCTTCTTCGAGCTCTCTAACCAAGTCATTGGCTTCTTCTTGTCTAGCATTAGCTCTAGTTCTTGCAGTGGTACCTCTAGTTCTGGTAACCTCTCTTTCTTCTTCTTCTTCCTCAGATGCACTTTCAGAATCAAGTACTTCAGCATCGCTGAGATCGTCATCACCAACAGATGCTGTCTTTTGTTTCTTAACACTCAGCTTTTTATTAACTTCTTTGAATAATGCATATCTTAATAATTCTTCGGCAATTTTGGCATCCTTAACTTCAACAGTTTTACTTAATCTTACCTTAGCATGCGCAGTAGCCAATCTAATTAAAGTTTCCAATGTTCTTGCAGTAATTGGAGCGGTATGTCTTTGATTACCGTCAATTAAATCATTTCTAAGCCCAGAATATGTCTTTACAATATATTCTGAAGCCTTAGAAGTAAGAACTGGCTTAACTCTTTGTTTAGCATATTGAACATATTTCTTCAAGAATGGGATAGAAAGTAATGTTGGTGTGGAGTTCTTCTTCTTAACTGAAGCAGCAACACCAGCATGAAGAAGAGAATTGAATTTTTCAAAAATTGGTTGTTCTAACTCTTCTTGTTCATTGGTAGAATCATCCCCAATGGCCAACAGTAGACCAGATTTCTCTCTAATTGGTTCACCTTCTAATAATCCAGGTGGAATAAATCTATGCATTCTTAAGACATGCTCAGAGATAATTCTATCCTTTCTACTTTCAACATCATCAGTTACAACGAAAAGTAAATCAAAACGAGACAATAACGAGTCAGGAAGAGCAATATTCTTGTGTGGATCCTTATGAATATCGTATTGACCAAATACCGGGTTCGCAGCTGCAATGACCGAGCATCTAGCATTTAAAGAAGTATGGATACCAGCCTTGGCAATAGTAACTGTTTGTTGTTCCATAACTTCGTGAATGGCAACTCTATCGACATCTGACATCTTGTCAAATTCATCAATACAAACAATCCCTCTATCGGCTAAAACCATTGCACCTGCTTCCAATCTTCTTTCACCTGTTTCTTTATCAGTAGTAACAGCAGCAGTTAAACCAACCCCAGATGAACCTCTACCAGTGGTAGCAATAGCCAAACTAGCAGTATTTAACACGAACCTTAATATTTGAGATTTGGCAGTAGATGGATCACCAACCATTAAAAGATTGATATCACCTCTTAAATGGGTACCATTATCCAAGTTCTTCTCAACACCACCAAGTAACATTAATAAAACAGCCTTCTTGATGTATTCAAATCCATAAATAGATGGAGCCAAAGAATTCGATAAAATTTCAAAAATCTTCTTATCTTCTTCTTTAGCTAACTTGTTAATGTTTCTAATATCACTATCAGTCAATTTTTCTTGACTAGCAACCCCAGTAGATCTGGCATGTAATGGATATACAGAGTTCGCTAAGATAACTGTCTTAAAGGATGAACCACCATTGTTACCACCACCACCTAAAGCTCTGTAAACACCAACAATTTGGATTCTATCACCTGGCTTGGTTAAATCAACTAAATCATCATCAAGGATAACATCAACAGAACGTGGTAATTGACCTGCTGGTGCTAACTCTGGCATTTCCTGCACACTGATCTTTTGGTGGTCTCTGTAGGTAGAGTAACCATATTCAGTAGTCAATTTGTTTCCGTCTGGATCTTCAGTCGGATAAATAGCTGCAGTCAGAATAGGGTCAAACAGGGTTGTTTGGTCTCTATATTCTCTTGCATAGAATCTAGCAGTCTTTTCAGCATAGTGAACCGATCTGATAACCTTTGGTCTAACCAACGAAGCTCTTGTGACAATCCCTTCAATGGAGATCAACTTACTCAAGTGCAGCGAAGTAATTGACCTTGGAGAAACTTGATTGGCACCAAAGGCACCTTTGAATGATAAATAAAATGGTTGAGTGTCATCGACATATTCAAACGATGAGTCGTTTGGGTCATAGATTGTCAAGACTGTATCTCTGAGAGCCCTTTCACAAGCTGGTAAAAACTCAGCTGGGTTTGATAAAAGTCCCTGCCAGAATTCTCTGTCAAATTCACGAATGTCGTCCAAGGAAACACATAATCTACATTTACCCTTGGTTAACATTTCTCTAATTTCAGTTCTAGCGGTAGCACCACCAATAACCTGTTCAGGACGATCCAAAAATTCCTGAAATCTTCTCACTCTGTCACCAAAGACGACATCAATAGGTTGGTCTTCTTCCATCTTTTCAAATGTCGTTCTTCAATTTCTTAATAATGTCGAAGAAGAAGAAAAAGAGGAAGAGAAAGTGACATGTATCTTTTTTTTTCCTTACCTTCCCACTGACTTTTTTCCACGCGTCGGATTTTCAATTAATCCCAAAAGGGAATAAATCAATCTGAGCCGCATATATCGACATTAGTTTTTTTATAAGGGCTAACATGGCTGCAAAATATTGTATACATGTATGTGATAGGGAAGCAAGTCAAGTGCTTAAAACCCCCAAGAAAAAAAAGAAAAAAAAAATGGTGATGCAGTTTTATGAATAAAGGTAATCATTTGAGAAATACCGAGTAAGTGTTAGTGACAGTTGACAGTTGGCCAATTAAATTGAGCTGTGTCGTACTTCTACAAATTAAGAATATATCCAAAGCTCAAAAATTAAATTCCTCTAAGAGTGCCTTTGTAATTGACTTACTCCATTTGTTTGAATAAAAGAAAACCTTTTGCATTAAAATTTTCGTGAATTATGCTTTATTAAATGCTAAAATAAATCTATCTATATTTATCTATAAGGACCAACCGCTTGCATACACAGTAGTAGCTTCTGATTTCTTATTTTGAGTATCGAAAATATTATCCCATTGTTCATATTCTAATGCAGCAACTATTCTATATTTTCTAGTCTTTTCACTATCTAATAATGTAATATAGCTCCAATCAAGGAAATCTTCCATATTATAACTTTGCTTACGGAATGGTTCACCGAAAATCTTAGCTAAAGTAGCAATATTTGGATGATAGTGTGACATTAATGTTTCTAATTCCCAAAGAGATGAATTTAATGCCTCAGTCTTTAATGGATCGGTTTCGTCAATATTGAATGGGTCAGTGAATTCAGAGCTAGAAACGTTTGGTCTGTGTAACATAACCATACATGCTGGATGTCTCTTCATCAAGTTATAAATAAATGGTATCACTATAACAACACCAGAGGCAGATGATCTAATTGACAAAACAGCCAATTTCTTAATGAAAGAGGCGACCAATTTTGATGATAAATGAGTGGAACTGAGGAATAAATCACATAATCTGAAAAATCTGGATCTGTATCTTGTGTACAAGAGGTTTGGAGTAAGTAAAGAATATAACTTAGTGTAGAAGTCTGGATATTCTAAGTTATAACGTTTCATTAACTCGTAAAGCGAATTCAATGCTAAGATTGGGACTACTTCGTCATCAGTTACGTTGTAACAGTCCGTAAGGAAATCCATTAAATTTTGCGGTTGGGCCATGTATGGAATAATTCTCTTATGCAAGATTAACAACACTTCTTTGTATTGTGCAGTGGATTGTTTGTAAGACAAGATTGCTATTATTGATTTTTGGAAAGAACTCTTGAAGTTTGATGGCTTGTATGCAACGCTTGGTAATATTTCATTTTTACTTACACTCCAGTTTGGTGACGATTTTTGGTCTTCCATATCGAAGAGTAATTTTGAAGCTTGTGTGATGGCAAAGAAGTTGTTTACAATCAACTCGTTTTCGTCGTTGGCGTCCTTAAGGTTAAGAAGGATATCATCCAAACCGTGATAAAAGTAGAACTGGAGATCCCAGTACTTAGTGAAGTATTTTTCGTTGAATTCCAGTATAATAGATTCATTGTCACCACTGCTTTGCAATAATCCTTCCACTAAGGTCTTGTATGTACTGGTTGGGAAGAAAGGATCAGAGGTATTCGAGGATTCTAACTTAATCAATGACATGTAAATGTCGAGCATATCGTATTCTACCGAAGTTTCGTAACCAAAGTCGGTCTTTACTACCCATTCAAGAAGTATCTCCTTAAATGAATCATACTTACTTAAAAGCCATTTGACTACTAAAAGCTTTTTCTCAGTGTACGACTTCTTAGCAACAAGTAACTGCTCTTCAAACAATTTCTTGAACGACTTATAAACGGTAAGTGTGAGCAAACGAGCAATCGACTCAACTTCTTCATTTTCACCTTCGATGAGAACAGATTTTAAGATCTTGAACTGGTCAAGCAACTTAACCAATGAGTTGTACGACTTCTTTTCATCAATCTCAACTGAGATGGACTTAATGTCACTTATAGAAATCAAAGTTGGTTTAGGAGCTGCAACCTTTGATTGTTTCTTTTTAGCACCAGCTGAAGCGGCAGCCTTTCTCTTAACTGTAGCCATATTGTATCACTATTCACTAAAGGTTGTACGGGTACTAACGTGGTCTCCTTATCGTTATTATTCTAGTATTCAATGTATGTTTCTTGATGTTTGATAGTCTGATGTGATGAGCATCTACCAACCTGCATATACACAATTTTTTTCATTAAATCTTTTCGCTTTGACCCTATGTTTCGCACGTATTACCCGGACAATATGGCTCAGTATAAAAGAAACCTAGATCCGTCAAATCTTTCAACTTTTAAAATTCCTTTCCTTATGAACCTTCCAAGTTTTATACTAATATGATGAAATCTCGCGTTGTTTCCGACATTTCCCCAGAGGTTGAGTTTTGCTCCTCGGAGTGAGATTCCTTTTGAACAATTTTCGTACGAAAGTTTGGGATTAATTGGGGATGGTGTTTGGCGCAAAACATTTCTTGTTACAAAAAATACTACAAACGCTATAAATGAGACATTCTGACCCCTCACAAGGATAAACCCACTTTGGAAGGTCAGTCATGAACACTTGTAACACCTATTTCAAATTTCCAGGCGACTGGATTTTTTATTGTAGTAGATCGTAGAACACTAATCAGTGTCGATAAATTAATGAAATATTATAATTATTATTATTATTATTATGATGATCATTGTTACTGGACTGCGTACCGGAGACTTTCCACATCTTGAAGTTAGTTCATGATGGTTAACGTACGATTAAGTAACATACAATCTTGAATTCCTTTATTCTCTTCGAATTTAAATCTCAATTAATTGGAATTTTGTTAAGAATTAACAAATTCTGAATACAAAGTCTAAAACATGTTTTGAATCGATGATTTGATTCTATCGGGCGTCAACAATTGATATGGGTACATTCGAATTACCGCTCCGCTAGGGCCCCTATCCGGGGAGGACAACTGCGTTGAGCCTGTCTCCCTTTGGTCGTTCTTCTTGCCCTAATGGGATATTTATATAACCTCGTAGAAGAGCAAAAGCTCGATGAAATCGTTGTTGCCGGATAGGCGCCAACGAAGCTTTCGTTGACAAGTTAATCATTCTACAGTAGTACACCACTCCCCCAGGGCACTCCCTCATTCGGGAAGGACAATTGTAGTGGGCCATTGAATGAGAAATTCTACAAAGATTAATGTTCTCTTATTTTATATATTGCCAGATTATTATACAAAGGTAAACTATCTAAATGATTTTCCTTGCTTAGATAAAGGTTTCGTAAGGAACTGGAGCTAAAGTTTGTGGAACGTTACCTTCAGTGGAGACGACGTAAGCACCTCTTGGCTTAGCTGGTTGTCTCTTTAATTGGACTTGTTCACCCTTAGCCTTGGCTTCCTTCTTTAAGGCGGCGTTGGACTTAACTCTGTTTAAGAATTCTTGACGACAAGCAGAGTGCTTAACGTGTTCAACTCTTAAGTTAACTCTCTTTTCTAAGTATCTGTGACCGACAACCTTATTAATGATAACACCAACAGAGGACTTGGTAACGTTGTAAACAATACCAGTCTTACCGTGGTAGAACTTGTGTGGCATACCCTTTTGGATAGAACCGTTGGCCTTTATGTCAACGATGTCACCAACCTTGTAGGTCTTCATGTAAGTAGATAATGCAATAGCACCATGCTTCTTGAAGTCACGGGAGAAAGCGTAACGAGTACCAGATCTGTAACCACGACTAAAGAATACTGTTAGTATACATTTCCATAAACCTATAGAATCAAGAGGGGTATCAATAAAAACGATACCTCTCTTTTGTTAGACAACCAACTTAGTTTGTCAAGTGTGTATGAGTTTCTCCTCCTATTTTTCATCTGTCTGTCTGTTTTTTTTTAAGATACTTTTCACTATCTTAACTGTTCACTGTGCATGCAAAAACAAGCCATTTTCACACTGGACAACAACCCATCCACTATAACAAACTACCTTAGCTTGCCCTCTATTACTATTACATACGATTTACCCATTTTTAATTATATTATAGATAGTATCAAATAAGTAACAAATCTCAAATAATCATTTTTTTTTTCAAGTAGTATAAAATTTTGCAATATTTTATTGTTGAGAATTTTATTACGGTCACGTGTAAAACCTAGGGCGAAGCCCTAGTATTTATATATACAGATATATATTTACTAATTACGGTGTGCATACAACGGGTTGCAATCCTACCTTGAATTGGCTGCAAATTGTGCTGAACCCTGATAGTCAGGGAGACTATACAACTTATCAATAAAAGCCCTGACACTTAGAGCTGTTTGACATGGATTTGGTTACCTCTTTGGATGGTGAGCGAGAGAAAGACAGGTACTGGCGGAGCGTAAGGCATAGAACTTTGTTCGGAATCGGCTTCATGTAGTTATACGTGGGCAATTGAAGGGAGACAACCTCAATATATTTATCCTCCTCCTGAGGTTACTCTAGCGGAGTGGTACTATTGTAGAGGTATTAACTTGGTAAAGCAAGACTCTCCACTGGTGTCTATACTGCGAGTACGATTGCGTCGATTATTGCTCCTCTCTGAGGAGAAATAGAACTCCCCCTGTTATTATTTCTCATTCTTTTGATATTTAAAGGTAATTAGAGTGATAGAAATTTGACCAAATGGAAACATGCACAGCATAGTCGTCTCCAGTCAGGGACCATACACACATCCTAATGTATAGGTAAATTTAGACACTCTATTGTATGGTTCTGCTTTAGTCTTTTTATTAGCTATTTCATCGAGCTTAGTTTCATTTACTTTGAATGATACGATATAAATATATTAGGCAGCTATATCTAAAGTTTTAAGCTTATGTTCATCGTCCCACATACTTACTAAAACAACCCTATCCCCATCTTTCCAACCTATTCTACCATGAGAAACCTGTCTGTTATCAAGAAATACAAGATCACCCTCGTTCCATTCGTGCAAATACTGTAGTTCTTCAGAAAGTTCAAGTACTCTGTCTAAATATTTGGTCGGGATTAAGTCTCCGTTATCGTACTTGATAGTAATCTTTCCATCACCTCTAGCTTTCATTTGTTGATAGTATGTTGGCAAGCTTGAAAATAAAACATTATACTTACCGTTAATGTACTGTCTAACCGGCTTCGTATGCTGGTGAACTCTGAGATCGCCTGATTCTAGCCACTCATAATCGTCACTAACATCAGACTTTAAAACTTCTTCAGCCTTAGCTTTCTGAGCATCAATATTGTCACGCTTGTCATCTATGTCTCTACCAAAACTATACTTGTCCACCCAAGTGAAGCCTTTGTCATTTCTCTTGTATGGCCAATCTTGAGTTAGGTATAAACCCTTCAAATTTAATTCTGATAAGAATTCAGGATATTCCTTTTCTAACCTGTTGTATAGTTCTCCGCAGTGAACAATTGGAGTCTCACCTCCATTTCCCCTGGGTACCGTAAACTTGGTATTAACAAAAACCAAATTATTAGGGTAGCTTTTGAATCGACTGAACTCATTATGCTGATAAATCTTGCGGGATGGATCGCCCTCATTGGCTGTTTGCAAGTATTCAGCAATTTCCGTTCGCTTGGCCTGAACTCCTGATTGCACGAACGAATGTTTACCACTGGCTTCCTGGATTATCTTCACGTACTTTGAAAGAATTTTAGTATCAGTAGTACCAAAATTTATTGCCACCGCTCCATGTGTCTCTTGAAGAAGATTAAACACATTTGATTCGGCTAGATACAGAAGATACTCAGATAAGTCATTGCCTTCTGATTTACTGGTAATTTTGTAAGCCACGGGGAACTCGTTCCCATTTACAAGATACGAGTTCGTTAAGGAAATCTTATCCAAAGAGAATTCTTTAAAATTGTATGACATAACGAGTTGGATAATTAAGGTAAAAAAAAGGAGGAAGCTTAACTGAATATTGCTCCCTTAAATAACTAATTGATTTCGTAAGAAAGCCACAGTGTGATGCATGTTCTATGGACAAAAAGTACCTGGTATACAATCCAGCTGGCAATTTAAGCGCAATTGATTAAATAATACTAATACTACCACTTCTTTTGAAGAATAGAATTTAAACATTTACACTACAATTCCCATCCCCTTCCCCATATATATACATACATTATGGTACATCATATTTTGATCACGTGATCGCATCGAGTGTGTAATATGTCCTGCTCTTTAGCCTTGATAGAATTGAATAAACAAGTATAAACCTTCTCCTTAGTTTAGCTCACATTTGTCTGGAATGGTTAAATTTTTAGTATTAAATCCAAACCCTGAAGAATTGGATGACGTTCTTTTGAAATCAAATTTACAAAATTCCAAAAACGGACCATTTGAAGCTGTTTTACTCTTGGGTGATGTTTTGAAAGATTTATATTCTCCACCATCCACTGAGATTAATGCAAGAACTTACTTTGGTAAGGGAATGTGTTCTAATAATGAAGCTGGAACTATTGATGTTAAGGAGAATTTAACATTTTTAGGTGAAAATTTGTCCTTGTTAACGTTGAAGTCTGGTTTCACTTTAGGTTTTGTTTCACCATTAATCACCCCAGCGGAGCAGTCAGAAATCATTTCAACCAAAGTAGAACAATTAGCAAAGATCGATATTTTGGTAACCTATAAGTGGCCCAGTGTTATTGCCAAGCAGAATAAGCTAACATTAGTAGGTGATGCGTTCATTGACGATATAGTTAAATTATCCCACCCAAGGTACCATTTTGCGGTAGGGAATGAGAAGGGTAGATTTTATGAGAGTCAACCATTGGATTGGAAAGCTGGTGGATCTACTCGATTTATAAGTTTGGGTCAAAAGGGAACCGGAGATAAATGGTTCTATGCCTTTGGTATTGAAACTCCTGCTGTAACCACTACCGCAAATGAGTCACTGACAAATCCCTTTGAAGTCCTTGAAACACCTACGACTTCTCTCCCACCAATTCCAGGCAAACGTTCTTTAGAAGATGGTGGTACAGACGTAGAACAACCTCGTCACAAAAAAGTTGTCACATCGTCCCAATGCTTCTTTTGTCTTTCAAACCCTCGTTGTGAAACTCATATGATAGTTTCCATTGGATCGCATAATTACTTGACCATTGCTAAAGGTCCACTCCCAAATAAACGTAATTCACCTCTTGGGTTTGCTGGTCATGGAATTATAATACCGATTGAGCATATCCCTTCGAACAGATCTATCGAAGGAGAATCTGATGTTTTTGAATCATCTCTTTATCAAGAATATCTTCAGTTCCAAGATAGTTTGATAAAAACATTCGCAGCGAAGGATTCCTCGTTGGTCTTCTACGAAATTAATAAATTATCAAACGTTCATCACCATACACAAGTCATTCCAGTACCGAATAATTACATTCAAGGGTTTGAAAGTTCCCTTCAAGAGAAAGAAATTAACAACAATGAAAAGTTTCTCAAAAACCAAAAATTGCATTTTGACAAGATAGATGCTTCTAAATTGAAAGAAGTAGTAAATGGGAAGTCTGATTACATTCTTTTTACAGTTTGTGAAGGTTCAAATAAGACTTACTTTTATGCTGAGTTAGATAGTGAAAAGCCCGTTGATTTACAGTTCCCTCGTAGAGTTTTAGCATCTCTTCTCCGTTGTGCTAAGAGAGTTTACTGGGAGAAATGTAGACAAACTATGGCCGAAGAAAAGGAAGAGAGTGAAAAATTCAAGGCTTTCTACGATAAAAATGACTTTACTAGAAATTAGTATGTTTGTATAGGTAAATAGATTGGGCACAATTAGAATGAGCAGATATTGATGCTCAAGTATTAATAATATAGAATAAATATTTATGTTTATTGTAGAGAAGTCTATAAAAGCCCTCCTTTTTTTCATTTAGCAATTTCAGAATAGATTTATGAGATAGGTCTCAGTGATAGATCTGGTGAAGCTTTTCTCATCATCCTCAGATCAATGTAAGTCCTATTTCATCAATTTATTCAAAACTTGATAAAATCTATGCATTCCCCTCTTAGTCTTTTGTTTTCTTCCCCTTTTAATATCCCTTTTTATTTTTATATTTGTTGGTTACAATACCGAAACTGTCGGTGTCGACAATGTACTATCCTTAATTTCTTCAAAGTCTTCCAAACACTTTGTACACTGACACTTAAAATGCCACTCGTTTAATTCCTGCTGTCTCGTAAGTAAGTCTTCATCGGATGCATTCCCGTATGAAATACACATTTCCTCACCCTCGAGCAAGTCTCTTCTTGTGATAAAACGTAAAGAATTGCCAACTCTTTGTCTAATCAAATTTGGTGCACATGAATGGTTAAAGAAAGATGCAGTGGGATAAACAGAGTACCCAAAAAATTCTCGGTCAGAGTCACCTTCTGACCAAATACCAAATGCATTACTCAAGTTCTTACCTATCAAGTCACGAAAAGAATCAGTGGTAAGATACTTTTGCAATGGTTCCATTGCTGTGAGTTTGAGAAATTTGTAAACCTTAGTATAAGATTCAACTAAATATGGGTATTTGGAAAGCTTTAATAATTCATCACTTTGTAGTTGTCTAAATATGTCCCTATTTAACCCTTCGAAATCGACATGCTCATCTTCGTCTTCGTTTTCATCTGCGATGATTTCAAGTTTCTCTTCCTTATACATATCGAAAAGACAACCAACAGCGTATTTTAATTCCATCAATTCATTCTCATCGAGTTCAGATGGAAGCTTGTTTAATCTCTTCAGCTGCTTACATTTCGAAATCATTATCTCCCACTGTTTTACTTCTTCCCATACAGCATCCACTGACTCTCGGTTAACAACAAAAACCTTTTCGTCCTCGACATCCTCGGGTTTGCTTTTCTTGTTCTTCAATAACCTCAGATATTGCTCTTCTGCTTGAACTATACTATCACGGTACACATGATCTATGTCATACTTCTCAAATTGATCTATACAGCTTTGACTACAAAAGTAAAAGTGGGACAAGCCCTCAACCTTGAATTTCAAGTTTGATCCATTTTCATAGTGGAAACACCATGAGCATACTTCTTTTTTAAACCCTCTTAGTATGGTCGAACTTATTGGTGCAGTACATTCCAATACACACATTCCAGCTTTTAAGTCTTGGTTTGCAAAGCAACCTCTACCACCATAAGACGTAGTCTTGATATCAAAAAGCGGAGATAACGATACCATTACTTCGTGTTTGTGTACTATGTATGTAAAGAGTACAAAAGAATTGACAGATTCATTTTGAAATGAGTGATGGTGTTCTCATTAAGCGATGAGCCTCTTATTGTTGCATAATTCCGCACGTGTTACGTCAAAAATTTCTTTTCCCATTCTCAGGGTTTTTTTGCAGCCAAACAGAAGGGTCCCACCAACTACATGGAGGTACCTAAAGCCGAGTCGAACTAAACATTTCAGATTATTTGTATTTTATATATATATATATATATATGAACGTATATGGGAAGAATTAATTAAATTAGAATAACCAACCAATAAATGTATCGTAGTACCATTCCTTATCTTTTGGATTTCCGGAAGCTTCTCTGATTGCCTTCTTTTCTTCAGCAGCAGATGCAAATGCTTCTTCTTCAGCATCGATAACATCTCTATATGTATGTAAGTCAACTTCTTCTGGCTTGTACATCTTTGTTTTGTGGCGAATCTTGTAGTATAAGTACATGCAAACGAAAACTGGTAAAACAATGTAACCAGTGATAAAATCTTTGTAAGTAAATTTATTACCTAAGAAAACGGTAAAATTCTTGATTAAGATAACCAAACAACAAATGAAAAATGCAATATATGAACCAAATGGTTGAAGTGGTGACTTGTATGCCAAGTCTCTGGAACGATCAAGTCCTTGTGCTTTACATGCCTTCATGAATCTGATATGAATCAACAAAATACATGCCCACGCAATTAAACCAGTTAACGACACAACATTAACAAAATAACCAAAAACTTGAGAGGCACCAGAAGAAACAGTCATATAAGCTAATAAGCAAAATAAGAAACTTAAACCAACCCCGTAGTACGGAACACCCATCTTATTGGTCTTGGAGAAAAATTTAGGTGCGTAACCGGCTACTGCCAAACCGTAAATGGTTCTTGAACAAATGTACATATCTGAGTTAGCAGCTGAAAGGACAAATAACAAGATGCAACCGTTAATAATGTGTGGTAATGCAGGAATCTTTGCATTCTTGATAGCAATTACGAATGGAGAAGCAGCAGCAGTGGAACCCTTGGCAGATAACAATAATGGATCAGAAGAAGAAACACACATACCGAGGAAAAGAATCGAAAGCAAGTAAAAGACAACAATACGGTAAAAGGTTAATTTAATTGCCTTTGGAATAGCCTTTCTTGGTCTAGTACATTCAGCAAAAGTGATACCACATAACTCAGTACCCAAGAAGGCGAAGACGGCGGTAACAAGCACGGCAACGAAAGCAACAAACTTGCCTTCATTTCCAGTAATGTGCAAGTCTTTTGACTTATCAGCGTATTCTTTAAATGCACCAGGATTCTTCCAGTATCTGAACCCCAATCTGTCGTGTGTTGGGCCACCACCAAGAGCAATGACAAGTAAAAGGATAACTAACCCTAAACAAGTAACAACTTTTAAGGAAGATAACCAAAATTCGATTTCACCGAAAAATCTAATCCCCAAAATGTTAACAGCGACAATGATAAGCAAGAAAATTGTAATCCAAACCCCAGGGTTGAGCTTATCAGCTGAAACCCAGTACTGGACCGTCAATGAACCGGCAACCAACTGGTTAGCAGGTAAAATTAAGTACTTGAAAAGATATACGTAACCACAAGCAAACCCCAAGGCAGGGTCTACGTATCTATTACAGTAACCAGCGAACCCATCAGCCAATGGGATAAAAGTTGCAACTTCACCCAAGGCACACATAACCATGTAAACAACGAACCCAATGGCTGAGTAGGAAATTAAAATAGAAGCAGGACCAGCCTTTGCCAATGCACCACCAGTACCAATCAATAAACCAGTACCCAACGCACCACCAATAGCGATCATAGTAACATGTCTTGCATCAAGACCTTTTTTCAATTGATGACCATCACTTGTAGCCAAATTCACCGATGGGGTGGATCTTGCAACATAGAGATGATACTCATCGGCATGACGAGAGATGACTGACTCAACGTCGTTAGATTTTTCTAAGTCCAACATTATCCAGCAAGAAAATTAATAGACAGATGAAAAAGAAAAGAAGGAGAAAGAAACAAAGAAATAAAGAAATAACAATTGAAGGAAATAACAAACTGTTATACGGTACAGAATGACATTTCTTTTTTAAAATATTTTTACCTGATTCTCGGTCTCTATGTCATCTCTCGAGTTTGCTTGCGGAGATGTGGAGGTAATCATCACCGAATCAGGGAGCTTTGGTTTGCAGCAATTCTATTTTTTCTAGGTGTGCCAAGCATTGCAACATCGCGAGATGGGGAAAGTTTACCAGAATGCCGCTCATCGACTGAAATACAGACCGCAACGGTTTTTGGCTTCTATATCTTTGGTGCTTAAAACAACACAAGAAGAAAGTATTCAGTTGTGAGAAGCTTTCACCCAATGATGGGGGAGTCGATAAGCTGTAGATTTACAATCCTTGAGCAATTGGCTGAGCCTGTAAAGGAACCCTCAGCGCACAATTTGCTCCTCATTCCTTCCATTTCTGGGGCGGTGCAGCGAACGCCGTGCCATGGAAAGTCGACCCGCTTTTCAGCAAACCAACGGAGTCAACTTTCAAGCCCATTCCGGCCCTGCGTTCAGTAATACGAGAAAAGACGATAGAACGGCAGATAGGCGACTGGATAGGCCATGCGAAGACCTTCCCTTATAGGTTCCTAACTTTCAGTAAAACTTTTGTTTTCGTGTTATTTTGCATCTTGTACTTAAGATGCATGAAAAGTTAATTATTTCAACCCGTTCCATCTCTACAATTAAAGAATTACTAAACTATAAATTAAGAAATGATCGATCATTTCCCCACCACCAACCCAACCACTATTTTCCTCCCCTCCTGTAATCCCTTTACTATTTCTAGAAAGTATCATTACTTAATTTCTAACTAAATGTATTTTATCAAGAAGCCCAGTAAAAAATAAAAAATTACTCTAAATCTTTAAATTTGACTCGAGTGGACCAACAAACAGCATCACTATTAAATGAACCTTAACCCGGAGATTCGACGGAAAAAGGGAGACAAAATAGTTGTCTCGCCGAATAGCTGCCTTTTTTTAACACCTTTAAGTGGTACCGCTCCGCTAGGGCCCCCTATCCGGGGCGGACGATTGCATCGAGCTTTGCTCCTCTTCGAGGAGATTCCAGTTATTCTAAGTAGGTTTGGAAGTATTACAGAAGGGAAAAAAGCTCAACGCAGAATTATCTTCGCCAGATAGTGGCCTGCGGAGCGTCTTGTATGTAATTATTCAGTCTCATGTGGTACCCGTTCCGCTTGGTCCGCTAACCGCTAGGGGTTATATCTGGGGGGATATATGCTCGAGTGTTATTCTCGTTAGAAAATAAATGGAGGATTAGAAAGTATAACTAGGTGAAAATGGGAATATGGTTCAATCCAATTTGCCCAGGATTGTTAGCGATATATTTTGCAATCTTTAGAAAATTATCGCAGCCTTTAGAAGATTCAATTGTGGGAGTACTGCTTCCCTAGGGTGTCCCTAATTGAGGAAGGAAATTGATTCAAGTGTAACTCCCTCTGATCCACTCTGTACTCCTAATTTGCGAGTACTTGTTTTTGGGAGGATTCTGACGATAAATATCTACAAGCAATCTAATAAGTATCTAGTTTTCTTCTCTGAAAAGTACTCACTGAAGCTCCCACTTAACTAGTGCAAGTATATTGACTTACTCCTGGTTTATTAAATTCACTCTGAATAAACAGAAAAAAGTTTATTTATCTCCTAAACTGAGTTGTGTTGTCAAAGGAAAGAATCTTTTTAAGTGACAGATTCCAACTAACAAAATGTCTTACTTTTTCTGCCTCCCCCACATATAATCTGTTTAACTTTTCTGAATCCTGTTCTTTTACTACTCTCGCACAGTACTATATAATTTGGTTCTACTAGATTCCTTTTTTTAAAAAGAAATATAGTTTAACTCCAAGTAAAGGATAAGATGGAAGTGAGACGAGCTTAACTCTGTTGTTCAATTCCTTGTTGGATAAGCATTTAAGGAGTATATTTTGATTCAAATAATCATTTATTTAAACTTCAAGTGATGTTTACCGCTCCGCTAGGGCCCCTATCCGGGGAGGACGATTGCATCGAGCTTGCTCCTCTTCGAGGAGTCACAAGTTGCACCCAGTATGGCCGGAAAGATAAACCAATGGAGTGAGATAAGCTTGATGTAGTCGTCCTCCTCGGATAGAGTCTTGTGGAAAGGGGTCAGTAATTAGTCAGTCAGTCCCAAGTGATATGTACTCCGCTCAAAAATTCAAAAGCTCAAAAAGGGCACTACGCTTGGCCATGCTTGGGCTCATATCCGGAGATGACAATTACTTAAACTTCTGAACGTTTTACGAGTAAATATATGAAATTAGTCCCGGGGATTCATTGATATTAGTTATATTTGTATGACACTAGGTTTATGTGTGGCTATAATAGAATGGGCCGATTACGATTAGAATCGGTGGGGTTAGAAACGAGAAATAAATAAGAAATTTGAAAGTTTCGATTTCTTGGAATTTAGACTAAAGTGTGGTTATTTATGGTTTGATTTTGAGTCGGTTGTTCGGAGTCGGAGAGAGAAGGGTTAAGGGTTTTGGAGAGGTGGAAGAGAAAGGAAAGGGTACCCCACACTTTTAGAGAAAACTTTATCGGCACAGTAGCAACTCCGAGCGCCGGGGTTGTGTGAGTGAATGTGTGCGTGGAATAAGCTTTGCTTGGTGAGGGTTAAAGCCGATCGACTGACACTATACTATTTCAGCCTATAGAACAACAATTACAGGCTACAATAAACCTAAAGTTTTTTTTTTTTGAGTTGGTTGGATTCATCTCATCTCTTACTCGACGTGACTTGACAAGAGAGGGGGTTAAGTACAGAGTTAGAGTGGTTGACCCTGAATGCTGCTTGAAGTGAAGTGTGGGTCTAATTAAAATGTACGAGCTCCTATACACGCGGTAACATATTTCTCTACTCCTCCGCGAACACGAGAGGGTGGGGCGTTGGTCGGTCTTAAGTAAAGGTACAGTGAGGGTTCCCCACACTGAATAAGAATGACATAAAGGAGCGAGGGAATCCCGCTAATCTCAATTTAATGAACTTCAATTTCTTCTTGTTTTTATTTATCTTCACCTTTCTTTCATTCTTTCTTCCTGTATTCTTCAAGAAGATAAATTTTTCGTCACTCATCGCTGTCCGACTTGCGCTCATTGCTTATTTGCTAAAGCTCCTGCCACACATAAGTCCTGCCACACACACATAGCTTCAAACTAAAGACTGAAACTCTAATACTCGACAGAGCATCTAACTAGACTCTGCCTACTCTTGCACACTTGTACTATTACTATATACTTGTGCTTTACTTCTCGGTGCCCAACAAATACAAACTTTTCAAACTCCGCGAAAAACCTTATATTTTAGGAATACTTGAATAATGTCCGATATTGAAAATCAAAACCCAGTTGATCACACCTTTGAGATCGAAAACAAGCCAGCTGCTGTCATTCCAAACCCTGATGTTGACGCTAACGATCACCATATTACTAAAGTTTACACAGAAGGTGACTACATTCAGTTTGGCAATGAAAGATACTTGAGAACTGAATTGGCTGAAGCCTTTGGTGGTACTTTAAACCCTGGTTTATCTCCTCCACCAAAGCATAATTTTGCAAACCCAGCTCCATTAGGGCTCTCAGCTTTCGCTCTTACTACCTTTGTTTTATCACTTATTAACATTGAAGCAAGAGGTGTAACTATCCCAAACGTAGTCGTTGGTTTGGCTTTCTTCTACGGTGGTATGGCTCAATTGGTTGCTGGTATGTTTGAAATCGCCGTTGGTAATACTTTTGGTGGGGTTGCATTATCCTCTTACGGCGGTTTTTGGGGATCTTGGGCTGCTATTCAAGTTGATTCCTTTGGAATTGTTGCTGCATATGGTGATGACAAACAAGAATTGGCTTACGCTATAGGAATTTTCCTCATTGGCTGGTTTATCTTTACTTTCTTTATGATGCTCATGACTTTGAAATCAACAGTTGCTTTTTTCCTGATCTTCTTCTTCTTACTGATAACATTTTTACTCTTGGCAATTGCAGAATTTCAAGGTTCTGTTCCTGTGAAGAAAGCTGCTGGTGTATTTGGTGTTATAACTGCGTTTGCTGCTTGGTATAATGCATACGCTGGTATTGCCAATGCTCAAAATTCTTATATTACTGTAAAGGCTATTCAACTTCCAGATTTCCAAGACAAGAGTCGTAAACAACACTAATCTGGATGATGACTTATTTCAATATTTCGTTAATTTATTAATATATGTCTAATAATGTGAAAAATCGACCTCGTGTAATTCTTTCTACAGTTTCTTATATATTGTCTATTATACATTAAATTAGGTGCTTACCATATAGGTGAGACTATATACGTTGGATATCTTACTTTTCCACCCTACGTTGCTAATGGTAAGATCTACCATTTTGTTTTGGTAATGGTGGTAAAGGTTGGAAATTTTTATAATGGTGTGGATGATGATCACGGAAAGGATCTGAATGCAGAGTTGTTTCTAAAACGGTAGGTGCGTTTGGCTCCAATGGATCTTGATTATGTTTGTGACCGTTGTCACCGCTCAAAGGTGATGGTTTCGTTGGGGTAGTCAGGTTATCATAATTGACAGTTGGGCTACTAGGAATAACTGTAGTTCTCAGTAACGTGGTTCCGGCTTCTCCTTCATGTATATGTGAAGTTGCATGGATTCCATCTTCGCTAAACTCATGTATAATCTTTCTTAAGTTTGCTCTCTTAATAGGTTTAGATAAGAATCCAGACATACCACTATTCAAACATT
Organism: Dujonia santamariae; assembly: GCA_030578175.1. NCBI lineage: Eukaryota > Fungi > Ascomycota > Pichiomycetes > Serinales > Debaryomycetaceae > Dujonia > Dujonia santamariae. The sequence goes on from JANIVZ010000017.1 coordinate 155,850, forward strand.
CTTTTACATTACTTTCATCTGCAAACGCTGTTAAAGCAATAATAGGACCATCAAAATGTAAATTGTTTCTAATTCTTCTTGTAGCAAGTAAACCATCAACTTTAGGCATTTGGATATCCATAAATACTAAGTCAAATGGTATATCTTGCATTATAGATGATTCAACCAGATCAATTGCCTCAGCACCATTACATGCCATGGTAATATTAACAAGTCCTTCAAGCTTAAGCATTCTCTTGATAACTTCTTGATTAACCATATTATCCTCTGCAACAAGTACTCTCAATTCTCCGAGCCTTTCCAATGACATATCATGACTTGAAACTTCGCTATATTTGGCTGAATTGGCAGTACCAGTTGATCCTCTTGTTATTAAATGTGGTTTTTCAAAATGTGGCACTTCTAAACCACCAGTATTGACTGTGGCAGATGACAGTGATGAATTTTTCTCTTCAGTTGGAGAATCCAGTGAAGTTACTTCCTTTGATGCAGAATCATCAGTGATGTTTTCATCTTTGAAGGTGGATGCGTACTTTGGCTTTTGTGGACTATCGGTTTTAACATTTTCGTCAAATGCAACTTTTCTATTTACTTTACTGTCGGGATTAAATTCATCCTCGTTAAACTCCTTCTTGTCCAGTTCTGGAACACAAATTTCATGAGTTTGTGGTAAAGGCGCAGTAAAAGTGAACGTTGAACCAACACCAACCTCTGATTCTAAAGTTAATGTCCCCTTCATCATCGTTGCCAATTGTCTACAAATGGATAAACCTAACCCAGTACCACCATAACTTCTTGATAAAGTTTGGTCACCTTGAATAAATGGCTCAAACACCTTTTCTTGCAATGCTGGTTCGATACCTGGACCGGTGTCGGTAACCTTCACTTCAATAGCCCAAGTTCTCGGTCTACTAAGTTTTTTGATATTGTAGGTCTTGTTGTTCATATTCACTTCTAAGTCTTTATTCTTAGAAACGTAGGAGCCAGTTCTCTCGAAATAATTTCTTGAAAGATCCCTGACTGATGCTTCATCCAAAACTGGAGGGAGTGGTTTTGTGGTAGTTGAAATAGATGCATTATCAGCGCTGCTATCGAACCCATCATTTTCGGCAAATATACCATTTTGCGAAGGAATTTCAGGTAAATCTTTATTTTCATCACTAAATGATTTAGATATGAGTTTATCATATTCTGAGCTTTCCATAGTATAAATGGATGTTGTATCAAAGTTCTTGTTACGACTGTGGTTCTTTATGTACACTTGCTTAAAACCTGATGCCTTGGATTTTTCATAGTCGTACTCTCCAAGTAATTTGAATGTAACTCCAACCGATCCATCCACAGGTGTGAACTTTAAACTATTACTCACTAAGTTCATAACAATTTGGATAATTCTATTGGAATCACCATACATAATTAATTTTCTAATGGTATTTGGCATTAAAGAAATTTTTAAGTTAACTCTTTGATCAATGGCAAGTTTCAGGAAAATAGATTGCACTTGGTAAACAATTTCTAAGATTTGGAAATTCAGCTTTTCTAACTTGCTTCTATTTAAAGTATTTTTAGAATAAGTTAACAATTCGGTAAGAATATGTAAAAGTAATTCACCTGATCTATGGATTAATTTCAAAGAATCTTGAATTCTGGATGGGTCTTGTTCATCCATAGCAATTGATGTCATTCCCAAGATACCATTTAATGGAGTTCTCAATTCATGAGAAATATTGGCAATAAATACGGTTTTAGCTTCATTAGCCAGTTCTGCTTCAATTTTCAGAATTTCCAACTCCTTGGTTCTAACTTTAACTCTATCTTCTAAATGGGTGTATTGTTTTTCTAATTCTTCAGTCATAATATTAAAAGCATCGGAAAGTTCCAGGAATTCATCCTTAAAGAATTTCTTAGTGGGGGGGATTCTACCAGGAAGATAAATCCCATATGAGTATAATGAATTAGAACCGGTAGACGTAAGACTATTACGTTTTTGTAGCCTATTACCGTTTGATGTATGGGTATTGATGGACGAAGAAGTACCTCCATAAGGAGGAGGAGAGTGTGTGTTCCTTTCATGAAAACTACCAGACCTTGAGCCAAATCTGCCATCTTTTTTAGCAGCGGTAACGGCAGCAATTCCTCTTTTCTTACTCCTTGTGATTGCTTCTGTTGCCTCTTTTAACTTGGTAATCGGCCTGACAAACCAAACTGCCAAAGGGAATGTCAATAAACACATGAACACACCAATCCCTATGACAACACCGATAATGATATTTCTTAATTTTTTAACAGGAGCTGTAAATACCCCATAATTTTGTTGTACAATTACTGACCACCAAGTGTTGCCATTTAATTGAAATCTGGTATATCCAATAGCAACTTGCGAGTTAAATGAAGAAGTCTTTTCTGTGTAACCACTTCCATTTCCTTTTGTAAATGCAATTTCCACCAGGGGTGAATTTGATAATGGATAAACTTGATCAGTTTCTATTCCTATATCGGGACTTGGTAAAACAGCTTCAAATCCAGTAATTTGTGAACTACTGTTAGGATTCGCAACAGCATACATCGGTTTATATAATAGTACTGAGTAGCCTTTTACTGAAGTCAGTGATGAGGAAACATTAAGTGATTGTTCAAGACTCAGTGCAGATGCAATCACTGAAAGATAACCTGCAATTGATGGTGCGCTCAATAAAATTGAGGTGTTTGCGTAAACAGGGATAGTTACCCCCATGAAATATGCATCGCCAAAGCCATACTCAGTCAGTTGATTTGCAATCGGACCGGTGAAATAGGTTGGGACCCCGATATCTGAAACACTTGAAGGATCAAGCAAAGACAGTGGTAATGACGCATTTTGTTGTAACGGGTATAAGTAGTCTATGGTTGGTTGTAGAAGGTTTGTTAAATTGTTGAAACTGTCGGCCATGACTTCAAGATTTAAATTGTAAAGTCTCGCCAGGGCAAAAGTTTCTGATGACTGTAAGAAATGGTCCAAAGTTGACTGAGCTTCGCTGAAAATGGCAACAGAGTCGTTCCCTGCCTTGTTCGATATCAACGGGGTGTATAAAGTATCCTTATTTGCAACAAAGTACACTTGGTATAAGATATCATCTATGGACTGTTTGATCTGTGATGATTTGAGTTGTGATATGACCTCGAGTAATTCTGCACGAACCGACGATAGATTATATGAATAGTATACTCCAGAGACAATGGCAAGGATAAGAAGTGAAAACAACGACGAAAAGCAAACAAGGATAATAAGCTGGGGCTTTATACCAATTTTTAGTCTTCTCAGGGGGAAATCCCTGTATGTATTTCGGTTAACCATTCCAAAATCTCAATGTGAGTGAGTAATATTATAATATAATTATATTAGTATTATTATTAGTATTATTATTCTTATTATTGTTATTATTAAAAGTGGTTGATCAATGTCTGTTGCGAAAAGGGGAAAACAAAATGGGTTATGCTGTTATAAAGATCCACTTTTCTATTGCACTGTATTTATTCCTTTTGTAGGCAGATAGACCCTATATAACCACTTTCTTACCAAAAGAAAAAAAAACTGTTGAAATCTTTTAGCTATTTCAAAATAACCTCTTTCTCGTCAGTGTAAGTAGGTATATCAGTTTAGCTCGTTCCTGCAGAAGAAAACTGAAAAAAAGGGCTCTTTCTATTACACTTAGGATTTGTTTAAGGCTCCTTTTCCCGCTTAATCTGCCAGCGTTCTATCAATATTCAGATACGTAGTTATCCGTAAGAGTTTTCAAACTATCCCTGTGTTTTATATGTCAGTTTGTTTTTTTTCTATGCCTGAAAAAAAAAAGAAAGAAATCAAAAATAGACTGGCGGTTATATACACTACGTACTTAAGTATAAGAGTGATGAGGTCTTCCAGCAGAGACTCATTATTCAGAGGGATACAGAGGGTACAGAGGGTGATTGGGTCAAGAAAGGAGAAGAATAAAGAAAAACACACGATGGTATATATATATATATATCTATTTTTTAGCCATAACCGTTCTGCAATAAATAGATGTGTGGATACTCCTCTCGCGCAGCTACTCTCTTCAATGGGCAGAGCAACTTCTAGATTCTCGATCTTAACTAGATCAGATCGAGAATGCTTCCATATTCTACTATATTAAATATTTATCCCCTTCTTTATTGAAATCTCTAGCTATCTTTGACTTACGTTTTTTTATTTGTCTTGTTTCTTCCTTATCATATTCACCAGTCTCTTTCTCTCTTTCTCTCTTTCTCTCCGCCTCTACATACCTAGTAAAATAACATAAATAAAGTTGCTCCCACTCAAAAATTTGCACCCATTCTAATATACTTTTCTACCCAAATGAAATATAGTATCTATTTCCCTCCCGAAGGGAGCAAAGCTCGATGCAATCGTCCTCCCCGGATAGGGGCCTAGCGGAGCGTTAACATTTAGAGGTTGGTTATAAATTCACGCCATCGCAAGACGCTCCGCTGGCGCCTATCCGGCGAGGACGATTGCATAGAGCTCCACTCCCTTCGGTCGCTTCTTCTAGCCCTACTGGGAGTATATAGTATATGTCTCGACGTCGATCTCTTCCTAGCCTAGGTGTTTTTTTTTCTTAGGGGCTTTCTAATATTAAATTTCGATAAACTCAGTTTATTATGCAAAGTATAGCGCAACCCTTCGGAAAAGTCAAATTTAAAGCCTTGTTTTTGATCATGAGCTTAAAAAATATATGACGTAATTTCTCGAATGCCTTTCAACTTTCAACTACATCCAAATCAAACTGTTCTGTTCTGTTCTGTTCTGTTTGGTCGCCAATGTTGAAAAGAACTTGGTTGTTTGGTTAATCAACCTCATACTTCAAAAATTCTTTAGCTTTGTTGCCCCTTCAATTTCATATGATTGAAATATAAACCATGTTTACTTAAAAAAATTATTAGTATTTTTTTAAACCTTAACTATGCAGCCGCACATAATATGTATTGATGGTAATTAAGGCTTACATCCTCCTCTACCATGCTCCATAAACTAAACATTACACTTTCTTTTCTTTTCTTTTCCCTTCCTTTCCTTTCATTTCATTTCCTTTCAATTTATGCTACAGGGAAATCTACTAATTCTAATTCTTCTCATTGTATTGAGCAGTGGAGAAAGTATAGTATTTTCTGATGAATCATATCATCAAATGTCAATTCGGAATACGCTGCGCTGGCGCCTATCCGGCGAGGACAACTGCGTTGGGCTTGTCTCCCTACGGTCGTACTTCTAGCCCTACTGGGAGAAAATAGAATCTCCCCGTAGGGGAGCAAAGCTCGATGCAATCGTCCTCCCCGGATAGGGGCCCTAGCGGAGCGGTAATCAGTAGGTGGAGAATGTTTAAATCATAATTATAGTTCAGAAAACAATACATTAACTTCTATCGAAATCTTAAAATTACTTAAAGCATTTGTCATTGCTAAGGTAAGTCAACAAATAGAATAAAGAGATTTCTCTCTATATATTAAATTGAAAAATGGCTTGAAAACCTCGAGAATTTAATTCATCTCGATAGTTATATGATAAAGAAAAGGCTGCAAAATATGTTTTTGGAAAAATAGAGAAAAAAAAAAAAAAAAAAGAATGAAAAATACCAGTACGATGAGGTATTTAAATTAATTGGAGTTCATTCAAAGTATTATTCCTCTTGGAGTTATAAGTTCTTGCATTTATATCTGCATCTCTCGGATAACTTTCCAATTTTGTAATCTTTTCCTAAGAAGTCAACGGCGAGTAGTCGTTTATTTCCGAGATGGTGAATGTACTAATAACGGCTGTACAAGAAAAAAAAAAAAAAAAAAAAAAATAAGAAAAGGAAAAGGCTTTTTACTCTTTAGTCTTGACTGGTGGTCATTGCGCAATTCCGGTCCAGCTCTCAAGTCATCGCATCTCGCTCTCTTGTCTTTCGTCTCTTTCGTGTACGTCTACGGCTACATGTTTCGCGTCTAGATCAACGTTTCCTCTAACCTCGAATTTTCATCATCCTCATTTCAGCTATTTATAATTCGAGCCATACAAACAGGAAAAAAAGTAAAAAAAATCCAGAAAAAATAATCACTAAAGAAAACAATACAAATCGAACCTTCAGCCCAATAGAGACACCTCGTCTACAATAGAGACTAATCCAGCATATCTACCACCTATTAGGTCACTACTACATCCTGTCTACTGCTTACTTTTTCACTGTTGACTACATTGTTTATTACTTTAATTACTCGTACTCGTCTTCGTTTAAACTAGCTATATCTAACATGCTCAGTTACATTCTACTATTACTTGTCACTTCCCTTATAGGTCAAGCTGAAGCAAGTTCTACGGGAGAAACTCCCTCTACTATCTTACCGTTAACTTCAGATACAAGAGTCGTCTTGACTGCCCCGCCTTCTTCCACAACCACTACAGCTCCCTCCCAGACCAGTAACGATGTCTTAACTAAATTAATTACTTCGTACATTCTGGAAGATGCTGAAGACAAATCTATATTGAAATTGCTATTGACCAAGGATAACGGTAGCTCTTATTATGACATGGACTTTTTTGTTGGAGGCCAACCTCAAAAGCTTAGAGTCGATATCCTTCAACCAGATATTTGGGTGATGAATACTAATGACATTTATAATTGTTCAGAATTATCTAACCTTTGGGCATCCGCGGCAAGTGTATACGGAACCACGTATGTAGACACCGCTACTGATTTCTCTTTGGATACAGTTACTATATGTGCCTTAGGTGGAGGCTATCTGACTACTCCATCACAAACCTTCCCCAGTCCTTCCCCAACCGGGATTTATAACGGTGAAAGATATGATTTACCATATATTAATGATATTGTCGCCAATGGGGTATTTTTAACTGATGATTTCTCTTTCTTAACTTCATTAGACTATGTTTTCACCTTACCAAATGTTACTTTTGTTGATGTTAATGATACAATGGTTAACTTTGGTGGGTTAGGATTAGCTGGTAACCCAACTGGATCAGGATTCCTTGATTCACTTTTGGAGAATGGTATGATCCTTGCCGCCGGTTATTCCCTTTGGTTCTACGACGGTGTGTCTGATGATTCAATAGGTGAACTTCTCTTGGGGGTTGTTGATACAAAATATCTTACTGGACCATTCCAACAATTCGACATGATTCCACATTCAGGTCCAAAAGTTTCAGGAAGTAGAGCGAATTTAATTAACAGATTGAAATTACCAATTGTTCCAGTGGATAACATCAGTGTTGAAAACCTGGCTAATGGCCAAGTACTTTCCGTATTTGGTACCCCTGGTGATACCCTTGCGGTTGCTCTAGATACAAGATCAACTTACTCATTTTTACCCCTTCAAACTGTCATAAACTTGGCCATTCAAACAAATGCTCTTTATAATACAGAATTAAACAGATGGATTGTCGAATGTGAAACGGTTAGAAAGGCAAATGCCTTTATTAATTTTAGTATAGCAAACGTTAACATTCAAGTTCCATTAAATAATTTCCTTTTCGATGCATATGCTTCTGCAAACCAAACATTGAATTTCTCTGATGGCCAAGCAGCTTGTTACTTGGCCTTTTTACCTGAAAGTCAGCAGGGTTATTCTTCCTTTGGAATTCCATTTATTACCAGCATCTACTTAGCAGTAGATAACACAAACAACAAAGTCGCAATTGCCAACGTTAACAAGAATGTGTCCCTTGCCTTATCTGATTTTGATCAATCATCGCCAACTTCATTACCTATATCCTACTACCTTCCTGTAACTTCTAATGAAACACAAACTGCTTCAGGGGAATCGGTAAAATACATGATAACTGACATCCCATTTGCTTCACTGTTCACGTTACCAGCTAACTTAACTTTAACTTACCTGCAAGCAAGTACGAGTGGTGCGGGTTCTGAAAGTATTCCAGCAAGATTTTCTGGTATTTCCATTTCTAATGGTGAAATCTATATTGGTAATACTATAAGTGGTTTCTTGCCTGGTGCTAGTGCAGCTCTGGCAAGTTCAACTACATCAAAGGGTGACGGTAATAGTGTGGGATTTATTATTAATAATCATAACTATAAAGGAAGTATCATGGTCTGGTCAAGTATTATATTTTCCTGTTTGATTAGTATTATACTTTTGTAAGATCAAAATGGGTAAAATCACAAAGCTAACAAAATCAAAAGCGGCCTACGTAAAAGTAAATAAAATGAAACATAATAAAAAATACATAGAAAATTAATGTAGTTAGTTTAGAAAAGTCAATTAATAACCATCTCTTTGATGTTGTAATATTCATTCTTGTATTTCTTGTATTAACCAAGGTAAATAAAAGATGTAAGGAAATCGCCATCTCAAGGGCCCCAGTGGAAAGATATTATTTACAAAGTTGTCATATACTGCAAGTGTTAAGCACCCAGTGCTTTCATGTATTATGGAGTAATAATAATAATAATAAATGATACTAAATCTAAATCAATGAAATGCACTATTTTATAATTTCTTTAACTCTATATCTGATTCATCCTCAGTTGGCACACCTTGATATTCACTATTACCATTTGCATTCGAAGAATTTTTTTGGGTATATCTATAGTAATTATACCAAATAATGTCTAAAAATGTTAAAACTAAACCAAGACAATTAATCCAGCTTAATCTATCACCAAATATTAATGCAGAGAGTAAAATAGTGAGTAATTCTTTAAAAATTCCAGCAATTGATAATGTGACAACTTGTGCAACTGAAAGTAACCTAAATTCACATAATGTCATTAAAAATGCCAATATACCAGGGATAATCATTAGTATTACCGTACCAAATACTCCCTTAATGTCCCAAATAGGTGACGAGAGAAACTCATGCCACCCCTCAAAAAGGAGACCCATTATAAAAAGAATCCCACACATTGCCGGTGAAAGAAAGAAAATGGTAGAGATGGAATTGGTGGTGTAGTCATTGTGTTTGAGTAACAATTGTGTAAATGACCATCTTAAACCAGACATCATCAGAGCCCCCAATACAAGCAAAATTCCAACAGAATTACCGGAATCATCCTCGTGGTTTACTTTCCTCCTTTCAATTGGAGATGATTGGGTGTCCTTTTTAACCATCAATAGTACGCTAAACAGCATGGTAATAACAATAAGAACCAAACTCCATCTAAACTTTTCTAAGCCAAAGAACAAACCAAACAAAAGAACAAACCCTAAGGAAGATGTCTTGATCATAGTATAAAGAGAAAGTGAAATGAATTTGAATGAAACATTTGAAAGCCCAATATCACCTGCTGATGCGATTGAGCATGGAATTATCGAGCGAATGTATATCGAAAGTGGGATTCTACAAGATGCAAAGAATTTTGACGGGCTCCTATCCGACCTTGGGTTGTTGTTGGTGGCAGTGGTGGCGGGTCCATCGATAGCATCTGCATCGGGTCTCAACTTTGGTCTAAAATATAATACCAAGCTTGACAAAATAAATAAGCAAAACTGATGGAATGAAGTAATCAATATCGGGAAGTGGAAATCTAGACTTGGTCCAAACATCCATTTATTATAAATTGATATGCCTAGTGAAAAGATGTACCAGCCCAATATGTACAGTAAAGCTTCGAGTGTAGTAGATGATGAGAGAGGTGTAATAGCACTTGACGCCGAGGAATTACCACTCATGCTCCCGGATCTCGCCAATGGAAGCGCCATTGACGAAGCTCTTGAACGTGGTCGCGAAATCATTATATATATATATATATATCTCACTCTCTCTCTCTATTTTATGTCTTTAATCCTTAATAATTATCTTTTACTCGGAGAGTCTCCTAAGTGAGTTTTCCGGAGTTACACACGTAAAAGTGATTGTTCAAAAAAATATGGACACTTAATTGATAAAGACAGCCTCAATGAATTCCTCCTTGAATTACCACTAGTAGAATCAGCGTGCGCCCTTTTCGTTGTTTCCTTCCTTAACGATCAATTCCTCGTTTTGCGCTGCCAATTCGAAGAGTCACGTAATTCTCTGCCTAAAAAGAAAAAACACCTAAATAACAGCGAACTACAATTAAAATAGGTTTTGAGAATTTAATGCCTAATACTACTTTCTAGTTGTGCATATAATTTGAGGCAGGTTTAAGTGATACAACCTTCTTTCGTATATTATAAATATATCATACACTACTACTGCCAATCCAATTAACCCTAAACAACAGCAACAATTTTTTTTTACTTCCTCCTCCTTCTTCTCCCTTACAAGCATTGTGTTTAGATTATTTTAGGTTTGTTTACAAACTATTCTTCGTTGTTTTGTAGATATATATTATGTTAAGAATATAAAGTTCAGTACATTGTGTCCTCTTTGGGGGCCACCCGGGCCAAGGTGTAAGGGTCCTCCTACTGGTGCGGTTCCATTGACAAAAGTACTTACTCACTAATAAGTAGACGCTCCGCTCGTGCCTACCCAGCGAGGGTAATTGAATCGAGATTTTCCTCCCCTTACGTTATGGGGGGAGGGGGAGACTTTACTTCCAATAGGGCTAGCTAGAAAGTCCTCCCCAGATTGGGGCCACCATCCAGTGGAGGGGTACCACTTTTGGGATAACAATTAATCAAGAAACCAAGACGCTCCGCTGGCGCCTACCCGGCGAGGGCGATTGCATCGAGCTTTGCTCCCCTCACGGGGAGATTCCTATTAGTTTCTTCCATATCATATATATACATATATGTATATTGATCTTAAGAGTAAAAGCAGCACTTTTATGTGTATGTATATATACTTATGGGGCTTCTGTTGTACCTGCATATATAGTTGATTTGTATACATAATAAATATAGCATAGTAGAAATTTAGCGACGCTCGAGGGGAATTTCAGAAATTCCTATTTCGACAATTGAAAAGTTTAAGGGTTTGTTTGCTGTGAAACGATCAATTGAAAAGCTAGAAGGAAGGCAAAAAAGAGACAAGCAGGAATTCACATAGAAAAGAGAGAAGAAATAAAAATAATTTAAAGAGAGCAGCCACAGAGAAGTCAGAGATAATAGATTTTAGTAAGATGTCGCTTTTAAATCTTTCTCGTCAATATATCCTTGATGTGATTAAGTCTTATCAGTCGCAGGGGTCTTTGACTTCTTTGATTATCGATGATTCAATTAAGTCTTCCTTGTACAGGGTCGTCCCCAAGGATACTTTACTTCGTTATGTCACCCTGATTGAGTTGGTTGAGTCTCCAAGAAAGATCCAGCCGTTCATTGAGGCAATTTACTTGCTCCCACCAACTCTGTTGAACATAAAGTGTATATTGGCTGACATTCAAGTGAAGAGATATAAGAAGGGTCATGCATTGTTTCTGGAGCCCTCTCAACTGCCAGAATATCAGAAGATTGTGCAGCATCAGGGGGTTTACTTCGAGTCCATTACTATATTGCCATTTAGTATGTACCCAGCCGAATCGAACGTGTTCTTGACTGATTTGTGTACTCCCAACCCATTACCCTTGTACTACAACGAGAATTGCTCGGATTTAGTATTAGAGCAAATTGGGCACGTTGCTAGAACATTGGTCAGTATGATGGCTATCACTGGTGAGTATCCATTGATAAGATATTACTCTCCGCCTCCTTCGAAGGATGGATTTGTAAACAAAGCCGCAAGATTACCAGAATTAATTGCTAATGAGTTTCAAATTCAAATAGATAACTATGCTAGACTGAATCAAAACTATCCACCACCACACGATGCCAATAAGCCAAGGCTGATCTTGCTTATTACCGACAGAACTATGGATTTGTATGCTCCATTGTTGCACGAGTTCCTGTACCAAGCCATGGCAAACGACATTGTGCCCTCATTAGAAAGAGAGGGTAAATATACTTATAAGTCAGAGAATGAAAAGGGAGAAATCACAGATGTGAGTGTTCATTTGGACAATGAAACGGATCAGGATTGGATTTCGTTACGTCACTTGCATATTATTGAAAGTAGTGAATTAATAATTGCAAAGATTAACGAACTTATTGCTAAAAATCCATTAATGGTTGATAGAACAAAAGCAACTACTTCTACCGATTTGATGTATATAGTTGCCCATTTAAAGGGATTTGACGATGAAAGAAAACAGGTCACATTACACAAGACATTAATTGATGAATGTCTTGATAGAAATTCTGATAGAAAATTGGCTGAATTTGCTGCTGATTTTGAACAAACTTGTGCCGCTGGTGGTACCAGTTTTGAAGGGGTTAGAAATAAGCAACTTGCTGGTGACTTAATTGAATTACTTGCAAGAGAAGATCTTGCAATTAACGATAAAATGAGACTTGTTCTTATATATGCATTGTATAGGGGAGGATTAATTTCACTGGATTTTAAAAAATTGGTTAAATTTATTGGATTAACTGATGTTCATGCAGAAAGTGTCACACAAAGATGTTTTACAAATTTCCAAAAATTGGGATTCCAAATTATTAAACCAGATATTAAGCTGAAGAAAAGTGAAAAAGTTGAATTTCATACAATAAATAATGAGGGGACATTCAATACGAGTAGATACGGACCAGGGATCAAGAGTATTTTACAAAAAGCCAGTAAATATCAATTAGATGAAGAAATTTTCCCATATTTCAGGGATAAGCCATTAGAAGAAGATCTCCCATTTGAACAACAACAAGCCAATAACAACCCAACTGGTGTTAGTGGAAGTGGAAGTCTTAGAAACCCACGTATTAAAGCATCTTGGGCACAATCATCTAATAAGGTTGCAAGCTTGGATGGTATTCGTAACAATAGTGGAGGAAGTTCTCGTCCGAAGCAGCGTATCTTCTGTTATGTTGCTGGTGGTATGACTTACTCTGAAATGAGATCAGTTTATGAACTTACACTGGAATCCCAAAATAATAAAGAGTTCTTTGTTGGTTCTGAAGGGATCCTTAAACCAAGAGATTTCCTTATTGGATTACAAAGTATTGACTCCGTCAAAACAAGAGCCGAATTAGATTTGAATCTTGATAAACAAAGACAAAAATCACATATGAAGGCTCCATCTTATTTATTTGATACTCCACAACAAAAGCCAATAACTCCACAACCATACAGTGCAAATCATAGCGTTCCATCAGCATCACTGCAACAATCTACATTTAGTTCTAAGCCTCAGAATGGGAACGGGAGACCAATATCCTCTTCTTCAAATGGTAGTTCCACAGTTGGTGGATTACCACTGCATTATCAGACAAGAATATCTCAAGGTGGAGTAGATTCAACCCCGGGAAGTCCAGAAGGAGAAAAGAAGAAAAAGACATCTAAATTAAAAAGATTATTCAAATAGAATTTCCAAAGTCCCATTTGATTTATAATATATTATTTTACAGAAAAGAGAAAGTGTTTAATATATAAATCGTAATACAAAAGTCCTAGAAAACAGAAGTAAAGAAAGCACATTATGTAATTATTTCAAATTTGAGGCAAATGAAGAGATTATTGATTGTGCCAGCCATGATTATATATTGGAATTAATGTATATATAATCTCTAATTTATATCAATAAAATATTATAATCTTCAAAAAATGGCAGTAAAGAACATTTCAAATCACTGAGGTTCACTTCATTGGACTTTGGACAATGAGGTTCAATCTAGCAGAAATACAAGAGGCTCCGCTGGCATCTACTCAATGAGGGCGATTTCCATCTAGCTTTACTCCCCTTCCCCTACCTACGGGGAGATATGATTCCCAGTTGGGCTGGTAGGGCGACTGGAAGGAGAAGAGCTCGATGCAATCGTCCTCCCCGGATAGGGGCCCCAGCGGAGCGGATTCCGCTTTTAAAGAAATGATTTAATTGAGACTCTCCACAGGCGCGGCTAGCGCAATTAGAGCAATTAGTTTGTCCACTAGCATGTGCAACTACTTGAAGAAACGCGCTATTGGTTGAAGATGAGGTTGCACAAAATTATCTTCTTTTTTTGCAGCCATTACCCTGGCCGTATTAGTAATCGCGGCGCGCCTCGTATATATATAGAGCATTTTGACAGTAGAAGAAAGGACTCTACTAAACAAAACAAAAAAGGAGTTACTGATTATTGAATGTACATGGGAGTTTATACATAGAGCAGCAGCTAGGTTAAGCTTCTAGTTGGATGCTGCTATATTCAAGGATGATTAAAATAAAGCTTTTGCTAGTAGTATAAAATTCCACTCATCATTCCAATAATTCTTGCTATTTGATTATTGTCTGCAGGAATAAAGATAAGCAAAAGTAGTAGGAAAAAAGGCTGAAAAATTGGTAGGCTAGTTTTTCACACACCTCTCGTTCTTTCTTTCTTTCTTTCTTTCTTCCTTTCTTTAATCGCTACATTCGTTTATTTGGCATTCTTTGTGATACTTTTTTTTATTCATAATTAGTAGCATGATTGAACCAGTAATGGAAGTGTCCCATGTGGATACGAATTATTGGAATTTGTTAGGAATTTTCAATCCTCATTTGATTGCAAACGATGCTGTACAAAGTGGCGTCTTTACTGCACTCAAACATGGCAAAGAATCGAACTCCACCTCCCCCCACTCAAACCATTCGTTAGGTGGCTTGTTATCCTGTGGCTCCAAGGAAGGCTGGGGTCCACTTTCCCCAGAGTTCTCTGATTTCACTCCTTGTTTCCTCAGTGTTCTCTTCTTGGCTGCATCGACCTTTATGATTGTCTTTGGGGTTTACCAAATTAAGGTGTTACGTAATAGAACTGACAAGCAAACCATTAGTAACAGGATTACCTGGACTTTCTACCTAAAGTTGTCCCTTGTATTCTTGCAATTAGTCTTTTCCCTTGCTCTGTTGAAGTCTGATATCATCGTCACCGGTTGGGACATCACTTTCTTATCTTGGTTATTTCAGTTAGGTGCCGTCGTCGTTGCCTTCTTGTTACACTATGTTGAACAATTTATGGCTGTTATTCCAAACGGGATTTTACTCTTTTACTGGTTATTCCAAATTATTCTTGGTTTCTTAAAGACTGCAAACTTGGGTGTCAGAAAAGAAAAGTTAAGTGTTCTTATCGTATTCCAATTGACTAACTCATTATTGATCCTCTTGACCGAAACTTCCTTCCCTCAGCAACCAAGATCAACATTGGCTACCCAGAAGATCTCCCCATACGACCAAGCAAATATCTTCTCGAGAATTACTTTTGATTGGATGGCTCTGCTTATGAAAAAGGGTTATGAACATTTCTTAACCGAGAACGACTTACCAACTTTACCAAACGAATTAAAGCTGAAAGTTGTATCTGAAGAATTTAATAGTAACTGGGATTCTCAACCTCCTAAGAAGCAATCTTTGGTTTGGGCCATTGCCAAAACAATTGGAGGTCAATTTTTTCTTAGTGGTGTTTTCAAATTTATTCAAGATTCTCTTGCCTTTGTTCAACCTCAATTGCTTAGACTTTTAATTAAGTTTGTTAACGAGTATTCTGAAAGTGTAAGAATGACTAGTGCTGGTGAAATTGATGGTCCACTCCCATTAACTAGAGGTTTCATGATTGCATTTGCAATGTTCGTTGTTTCCATTTCTCAAACAGCTGCCTTACATCAATATTTCCAAAGAGCCTTTGATAATGGTATCAAGATTAAGAGTGCACTTATCAGTAAAATTTATAAGAAATCCTTAGTTCTTTCCAATGAGGCCAAACAACAACTGAATACTGGTGATATTGTTAATTTGATGTCTGTTGATACTCAAAGATTACAAGACTTGTTCCAAAACTTGCAAATGGTTTGGTCTGGTCCATATCAAATTACTGTTTGCTTGATTTCGTTGCATGGTGTATTGGGTCCATCAATGTGGGCAGGTGTTGCTATTATGGTCATTATGATTCCATTAAATGGTGCAATTGCCAAGTATCAAAAATCATTACAAAAGACTCAGATGAAATACAAAGATGAAAGATCAAGATTGATAAGTGAAATTTTAAATAATATTAAATCTTTGAAGCTTTATGGTTGGGAACAACCTTATTTAAATAAGTTGAACTACGTGAGAAACGAAAAGGAATTGAAAAATTTGAAGAAAATGGGGATTTTCCTGGCTATAAGTAACTTTTCATGGACTTTGGCTCCATTCTTGGTCAGTTGTTCAACTTTTGCAGTTTTTGTTATTTTTGAAAAGGAAAGAACTTTATCAACTGATATTGTTTTTACAAGTTTGTCATTATTTAATTTACTTTCTTTCCCATTAGCTGTTTTCCCAATGACTATTACAAACATTGTGGAAGCCCAAGTTGCAATTTCAAGATTATCAACTTTCTTAACTTCCACTGAATTGCAATCTGATGCGGTTATAACTAGCGATATTCCACCTTCATCTAGTACTGGTGGTTCAGTTTCGGTTAAGAATGGTACTTTCCTTTGGACTAAAACAAATGGAGAAGAAAATTATAAAGTTGCCTTATCACAAATTAATTTTGAAGTAACCAAGGGTCAATTAGATTGTATTGTTGGTAAAGTTGGTTCTGGTAAATCTTCCATTATTCAAGCCATTTTGGGTGATTTATATAGATTGGAAGGTGAAGTTAAGGTTAATGGTAACATTGCATATGTGTCTCAAGTACCATGGATTATGAATGGTAGTGTTAAAGATAATATTCTCTTTGGTCACAAGTATGATCCGGAATTTTATGATGTTGTCTTAAAGGCATGTGCCTTATCAGTTGATATGAAAATTTTACCAAAGGGTGATAGAACTGAAGTTGGTGAAAAGGGTATCTCATTAAGTGGTGGTCAAAAGGCAAGATTATCACTTGCTAGAGCTGTTTACGCTAGAGCTGATATTTACTTATTGGATGATCCACTTTCTGCTGTTGATGAACATGTTGGTAGACACTTGATTGACAATGTATTGGGACCTAACGGTCTCTTATCTGGTAAATGTAAAATATTAGCTACGAATAACATTGGTGTGTTGAGCATTGCTGATAAAATACATATGATGAGTGAAGGAAGAGTTGTTGAGCAAGGTAGTTACGATGAAATTATGAAAAAACAAACTAAGTCTCAATTGAAAGCACTTATCGAAGAATACGGTAGAAA
The DNA here is from genome assembly GCA_030578175.1 of Dujonia santamariae. Taxonomy (NCBI): domain Eukaryota; kingdom Fungi; phylum Ascomycota; class Pichiomycetes; order Serinales; family Debaryomycetaceae; genus Dujonia; species Dujonia santamariae. The sequence goes on from JANIVZ010000017.1 coordinate 172,924, forward strand.
AGCTGAGCAAGTCGAAATTATTGAAGAGGAAAAAGTTGAAGAAAAGAGTAAGGACCTTCAAGAACAAATCGATGAAATTGAATCATTCGGTGGTGAAGGTGTTACCAGTAAGACTATTGACTCTGATCGTCGTTCCTTAAGAAGAGCTTCGTTAGCTCCATTAGAAGACAATGATAGCAGTTCTCTTGATGATGAAGACGAAGAAGCAATTAAACGTAAGGAACACGTTGAACAAGGTAAAGTAAAATGGGATGTCTACATGGAATACGCTAGAGCCTGTAATCCATATTCTGTTTTACTTTACTTGTCCTTCACTATTTTCTGCATGATTGCCAACGTCTCATCCTCAGTCTGGCTTAAGCATTGGTCTGAAGTTAATTCTGAAAATGGTTATAACCCAAATATTGCCTTCTATTTAGGTGTTTACTTTGCCATTGGTTTAAGTTCCTCGGGTTTATCATTAGCTCAAAATTGTATTATGTGGATTTTCTGTACTATTCATGGTTCCACTTTACTTCACAACCAAATGGCTGTTAGTGTCTTAAGAGCTCCAATGTCATTCTTTGAAACTACTCCTATTGGTCGTATTTTGAACAGATTTTCGAATGATATTTACAAAGTTGATGAAATTCTTGGTAGAGTGTTTGGTATGTTCTTTTCAAATTCTATTAGAGTCTTATTTACCTTGGCAGTTATTTGTTTCTCTACTTGGCAATTTACCTTCATGTTAGTGCCAATTGCTGTGTTATATATTTACTACCAACAATATTATTTAAAGACTTCTAGAGAATTAAGACGTTTGGATTCTGTTTCCAGATCTCCAATCTTTGCCAATTTCCAAGAAACTCTCAATGGAGTATCCATTATTAGAGCTTACGGTCAACAAAACAGATTTAGCCATCTTAATGAAAATAGAATCGATCGTAACATGTCTGCTTATCATCCTTCTGTTAATGCTAACCGTTGGTTAGCTGTTAGATTAGAATTCTTAGGTTCATTGATTATTTTGGGATCCGCTGGGTTATCTATTTTTACTTTGAAGACCGGAACTTTATCAGCTGGTTTAGTTGGTTTGTCGGTTTCTTACGCTTTACAAATTACCCAAACCTTGAATTGGATTGTTAGAATGTCTGTTGAAGTGGAAACTAATATTGTTTCTGTCGAAAGAATTATGGAATATTCAAGATTAACCCCAGAAGCTCCAGAAATTATCCCAAATAATAGACCTCCAACTTCATGGCCAGCCAATGGTGAGATTTCCTTTAAGAATTACCTGACAAAGTATAGACCAGAATTAGATCTTGTCTTGAAGAATATTAACTTGAGTATCTCAGCAAAGGAAAAGGTCGGAATTGTTGGTAGAACTGGTGCAGGTAAGTCATCGCTTACTTTAGCACTTTTCCGTATTATTGAATCCTTTGAGGGGCATATTGATATTGATTCAATTGATACTTCTAAAATTGGTTTAGCTGATTTGAGACACAAGTTATCAATTATTCCGCAAGATTCTCAAGTATTTGAAGGTTCAATTAGATCTAATTTAGATCCAACCGGTAGTTTTACTGACGAGCAACTTTGGAAGGCTTTGGAATTGTCTCACTTGAAGGATCATGTCTTGAAGATGAGTGCGGAAGAACTGTCTGCTGATCACAACGATCCTCTTGAGTCTAGATTAAGTGAAGGGGGTTCTAATCTTTCAGTTGGTCAAAGGCAATTAATCTGTTTAGCAAGAAGTTTATTAATTCCTTCTCACATTCTTGTATTGGATGAAGCAACAGCTGCTGTCGATGTGGAAACTGATAAACTCTTGCAAGAAACCATTAGAACTGAATTCAAGGATAGAACTATTTTGACTATTGCTCACAGATTAAACACCATTATGGACTCAGATAAGATTATTGTTTTAGAACACGGTGAAGTCGCTGAATTTGATAGTCCAAAGGCATTGTTAAAGAACGAAGATTCTTTATTCTATGGATTATGTAAACAAGGTGGTGTTGATTTATCTGCGTACAAATAAAAAAAAATATTATAGAGTTTTTATATGATAAGTTGAATATATGAAAGTTGATTATTTTTGGTATTAAAATACAATAGTCTCTAAATTTTTTACCGATTACTATTTTATTCTATTTAATATACACCACTTCTCTCTTCTATTCTCCGTTTTTAATGTTCAGATCTTTTTCTTAAAGAATTAACATACCATAATGGACATAATTGGTCCTTTGACTCTACATCAATAGTTTCAAATCCGGTGAAATTAGTACCGCTTACCTTTAATAAATCAGTTTCGTTAAAATCAATTCTAACTAAGATATCGTCGTCGATGGTATCTTGCGAACCAATAATCTTATCACCAAGTACAGAAATATCTACAAGTGCATGTTGTAAAGGCAAAACTTGTTTAAGGACAAGCTTGGAGTCATTTTCAATCTTAAACAAGATTAAGCACTTGACGTTTTCTACTAAAACCAATAAGTAATCATCAGCAAGTGAAATGATTTTGGAAACTGAGATTTCTGGAATTGAAGCCTCAGTTAAGAATCTTTCAGGAGTTTGGTGGAAAGTGGTGAAGAATGGCTCAAGGATTTCACGAAGTTGAGCCTTATCCAACAACTCATTAGAATACCAGTTCCAAAGACATATGTAGTCATCACCACCACCACTGACAAGTAAGTCGCGGTCTTTCAAAGTGTGTAACACAGAAACATATTCTTGGTGGCCAAATAACCATTGCTTTACAACGTAAGCGGTTGGATAATTTGAAACCTTGATATGTTCATCTCTGTCAGCAGTTAATATAAACTGCTTCTTGGACTTGCTGCTAGTAACCATCTTAACGTCAGTGAGCATGGAAACATGACCCAATATTGGAGATAAAGTCTTTTCATCAACTACATGCGAGTCAACTGGAGTAGAGTAGACATCACCAAACTTATCAGCAACGATAACGTTCTTGAAGTCAGCGTCAATACTGATAGAGCAAGGTCTCTTTGATAATGGTTGTCTCTTAAGAAGTTCAAGACAGTTTTCCTTGTTGGTATAATCAATCTTGAAAATAACAACTGCTTTATCATTGTCGGTGGTGGCTACAAGATATTTTTCAGATTCGCTTATAAAAATATCCAAGGAACGAATATACGAATTTATTGGAGGAGCACCTGGGCCAGGGGTTGGAATCTTAGGGATCTTTATTTCCTTAGTTGCGTCCTTCTTTTGCTGTTCGAGTAACTTAATTTTTTCTTTCTGTTGCTTCTTTAAGATGGCATCGGACTCAACCAAATCATCCCAAGCACCAATAGGTGTGCAGGATGAATAATTAACATCATCAAGCTTGAAAACCTTAATATGGTTCTTAACGACAGTAAAGATGGAATTGTTAGAAGGGTCAGCTACTAAGCTTTGAAATGGGTGCTTCATTTTATATGGTCTTCTTCTTTATGGTCTTTGACTACACAACCGTAAACTTCGAGTCGTTTATATTGAGATGAGCATCTGAGACTTTGAAAAAAAAGTCATATACCTGCAGGTAAAATATGTCCTTAAATGGCTGCAAACAGGCTTTTACAGAGAAATAAAATGTGTTACTACTGCTTAGGATTTTGCTGTTTCTCTAAAAGTTTCTCGTTTTATAAATGAATATGCCTGTTAAAATATATATTATTATAAATAAATAGTCCACTTACTACTTCTTCTTGTACCACCAATTAGATATCTTTTTACTAAGATTCTTCTCTTCAGAATTATCTCCACCCAATTTTACTGGGACAATGTTTTCTCCACCTTGTAAAGTTACAGGTACAATCCTTTCATCACTCCTCATCTTAACTGATACGATTCTTTGTGGCAGTCTATTCACAACTGGGACGATTCTATCTACTTCCTTTGGAATGAACTTTTGCGTAATCGGGGTACTTGGAGCTTCAGGTGATTGGTTTCCATATCCACCAGAAGTAAGCTTTTTAAACCCACTTAAGAATCCAGAAAGATATGCGTCGTCACTGTTTACATTACTACCACCTCTTCTATGAGACTGACCAGCGGCAATATGCTTTGGATCCAAGAAGTTGAAAACAAATTCATCGGCCATCGAATTCCAAATCTTAAAATTCGCAGTCTTGATCCAGGTTTCTATAAACTTTTTGTTGAAAAGCGTCAAGTTACCGTTATGTATGTTATTTGTTTCGACGTCCAGTGAAGCTGACCAATCATCGTGATCATTCGTGTGCCCTGAATTTCCGGAGTTGTTGGTGTTGTTGAACCCTGGAGGTGGGGTGTTGAATTTTTCAACATATTGATTATACCTTGTTGTTGATAATAATGATAATACATAATCTTCAAACTGATATCTTATATAATCATCACTACCAAGGAATGCTTGTTCTTTCTTATCCAGAGATTTTTGTTGTTGTATAGCTATCTTGATCTCACCAATTAACGAGTTCATAAATTTCTTGTCATGCATTGTTAATCCAAGATCATCTGGTCTTGAAGATTTGTTAGATGGGTAAGATATTTCAGCCAGATCCAAATTAATTAATACATCAACTCCTAACAGTTCCAGCTGATTGACAAATAGTAAATTGGAACATCCAATCATGTAGCTCTTGGACTGCAGTCCACTTAATTCACTTAATTGTTGAAGAGGTAAATATGGATTCCAAAATGAACCCTTAGAATTGAATATTTGCAACGGCATTCCAAAAAATCTCAACATTGAATGTCTGTTATTTGTATTTAATGAAGATGGCTTTCCAAGAGGTCCCATGATCTCTGTGTAATCCAATAATGGGCAACCCGCTAAATCCAAATTATTTATGAGATTTGGGATTAACAGAATCAAAGTATTCTGAAACTGGGTCAACAATTCTAAATTGTTATTGCTATAAACAATGACTTTCTTCTCTAAGATTAAACTTTTAAAAATAATTAAAAAATTGGTTGAAAACTTTAAAATTGATTTTTTTAAATCAAGATTTACAAAATATTCATCTTCACGTTCATTTTTCAATCTTTCTTCGTTTAAAACTTTTTCATATGTGTAGTCAAGTGAAGGTGGAGGTAACTCTGATTCAGATTCGATCAGTGTATTTGCACCAGCCCCCATTGGAGACTTTGGCTTGGAAGTGAAAATATCATTTAAATTGTAAAACAACAGATCCAAGATTTCAAAATCATTAAAATCACCTTGTTGGAAATAACACCCTGTTATGATCGATAGTTTTTCCTTTATCTTATTAAATATGGGTTGCTTTCTGCATATTACCACAACTGCTTTCTGAACTATGGATCTTGTTATATCTTTGTTTCTGTCCATCTCTTCCTGAGACAAGTCAGAGGTTTTCACTTGTTGAACGCAAGAACAACCAAATAAAGTCTTCAATGTTTTCATGTTCTTGATTTGAGAATTATATACTTTAATGTCGTCACCATCGTCAAGCAGCTCGCCGTTACTGAAATCGTAACTAAGGTTGAAATTTGAAAATGTTTCTTGGAATAGATGGGACCCATCAGGGAGTGCTTGGAATGGTAAGTTCTTGAAAAGTTTCGGAGAATAAGTTGGGAAGAAATTTGATTTCCAGTACTGTACTTCAGGACCACGTAAGTGGTGGAAGTTTACTAAGCATACAGCAAAGATTTTATCGTGACATTCAAGCCCAAATTGTGAGTCTAGTGGTGATGCAAGGGAATTTCCCCTACTGTGGCCATGTCCCCGAAGGTTTATACTATGTGGTCTCTTTTTCTCAATGGGCAAGGATTTTACCTGAACCCCAGCCGAGTTTGATCCTGATCCTACGTGTTTATCTGCCTTCTCCGGTAACTTCGGCGGCGATTGTAACGGTGGAGTATTACTAGTAACGTCGCCCAATATGCTAAGGCCATGCTTTCTGGAAATTGTTGAGCTGAAGGAAGAAGCTCTGGAATGCAATGGAGTATGTGTGTACAGTGTAGTTGGATCCAGCGAAGCCTGCGTCGTCGATGATATGCTATTATGCTTGGAAGATGGCTGCCCGCCATTACCCAGTAAAGTACCTGTTCCCAGGCCACTTGTTGTTGGTGCACCACTTATCGATCTGTTTCTGCTACCTAACCGTATTGGTCTCATTTGGAATTCGTCGGTTGGCGTAGCTGGCGGAGAAGCCGAGGACTGCTCCTGACGCTTAGTCAAACGAATTTGCTTTATCTGAAAGTCATCCTTCAGAGGTGAAGAACTATTTGACTTCTTTGTCTTTGATGGCGAATCAACCATTCTGCAGCCACTGAATCAAACACGGAAGAAATAAAGGTTGGTGGTGTATTAGAGATTGCAGTGGGGGAGAAATGCTAAATCTTGAATGGTCGAGAAACGTAGAGTGTGCAGGTAATTCTTTTTTCAGCCGTATCTTACGACAGCAGGTGAAACGGTAGGGAATGCAATGGTATGATGGGATACGAGAGTCCGTACCAGATGAGATGATTCTCAGAGTGTTAGAGAGGTAGGGGGGAGGGCAAGACAGCTTGCGCGTTCAAGGGTTTGGCTGGATGATTTTTCCGGTGTGATTGTTACCCTGTCGGTATACTTTGGATGCTCGCTCGCCAAATATTCCTTAACAGTAAGTAAAATAACACGGAACAAGAGGCATAATCCAAGATTACAATATATTAAACATTTATGTTCTCTTTTTGTCGTAATTCTTTTGATTTATCTCTCTCCTTTAGAATCTCTCTCCTCGTTGTGGAGTGGAGCATATTTTGCTGAATCAATTGCTGCTTTTTTTATAAGGACCCCAAATAAATTATTGCCTGCATTTAGCTGAAAAAGTGCATAACGTCTGAAAATTACGGATTAAATACGAGCTATTAACAGGTCCATCGGTGATACCCTCCATTCCTACCAAGTAAGGATATCACATAATAGTACTCTCACTCCCCCTCCCCTCCTCTCTATTACTCTGTATCCCTCTGGTCTCTGTGTTTGGCCTGTTTCAGTCTCCCGTGGCAGTTTCTGAAGGAGGTTATTTACTCTACCCACCGCCGTTTGAATCCATGTACTATGCAGCCTAAATAATTTTTCACTTTCTTCCGCTTTAAGCAACCCATAACCATAAACAACTTCGAGAGTGTTTCCTCCCCTGATTCTTTTTTTCTTTTTTTGGCAATCATCTGTTACCGATAACCAGAGGAACCAGAGGAGCTTAACTGTTCCCAGTATCAGGTAGACCTCGCCCCCCCCCTTCCCCCCTGCTCAATTTTTTATCTCTCTCTTTACATACTTCGATTCCCTCGAACTCATCCTTATTTCAATCAAACTCCAATGTTCCAGATTAGTATGTGAACTTATTTATTAAACACCAAATTTAGTCTTCAAACATCCAATAGACACGTTCCAATGTCTTCAACTTATTTTACTAAGAAATTTTAAAATACTCTTCCTCCTCCTCCTCCTCTTGAAAACTTAACTAGTTACTGACTTATCTCTAAACGACGCTCCGCTGGCGCCTATCCGACGAGGACAACTGCGTTGAGCTTGTCTCCCTTCGGTCGTACTTCTTGCCTAGCTGGGAATAAGAAATCTCTCCCCGTAAGGGGAGCGAAGCTCGATGTAATCGTCCTCCCCGGATAGGTGCCCTAGCGGAGCGGTATCCTCTCGATAAGAAAATATTAATCCAAATGATATAAAATTATCATTTGTTTTTCATTGAAATAAATGAAATGAATTATTTCTTTATTATAAATATGTATCTAAAATGTATATATAGTTTATTGTTCATAATGATTATAATTTAGCTTGAAGGATCGCATCATAACCACTTACAGAAACACCTCTTTGTTCTTCAATACCTAAGTAAACAACTTTCTTTTCCTTGTTAACAACCAAAGCAAATCTTTCAGTTCTAATCCCCATACCTGCAGCAGTTGCATCCTTCGATAATCCATTAGCTTTAGAAAATTCAGCATTTGGATCAGATGCAAATACAATTCCATCATAATCTTTAATACCTTGTAATAATAACTTACCCCAAGCGTTTAAGACGAAGGCATCATTAGCACTTAAAACAATTAAAAGCTTAATGTTTTGCTCCTTACGAAGCTTATCAAAGTTTTCTAAGTATGGTGGAATATGGTTTTCAGTGCAAGTTGGTGTGAATGCGCCAGGAACAGATACAATTGCAATATTATCGCTGGCTGATAATTTTGAGAATTGATCATCCAATTTAAGTAAGATTGGAATTGAACAAGCCAATGGTGATTCTTCTGGGTTAACAGGAATGTACTTCAACTCTACGCCCGATGGGTTTCTCCTAACTTCATTTTTATGTATACAGTTGAATTAATTATATAAGAAGAAAATAAGAGAAGTTAGAATGTTAACCCTTTTTTAATATCCCCCAGGTAATTTTTCAATTGCGAAATTACCGTATATTGAAAAATTTCGGCATGTTCCGATAAGAATGCACTCATCTTTAACTAACACTTATAGCTCTATCCTTTTGATGAATGAAATTACTTAAGATTGAATTAGAGATAAAGAATGAATGGTTTCCATTCCATTATTATTACCTTATACAATTATTATAAAGAAAGATGTATTACAACTTTTATAAAGTGTGTTGTATTAGTAATGCCACACTCTTGCAATATACAAATCGTTCATTTAAGTGGTACCGCTCCGCTAGGGCCCCTATCCGGGGAGGACGATTGCATCGAGCTTGCCTCCCTTCGGGAGTTTGCATGTTTAAACTTCAAGCAACTCCAAAAATCTCCAAAGAAGAAAGACAAGCTCGATAATTGTCCTCTCCTGCAAGATCACCAGAGCGGTACCACCAAAAATAGGAACCAGTACTATAAGACACATATTTTCAAATTATTCCACAGAATTCCTTCGGCTATATATATGCAATCTCCCGAAGGGAGCTAAGCTCGATGCAATCGTCCTCCCCGGATAGGGGCCCTAGCGGAGCGATGTTATATCACTATTTATAGTAACAGCACAACTTCCTTCCCCACATTATTCCAGAGTATATAATGTATACTGAAAGAGCAAGATTATTGCTAAATTGTGATTATAAATTCTTCAAACGAACTGATGGAATTGAATTGATTCACAAAAAAAAAAACTACAATATAGGTTGTGGGGTGTATTTCAAATTTTCTTAGTGAAAACCCTTAAAAAGGATATTCATTTTCGTTCATATATTTAAATCGTAAACATTTTCATACTTATAATTGACCGGAAGCATCAATAGTAATTCTAGCTCTGGTAGCACCGGAGTCAGAACCTAAAGATTCAATCTTCTTAACAATGTCGAAACCGGAGACAACTTCACCGAAAACAACGTGCTTACCATCTAACCAAGAGGTCTTGACAGTGGTGATGAAGAATTGAGAACCGTTGGTGTTTGGACCAGCGTTGGCCATGGATAATAAACCTGGCTTATCGTGTCTCTTGGAGAAGTTTTCATCAGCAAACTTTTCACCGTAGATAGACTTACCACCGGTACCGTTACCCTTGGTGAAGTCACCACCTTGTAACATGAATTGTGGGATAACTCTGTGGAAAGCTGAACCAGCGTAACCGAAACCCTTTTCACCAGTACATAAAGCTCTGAAGTTTTCAGTGGTCTTTGGGACGACATCGTCGTATAACTTGAAGGTAATTCTACCTAACTTGGAGCCATCGGCTGAAACATCGAAGTAAACTTGAGACATATTTGATAAACTAGTAAATTTATTATAGTATAAAAAGGAGGGGAAAAAAGGGGAAAGGAAAAAAATTTCAAAAAATATTACAACTTATTCTCTCTTATATATGTATATTTCATAATCCGGTTTTGGACATGGGCATGGGCAATCGACATTTTTCGTTACCCGGATGGAAGAACGTTCTCGAACACGTTGAAAGGAGGTCGAATTGAGGTGGTCTGAAAAAATAGTTTGAAATGGGGTTAGATCATTGTGCAGGAAATGGTTCCCCCACCCCCAAACTTCACTAATTGCTAAATTGCTATACTATTCATCTTCGTCTTCATTTTCATCTTCAACATCGACAACCACTTCTAAGAAATGGTGAAGGAAGAAGGAAGAAAGAAGAAAGGAGATTTGGGGGTGGAATATAGGAATTAAGGGAAACGAAGACCTTTTTCTGAACTTCTCTACTCCTTCTCCTGCTGATTACCGCTCCGCTAGGGCCCCTATCCGGGGAGGACGATTGCATCGGGCTTTGCTCCCCTATGGGGAGATTGTATCTTTTCCCAGAGTGGTTAGAAGTACGACCGAAGGGAGACAATCTCAACGCAGTTGTCCTCGCCGGATAGGCGCCAGCGGAGCGTCTTGCATTGGGATTTCTAAACGCTTCTCATCCTCCTTGAAACTACCACTCAAGGAAAGCAAACACAACCCAGTTTCTACGCCAGCAGGTAAGTAGCGTCAGGGGGGTTTGTTTTACTCTTTGTTTGTTTAGGCTAATATTTCATTTCGTCGTACCCGCTCCCTATATAGTCTATTTTATTCGTCTACTCCTTGTCTATTTTTACTTGATTAAGCATATTTAATGAGTTATGATTGAGTGATGTATGTGGGTGTCTGGGTGTGCAACCCTTTCTATTGTTAATCAAAATATCAGAATGTAATAAAGGGTGAATTGATTGAAATAAGTATTAAGGAGATAGATGTGTAAGTAGTTATGAAGTGTAAGGGTGTTTAGGGGTAGAAGGTTATAACAGTTTTTATTTTTTTTATGTATTTCATTGTAATAATTAATTCTGGTTTTGTTGTTAAAGAGAAAAACATATTTGGTGGGTGCAAAATATATATAAATATTAATGGATTCAGCAAAATACTCTAAAAAACAATTCTACTCCATTTAGAATGCAGTAAACAAATATTTTTAATTCATCTCTTGATATTATTTTTCTTACTTTACTAGAACAATGGCTCTTGTACTGCTTTAAAAAATTTGGTGTATGATATTTATTCCTTTCTAACTAATCAATCCATAGACTTATGCGAATCCGACTGATGAACGTCAAGAAGAAGAATACACATCTACTATTGAAATTATCGCTCAGCTAGGGCCCCTATTTGAGAAGAACGATTGCATCGAGCTCTTCTCCCTCGGTCGTCTCACACTTATGACCTTAAGGGTACTGGTCTCCCCAAAAGGGGAGCAAAGCTTAACGCAGTTGTCCTCGCCGGATAGGCGCCAGCGGAGCGTCCTGCGATTATCCTATATAATTAGTCTAGTCTAGTCTAGTCCGTGGTACCGCTCCGCTAGGGCCCCTATTCGGGGAGAACGATTGCATCGAGCTTTGCTCCCCTTACGGGGAGTTTGCATCCCTATGGTATTATAGGTGCTATGGTAGGGAGACAGAAGGGTAATGTAGTTAACCTTACCTCGCCTCGCTGGATAGGCGCAAGCAGCATTAGCGACTTACAAAATTGCGTCTCCTAAAAAAAAGAATATGTCGCTGCGCCAAGATTTTAAAACACTGGGTGGATGTGACAGCTACATTAAGTGGTATTCAAGATTCTTAGCACATATTTCTTTAAGATTTTGCAGCCATTATGACCCGTATTCATAGGAACCTATACAGTATAGCCCAACTAACTGTATTGAATCCAGAACCGAGACTAAGCATTCATCTCGCTAGAAGACTCAGTGGCTTTTTTTAAGAAGCGCCGCCAAGCTTTCTCAATTACGCCCAAAAAATATATCATTAATAAATAAAGTGCACGCGGCTGCGTTTCCCTATATATATAAGGTTGACTTCATCTCCAAGTTTCCACCACACATTTTTTTTTGTTTTGTTTCACCCACCACTTCCTATTTACTACTAGTATGGGTCACTTAAGCAAGCTGCCCTCAACAAGACAGAAACACTCAGAGTTGATTTACTTATGCTTTTGTAAGGCGCTTTTCAACCCAGTACTATGGTCAATGGTCTTGTTTTGTTGTTCCACAGTATTGTGTGGACTCCAGCTTAGAAATTATATTCGAAATGAGTTCCAACTCTCAGAAGATAACCAAGACCCTTGGATACACATAGCTGACTTATTTCTGAACTTAGTAACTTTGGCATTTGTCTATAGGTTCACCAAAAAAAATAACAACGACTACCTTGAGTCGACCTCGACCTCGAAATCGTCATCTCATCTACTTAGTTTACTTCCCCATAATTTAGTAGGTGTACGGATGTTCCGTGAGATGATATTCATTATTTTTCAGCTTATATGTTATTATCATTTTATATTTGGACTGGAATATGAGTCTTTAGTATTAAGAGGGTTAGTATGTGCACAGATAGGTTGCGCACTTTTCACGGCTTATTTTAATTTAAGAGATGAATCAAATTGGCTAGATGCATTTATCAAAACAAATAATTCACTTTTACCAGTACTACTAGCCAATTCATTCCAGTATGTTAACACCAGAGTATACGATTCAACAAATCCAAGTAAGATTATGGCTTTAATTGCCTTGATATACTGCATAGCCATGCCTCTGATGAAGTTCTATTGCATATTTGAATATATTGTACATGAAATGGAAACACTTTGTGAATCGAAGCATCATATTTGGATGCCAAACAAGATATGGATAATTTCAACTTGTATTTCACAGTTGATAATATTTAATTTAATTAACATATTAATACGGATTCATAAGTAATTAGAGAAACAGGAGAACTCAAAAGCAATCAACAAACGGGTAATAATAAAATGGGAAATAAAAAATGAAAAATGAAAAATTAATTTGTAATATACTTTTACTTTACTTACTTTTTTTTTTTTCATTCTATATAATTGGGATACAAGCGCATAAATTGCTCTAACATGCTATTATCAATTTCAGCTTCACCACCATTTTCATCAACTTCCATACATATTTCTTCATCATCTTCACTATCTTCGGCATTTTCATCTATTCCTTCATCTAAAACAATATCAAAGGCAGTATCAATGTCATACATGGAATTTTCAACCGCTGGATCATCATCTCGATAAGTGGTGAGAGATGTCAATAGAATATGTTCATAATTTTTAGATTCCTGTACATCTTGCTTATTCAACATTTTTGTTTCTTGATTATGAAGTGAGTTTGTAATAAGTTTATTAATCGATGTCTCAACTTGTGGTTCCATAGCTGGACGATTTTGAGGCAATTGTGAAATATGTAACGGAGGAGTATCAGAAGCACCAGAACTTAATATAGGTTCACTAATATCTTCAAATATGATGTTAGGAATTTCTTCTTCTATTTCTTCTTCATCTATTTCTTCTTCCTCTATTTCTTCAATTTTATCTCCTTTTTTCTTTTCCTTTTCCTTTTTCACTTTCTTTTTATTTTCTAATGAATATTCTATTCTCAGTGGATCAATATCAATCACTTCCAACACATCCTCATACGTAAATTCATCTGAATAGTCTGACCCAAGCCATTCTTTATTCATTTTACCAACCATTAATTTGAGAATTAAATCCCTAGTATATAGCTTGGTTAGTTGCTCAAGAAGTACAAGAGGCGGATAGTGAACCTTGATGAATTTCGTTGTTTCCCTAACTTCCTGTAACATCCTTTTACTGAGTGCGTGACAATGATCAATATTTATCAACGAATCTTCTTCAGTTTCATTACCACCTACTGGAATGGGCGCTGCTTCGCCAGAAGGATTCAAAGAAACTGCTGAATTGATCTTGCTTCTTCGGCTAATTGTATTGGTTGTTGCTCGCCTATCATATTTGTCTAAATCAGTTATAAAATGCTTATGATTAACGTTAACAGCATTCTTATCCTTCTCTATCAATAATTCTGCCTGAATCTCTTCCATTTTTATAAATCTATCGCTCATCTCGTACGCAATCGGCATATCTTTCATTGATACCAACGAAGAATATGTCTTGTCGATTCTAAAACTATGTGTAAACGGTCTCTGGTTACTGTTCATCCTTATCTTAACCTTGTGGTAATGCGATGGTGATCCACCAACCCTCTTCTTTAGCCTTCTTAGCTCATTCTTAAGCAAGTGATAGTAGTTCAACACCTCAACCGTAGACTTGTAAGGTAATTGATCAACAATCAAATCAAGCTGATGGATTGAATATCTCGAAAGTAATGTGAAAAACATCTCTTTCTCTTGTGAGCTCCAAAAAGTTCCCTGGATATCAGGACTTAACTCTGCACTTTCCCGTATCGGCTGATCTTCCTCATTTTTTTGTTGGTATCTACTCTTTTTGGATATTTCCAAATAAGTCAAATCACCTTTTGATGAGATGATCGATGAACCAAGTGAACTACCATAATTAACACCACTGGCCCCATTTACATTGGAACCTGAGATTAGAAAACTTCGAACCTCATTATTATATAACCGTCGAAAATTAGGCAGCCCTCTAAAACTCGGATGAATCATAGCTAGCTTCCTTTCAATAGGATTTCTTCTTGTTTGTTAGTTTGTTTGTTTGTGTTTGGTGTTTTGTTGATAGTTTTTTTCTCTACTCAAAAATACATATATATAGAGCCTTTCTCCCCCAGATTTTTTTTAATTGCAACCGCGTCATCTAACAAGACCAATCGTTTGTTGGATCAAAAAGTAATGTGTCCTTGTTACTGAGGAAAGAAAATGGGTTATATTATACCGTGGGATACCCAAAAAATTTCGTACAAAGGAGATGTTTTCAAATATCACCAAAACTAGTGATTGTCTCATTTTCTTATACCTACAATTGGGATATCATTTCACAAATTATTAGAACAAATTTCGTGAATTAGCTAATTTTAAAATCATCTTAGTTACCATTCCACTCATGGGTTTATTCAATTTCCCGAAGGGAGCAAAA